>JARQOC010000003.1:419917388-420504154 GCA_033576535.1 Allobates femoralis | reverse complement strand
AGGACACCCGGAGTTATTCCGTGGGTTGATGATGACCGACAATATCTGTACGTATCTTCCATTCTCCATCTGCCTCTAAGCTCATTCACCTCCCACCTACTGTCGCTCAATTCTGTGGCACAGATGTATTTTTATACAACAAGACTGCATGCACTGACCAATATTTTTCTCACACATTGGTGAAGAAGATGTATATAGCAGAAGGATTCTCGGGCAACATTGCAAGATTAAATATACCACTTTTATTGGAGTACTCTATAATAGGCAAAATAGAGAAATAGCTGACAGGAAGCAAAATTACAGCCAAGGAATACTGGATTTGTGTAAAGTCCTAGGAGAAAGGGGAAGAAATAAGCAATGTAAACATGGTAAAGGTCAGGAGAAATCAAGCAGACAGCTGAAAGACACAATTGAAACAATATATATTAAAGCTCAAGCATGAATGTGTCGAGGTGCCCGGGGTTTGGGGCCAGGTAGTCAGACTCGAGTCTGGGCATCGGCCATGGAGCAGTCCCAGAATCACAGCAACAAATGCCCCAGTCAGATCCCTGATTAAAAAGTTCGGTTTTCTTCTACCGTTGGTGAGGGTCAAAATACACAATGAGACAATTACACCCAACAGTATTTCTTTACTGAGATAGTCCAGCATCCCAGCATCAGGCTGAACATTACTCAAGTACCTGCTGGCTCCAACCCCTTACCTCTTGTAGGAATCCTCTGCAAGAGACAGCTGAAGCTGTCTGCTGGGAAAATGTTACTTTACTGATAGCACAACGTCCACCCATTCATCCGGGTCCATGCTAACGTACACCATACACCACTGGCTAACCTTCCTGCCTTCCTTTTCTTCTTTTGGGGGACTCTCCTGAACAATTACCGTGTGGCTTTTTACAGACCAATAGTAGGAAAATATTATGGCATCTCTGGGGTAAAGGTGCTCATGAAGGGTCCAAACCTATATTGTGATATGAAGAAAATAGTTGCCACTCAGAAATAGTTGTGAAGTGAGTCTTGTTTTCATTCAATGTTTAGACAACCAAAATACATAATAGTAGATGTTTAAGTCCTCAAACCTTTATCAGTATGCTGAAAAATTCTGAAATAATATAAAAAATAAGGATATAGCCTTTACATCATTTGGTAAGTAATTGTATATATATAAAAAAAAAAAAATCAATTACCGTATTTATCCCTTTATAAGACGCACCGGATTAGAAATCACACCCCAAATTTGGTGAAGGAAAAGAGAAAAAAATAACTTTTAATGTTAAATGGAGTCTGTCTTATAATTTCAGTGTCCGTGTTACAAATCTTATATATGTCCGTCATGCTGATATATAAATTGACACTGTGTGCAGAATTATGTGGACATGGGCGCCGCTCATTCCGCGTATGCGCCATTGCCACCAAGTTGCAGCACCTTGGGAACTCAATACTCCTTCTTATGTGTGCGCACCCTGTACAGATCCCGGTGACGCACTTCCGGTGACGTAATTCCGGATTCCGGCAGCCGGAATGGAGGAGGCGCAATGTATCCGCACACCTGTTACACAGCTGTTCAAGATAAACTATAAAGGAATTATTTGTATAAATAGCAGTGCTTTAGCGCACTATTTGTTACCCCTGAAGAAGTTGCCCTCTTTGAGGCAACGAAACTGGTTGGGCCACTGAGGGAGGTCCATATTTGGCTGGGCATGCTGACACTGATTCTCCCAGGAGCACAGTGGTAATGTGGGTCTGTTTAGGCACAGATTATAGGTTGCTTTACAAGCTTTTTTTGTACGATATAGGCTTGTGGGACTATAAGACAGGGGCATTGTTGCCCTTAGGGAGTTCTTTTTTACAAGCCCTATACTAGATTATTGATTGATATAGTGCCTATACATTTATACCCACTATATACACTGATGACAAGTTGTATGCTCAACAGGGAATGAAATGAGTCATAGGTGTCAGTGATTGGTGTCATGGTGTTTTTTGTTTCTTTGATTTGTTGTATTATACCTTTATTTGTGTTACATATCTATTGACACTATACACTTATGGAAGGTTTATTTGTTGATATAGAGCCATTTCATGTGTTATATATATATACTTTGGATGTAAGGGGACAGAGTCCCTGTTTTAATTAATTTTGATTGTCATTTGTGTGTTAAATTACTGCAATATTTGAATAAACTTATTTTGCACATTATTCGGTGATCGCCCACTGTTATGTGTTGCTTTTTCTTGGAATATTTGTGTGCAGAATTATTAGGCAAGTTGTATTGTAGAGGATTATTTTTATAATTGATCAACAACTATGTTCTCAATCAACCCAAAAGACTCATAAATATCAAAGCTTAATATTTTTGGAAGTTGGAGTGGGTTTTTTACAGATTTTGCGATCTTAGGAGGATATCTGTTTGTGCAGGAAACTATTACTGTGCAGAATTATTAGGCAACTTAATAAAAAACAAATATATTCCCATCTCACTTGTTTATTTTCACCAGGTAAACAAATATAACTTCACCAAATTTAGAAATAAACATTTCTGACATGCAAAAACAAAACCCCAAAAAATGAGTGACCAATATGAGTGACCTTTCTTTATGATGACACTCAACAGCCTTCCATCCATAGATTCTGTCAGTTGCTTGATCTGTTTACGATCAACATTGCGTGCAGCAGCCACCACAGCCTACCAGACACTGTTCTGAGAGGTGTACTGTTTTCCCTCCCTGTAGATCTCACATTTTAGGAGGGACCACAGGTTCTCTATGGAGTGCAGATCAGGTGAACAAGAGGGTCATGTCATTATTTTTTCTTCTTTTAGACCTTTACTGGCCAGCCACGCTGTGGAGTAGTTGGATGCATGTGATGGAGCATTGTCCTGCATGAAAATCATGTTTTTCTTGAACAATGCTGATTTCTTCCTGTACCACTGCTTGAAGAAGTTGTCTTCCAGAAACTGGCAGTAGGTCTGGGAGTTGAGCTTTACTCCATCCTCAACCCGAATAGGTCCACAAGTTCATCTTTGATGATACCAGCCCATACTAGTACCCCACCTCCACCTTGTTGGCCTCTGAGTCGGAGTGGAGCTCTCTGCCCTTTACTGATCCAGCCTCTAGCCCATCCATCTGGCCCATCAAGAGTCACTCTCATTTCATCAGTCCATAAAACCTTTGAAAAATCAGTCTTAAGATATTTCTTGGCCCAGTCTTGATGCTTTATCTTATGTTTCTTGTTCAAAGGTGGTCGTTTTTCAGCCTTCCTTACCTTGGCCATGTCCCTGAGTATGGCACACCTTGTGCTTTTGGATACTCCAATAACGTTGCAGCTCTGAAATATGGCAAAACTGGTGGCAAATGGCATCTTGGCAGCTTCACGCTTGATTTTCCTCAATTCATGAGCAGTTATTTTGCACCTTTTTTGCCCAACACGCTTCTTGCGACCCTGTTGGCTATTTGCCATGAAACATTTGATTGTTCGGTGATCATACTTCAAAAGTTTGGCAATTTCAAGACTGCTGCATCCCTCTGCAAGACATTTCACAATTTTGAATTTTCAGAGCCCGTCAAATCTCTCTTCTGACCCATTTTGCCAAAGGAAAGGAAGTTGCCTATTAATTAAGTATACCTTATATAGGGTGTTCATGTCATTAGACCACACCCCTCCTCATTACAGAGATGCATATCACCTGATTTACTTAATTGGTAGTTGGCTCTCAAGCCTATACAGCTTGGAGTAGAACAACATGTATAAAAAGTATCGTGATCAAAATACTCATTTTATTATTATTATTATTATTATTATTTATATAGCGCCATCCTGCTACCCTGGCTCCATCCTGCCCCCCTGCATCCATCTTGTCCCCCCCGCATCCATCCTGCCCCCCCTCACATCCATCCTGCCCCCCCCCCGCATCCTGCTGCCCTGGCTCCATGACCTGCCGGCTCCATCCTGCCCCTTCGCCTCAAACCTGCCCCTGGCTCCATGCCCTGCCAGCTCCATCCTGCCCCCCTGCCTCCATCCATCCTGCCTCCCTGCCTCCATCCTGTCCCCCCTGCCTCCATCCTGCCCCCTGCCTCCATCCTGCTCCCCCCACCTCCATCCTGCTCCCCAGCCTCCATCCTGCCCTCCTGGCTCCATCCTGTCCCTTTGCATCCATCCTGCCCCCCGCGCATCCATTCTGCCCCCCCGGCTCCGTCCTGCTCCCCCTGCATCCATCCTGCTACCCCTGCATCCATTCTGTCCCCCCCGCATCCATCCTGCCCCCCCTGCATTCATACTGCCCCCCACATCATTCCTGCCCCCCCGCTTCCATCCTGCTCCCCCGGCTCCATCCTGCCCCCATGCCTCCATTCTGCCCCCCCACCTACATCCTGCCCTCCCCCCCATCTCCATCCTGCCCCCCGGCTCCATCCTGCTCCCCCGGCTCCATGCTGCCCCGCTCGCTCCATGCTGCCCCGCTCGCTCCATCCATATACTATAGTGCTGATATACATGTGCTGTAATGTACTGCCATATACCATAGCGCTGCTATACATGTACTATAATGTACCACCATATACCATAGTGCTGCTATACATGTAATGTAATGTGACAGCATATACCATAGTGCTGCTATACATGTAGTGTAATGTACCGCCATATACTATAGCGCTGCTATACATGTAATGTAATGTATGGCCAAATACTATAGTGCTGCTAAACATGTAATGTAATGTACCACCATATCATATACTATAGCGCTGCTATATATATATGTATATATATATATATATATATATATATTTATATATATATACTGTATGTAGTTCACTCAAGTTGAATGAGCAAGTTCTGTCAGTCACAGTATGTCAACTACATACATATTCTGGAATACCTGATGCGTTAGAATTGGGCCACTATCTAGAATCTAATATATAAAGCTGAATGTGTGTATGTATGTATGTGTGTTTGTATGTATATCCGGGATTGGCATCTGCACCGTCGCAACTACAGCCACAAAATTTTGCACAGTCACACATCTGGACCCCGAAAGCGTCATAGGCTATGTTGTGAGGCGAAATTTTAAGCCTGCGCGTTCCAATTCACCAATTTTGCCCCTATCTACATAATGGGGAAAATGTGAATGGAAAAGTGTTGGAGGAAAATCGACAGCTGTCAGCTATAGCCACAAAATTTTGCACAGTCACATGTCTGGACCCCGGGAGCGTCATAGGCTATGTTGTGAGGCGAAATTTTAACCCCGCGCATTCCAATTCACCAAACAATTTTGCCCCTATCTACATAATGGGGAAAAAGTGACAGTTACTAGTTGACAGTTGTGAATGAGAGGGGCTTAATGATAGCGCCAAAGACGAACAGCACATACCAGCATATAGTCACTAAGGTGGGGCCCCAACATGAGTTATTCACCACGCACAGGGACATGTATACACACCACGCGCACACAAAGAGGAACAGCAAGTGTATAGTCGCTAAGGTGCAGCCCCAACATTGGATACTCACCACGTACCCGAACACACACACACCACAAAGAGACACACAAAACAAAGAGACACACACACACACCCACAAGGGGACACACACACCCCCTATAGCGACACATGCACTCACCCCACAGGGACACACACACCACAAAGAGACACACACACCACAGACACACACACACCACACAGACCCCCCACAAGGACACACACACATAGCCACCCTATAGGGACACATGCACTCACCCCACAGGGACACACACACACCACAAAGAGACACACACACCACACAGACCCCCCCCCCCACAGGGACACACACACATACACACCCTATAGGGACACATGCACTCACCGCACAGGGACACACACACACACCACAAAGAGACACACACAACACAGAGACACACAAACCCCACACAGACACCCCACAGGGACACATACACATGCACACCCTATAGGGACACATGCACTCACCCCCACAGGGACACACACCACAAAGAGACACACACAACAGAGACACACACCCACACAGACCCTCCCCACAGGGACACACACATACACACCCTATAGGGACACATGCACTAACCCCACAGGGACACACACACCACACAGACAGACACAGATGTGCACAAATCACCTCACACAATTCGCCTCATACGTGTGCTATCTTTAATTTCCAAACATAAACATCTGATTAAAAACAGCCAATGTGCAACACATGTGCCATATAGAGAATTAAGGCAGATATCAGTCACATGAGCTGTCTATTATGTGTATGTGTTAGGTAACATATACTGCCCGGCCAGGGGGAGGGTTTACTATTGGCTGGAGATTTATTAGGCTGCCTATAGCAATCAATCACAGCTCAGCTTCTATTTTCTTACAGGTCATTAATATGACATATTCAAATTCTATTTTGTTATAGCTAACATCAGTTATTTATTAACCCGGGCATAGCCGGGTACTACAGCTAGTATATATATATATATATATATATATATATATATAATATGAAAAAGATCCTTGCAGCACACAGCTACTACCAATGATGTACATAAGCTACTAGCTATATATATTTGAGGAAAAAGTTTAAAAACTTGCGTTTTTTTCAAAAAACTCAAAAATCTCCAATTTTTTATTTCATTCTGAAGTTCTTGGTACATACATTGGCCAATGTCTGTTTGCTCATCAACTGCGACAAAGTGACTTCAGGGTCTGATGAGTCCTACGCTGATATCCCTATCCTCCTTGTCCGCTTCCCCACTACTAAGTGGGCAGACACCATCTAGACCCTCCATCACCTGTAGGTAATGAGGGTGCACATTGCAGCATGGATCCTGCAACTCCATATGATAAATAGCAAGAGAAAAAAAACTGCACAGCACTCAAAGACAAATGTGAACTGGTGCTAGCAAAGCTGCAGGGTTATATAATATGAAAAAGATCCTTGCAGCACACAGCTACTACCAATGATGTACATAAGCTACTAGCTATATATATTTGAGGAAAAAGTTTAAAAACTTACGTTTTTTTCAAAAGACTCAAAAATCTCCAATTTTTTATTTCATTCTGAAGTTCTTGGTACATACATTGGCCAATGTCTGTTTGCTCATCAACTGCGACAAAGTGACTTCAGGGTCTGATGAGTCCTACGCTGATATCCCTATCCTCCTTGTCCGCTTCCCCACTACTAAGTGGGCAGACACCATCTAGACCCTCCATCACCTGTAGGTAATGAGGGTGCACATTGCAGCATGGATCCTGCAACTCCATATGATAAATAATAACTTTGTCGCAGTTGATGAGAAAACAGACATTGGCCAATGTATGTACCAAGAACTTCAGAATTAAATTAAAAATTGTAGATTTTTGAGTTTTTTGAAAAAAACGTAAGTTTTTAAACTTTTTCCTCAAATATATATAGCTAGTAGCTTATGTACATCATTGGTAGTAGCTGTGTGCTGCAAGGATCTTTTTCATATTATATAACCCTGCAGCTTTGCTAGCACCAGTTCACATTTGTCTTTGAGTGCTGTGCAGTTTTTTTTCTCTTGGTATATATATATATATATATATATATATATATTTATAGATGAAAAAATGAAAGGCAGCACTTCCTCCAGTTCAAGTTATGTGAGTTTATTTGGTCCTAGGATTGCGACGTTTCGGCACGCAGCCTTCCTCAAGCAGTGTCATACAACCAATAGTGCTCACATATATATAGCACCCATGCAAGGGGCCTTCAATAATTCAATTAATACAGTGCATTACAAGATAGTCATATAAAATAGGGATGGGCGAATCTACTCGCTAGGACTCGTTACTCGGCGAGTAGTAAGGGACTCGCAGGACTCGGTACTCTGCGAGTCTCCCAGTGATTACTCGCGAGTCCAATGCAAATCAATATCAATCCTAGTTTTGTCAGAAACGCTGATAAAACTAGGATTGCCATTGTTTGCATTAGACTCGCGAGTAATCACTGGCTACTGTGCCAGTGATAGCAGGGAGACTCGCAGATAACTGCTGTTTCTTTGCGAGCCGAGTCCAGCTGTCTTCTCTGTGCAGCTCCAGGGTCCTAGAGCCCGCCTGCTGCCTGATGTAGCAGTGCTGACATTGTTCTCAGTCTGCTCATTCCCTGTGTACAGACATGAATGTCTGTGCACAGAGATGATGTAGCAGTGCTGAGATTGTTCTCAGTCTGCTCATTCCCTGTGTACAGACATGAATGTCTGTGCACAGAGATGATGTAGCAGTGCTGAGATTGTTCTCAGTCTGCTCATTCCCTGTGTACAGACATGAATGTCTGTGCACAGAGATGATGTAGCAGAGCTGAGATTGTTCTCAGTCTGCTTATTCCCTGTGCATAGACATCTATATTTATGCACAGGGGATGTAGCAGAGAGGACATCGCGTTTTGGACTGCGTCGGACGGAAGAGGATTTTTTTAATTAAAGATGGAGTCCCTAATGGCTTTTTTTTTTATTTCTAATAAAAAATTTTCCTTGTGTTGTGTTTTTTTTAAAACAATTTAATAGAAATTCATGGCGGTCATGTCTAATATTGGCGTGACCGCCATAAATTTCGGGCTTAGGGCCAGCTGATAATACAAAGCTGGCCCTAACCTCTTTATTACCCAGCGTGCCACCGCTACCAGGGCCGCTGGAAGAGCGGGGTTCAGCGCCAGAGGATGGCGCTTCAATGAACGCGCCATCTTCTGGGGCGGCTGCGGGCTGCAATTTGCAGCGGGGGGTGCCCAGAAAGCTTGGGCATCCCTGCGCTGCGGATTCCAGCCCCCAGCTGCTTAGCTGTACCTGGCTAGACATAGAAATTGCGCGGAGCCCCACGCATTTTTTTTTAATTATTTCATGAATTTCAGAGTCAGAGTCTCAGAGTCAGAATCTCAGAATTTTCTCTCTCTCCCCTACCCCCGGGTCCTCCTGTCTCCTGCCCGCGCTCCCTCCCGGTCCTCCTGTCTCCCCCCCCCGGCTCCTCCCGTCTCCTGCCCGCGCTCCCCCCGGGTACTCCCGTCTCCAGCCCGCGCTCCCCCCGCTCCTCCTGCCCCTCTCCACCCCCCCCTGCCCTCTCCGCTTCTCGCGGCCCCCCTTGCTCACCCTGCCCAGGGCCGCACCATCCATCTGTCCAAGCGGCTGTGCTGAAGGAGCCGCCGCTTCCTGCCTGCCGTGCGGTGCCAGGAGCGGCAAGTTTAATACCTGTGTGCATCATGCATGTGTGTAGTGTGTGCATGATGCATGTGTGTGCTGTGTGCATGATGCATGTGTGTGCTGTGTGCATGATGCATGTGTGTGCTCTGTGCATGATGCATGTGTGTGCTGTGTGCATGATGCATGTGTCTGCTGTGTGCATGATGCATGTGTCTGCTGTGTGCATGATGCATGTGTCTGCTGTGTGCATGATGCATGTGTCTGCTGTGTGCATGATGCATGTGTGTGCTGTATCATGCACACAACACACACATGCATCATGCATACAGCACACACATGTATCATGCACACAGCACACACATGCATCATGCACACAGCACACACATCCTTCATGCATACAGCACACACATGCATCATGCATACAGCACACACATGTATCATGCACACAGCACACACATGCATCATGTATACACCACACACATGTATCATGCACACAGCACACACATGCATCATGCACACAGCACACAACATGCTTCATGCATACAGCACACACATGCATCATGCATACAGCACACACATGTATCATGCACACAGCACACACATGCATCATGCACACAGCACACACATGCATCATGCACACAGCACACACATGTATGATGCACACAGCACACACATGCATCATGCACACAGCACAGACATGCATCATGCACACACCACACAAAATGCATCATGCACACACTACACACATGCATCATGCACACACCACACACATGCATCATGCACACACTAGACACATGCATCATGCATACAGCACACACATGTATCATGCACACACCACCCACACATGCATCATCCATACAGCACACACATGTATCATGCACACACCAGACAGCTCTTTAAGTTGGCGCTCATGTATCATGCACACAGCAGACGTGCACACACATGTATCATGCACACCTGCACACACATGCATCATGCACATGGAACACACACATCATGCACACAGCACACACATGTATCATGCACACAGCACACATACATCATGCACACAGCACACCTATGCATCATCCACACAGCACACCTGCACACACATGCATCATGCAGACAGCACACACATGCATCATGCACACAGGTCTTTAACGTGCCGCTCATGTATCATGCACACAGCACACCTGCACACACGTGTCATGCACACCTGCACATACATGCATCATGCACACAGCACCCCTGCACACACATGCATCATGCACACAGCAGACCTGCACACACATGTATCATGCACACAGCACACACATCTATAATGCACACAGCACACCTGCACACACATGCATCATGCCCACCTGCACATACACGTATCATGCACACAGCACACACATGCATCATGCACACACCACACACATGCATCATGCATACAGAACACACATGCATCATGCACACAGCACACACATACATCATGCACACAGCACACACATGCATCATGCATACAGCACACACATGTATCATGCACACAGCACACACATGCATCATGCACACAGCACACACATGTATCATGCACACACTACACACATGCATCATGCATACAGCACACACATGTATCATGCACACAGCACACACATGTATAATGCACACCTGCACACACATGCATCATGGCCACCTGCACACACAGGTATCATGCACACAGCACACACATGCATCATGCACACAGCACACACATGCATCATGCACACACATGCATCATGTGTGATGCATGTGTGTGCAGGTGTGCTCTGTGCATTATACATGTGTGTGCTGTGTGCATGATACATGTGTCTGCAGGTCTGCTACCTGCATGATGCATGTGTGTGCAGGGGTGCTGTGTGCATGATGCATGTATGTGCAGGTCTGCATGACACGTGTGTGCAGGTGTGCTGTCTGCATGATACATGAGCGCAACATTCAACACCTGTGTGCATGATGCATGTGTGTGCTGTCTGCATGATGCGTGTGTGTGCAGGTGTGCTGTGTGCATGATGCATAGGTGTGCTGTGTGCATGATGCGTGTGTGCCGTGTGCATGATGCATGTGTGTGCAGGTGTGCATGATACATGTGTGTGCACGTCTGCTGTGTGCATGATACATGAGCTCCAACTTAAAGAGCTGTCTGCTGTGTGCATGATACATGTGCTTGAAGGTATGATGTGTGCATGATGCATGTGCCTCCAGGTCTGCTGTGTACATGATGCATGTGTCTGCAAGTGTGCTCGCTCCATTCTGCCCCCCCCCCCATCCTGCTCCTCCGGCTCCATCCTGCCTTACTCGCTCCATCCTGCCCTGCTCACTCCATCCTGCCCCCCCGCCACCATCCTGCTCCTCCGGTTCCATCCTGCCCCGCTCACTCCATCCTGCCCCGCTCCCCACTATCCAACGCTACCCCCCCACCACCATCCTTCTCCGCCTCCATCCTGCCCGTTCCCTCCATCCTGCCCCCCCCTGTTCTTGCCCCCCCTCTGCCTCCATCATGCCCCCCCTCTGCCTCCATCCTGCTCCCCCTCTGCCTCCATCCTGCTCCGGCCTCATCCTGCCCCCCTCCGCCTCCATCCTGCCCCCCCCCCTCTGCCTCCATCCTGCCCCGCCCCCTGGCTCCATCCTGCCCACCTGCCATCCTGCCCCCCGACACAATCCTGCCCCCCTACCCCCCGTCACCATCCTGACCCCCTACTCCATCCTGCCCCCCGGCAGTTAGCGCTCATGTGACCCATCAGCTGATCGGTTTCCCAGGCAACCACAGGTCCTAAACGCCTGTACTACCTAGAAGATGGAGGTGGAGCGAGCCGCCGGCCAGGTGACTATCCTCACTGAGGATTTTTTTATTTTTACTGTGGAGAAGCGGGGAGCCGCGGGGACCGGAGTATCGCCATATACCATAGTGCTGCTATACATGTACTGTAATGTACCGCCATATACCATCGTGCTGCTATACATGTGCTGTAATGCACCGCCATATACTATAGTGCTGCTATATACATACAGTAATGTACCGCCATATACTATAGTGCTGCTATACATCTACTCTAATGCACCCCCATATACTATAGTGCTGCTATACATGTACTGTAATGTACCGCCATATACTATAGCGCTGCTATACATCTAATGTACCGCCATATACTATAGTGCTGATATACATCTACTGTAATGTACCGCCATATACCATCGTGCTGCTATACATGTGCTGTAATGTACCGCCATATACTATAGTGCTGCTATACACGTACTGTAATGTACTGCCATATACTATAGTGCTGCTATACATGTACTCTAATGTACCGCCATATACTATAGTGCTGCTGTACATGTACTGTAATGTACCGCCATATACTATAGCGCTGCTATACATGTAATGTACCGCCATATACTATAGTGCTGATACACATGTACTGTAATGTACCGCCATATACCACAGTGCTGCTATACATGTCCTCTAATGTACCCCCATATACCATAGCATTGCTATACATGTCATTTAATGTACCACCATATACCATAGCGCTGCTATATGTATATCTAATATATATAAAACCCGAAGGCTCACTTACGTCACTTTGCTCACCACTTCCGTCACTTTGTGATAGCCAAAGTGCCGTCACCACAGCGCTACACACGCCCAGGGGGGACCAACATGGTGCCCCTAAGCAGACCGGGACTCAGGCAGCCCCGCCACGCTTACGCCCGCCCCTACACTGCCCAAAACACACACACATCACGGCCATGAAATGAGCGGCGTTAGCCGGTCGTCTCCCGCCCGCCCACACACCACTTTGGGAGATGACCGGCTAATGCCGGTCGTCTCCCGAGTGCCTCGCGCTTGCTCCCGCCAGTTTCACAGGTGCAAGCTCCTCCCCCTCACTTCCGGTGCCCGGGGCTGTTGATAGCTCTCAGCGAAATGGCGGCCGCACGGATCAGCCTCCGCTCCTAGACTGCCCCTACCCTCCGGGGGTAAGCCCTGTGCCGGACCGCCAGCAGTAGGCCAAGTAGCCCTGAGGATACGGAGCCAGCTGGTGTGCAGCCTGAAAGAAGACAGAGAGGTGTGCAGCCTAGAGGAGGACAGGTGTACCGAGCGGTGATGTCGCCGCTCCAGCCTCCTCTCTCCTCACCCCTCCAGCCGGACCTCTCCTCACTCCTCCAGCGCCACCTCTCCTCACCCCTCCAGCGCCACCTCTCCTCACCTCTCCTCACCCCTCCAGCTGCACCTCTCCCCACCCCTCCATCCGCACCTCTCCTCACCCGTCCAGCGCCCACCTCCCCTCACCCCTCCAGCGCCGCCTCTCCTCACCCCTCCAGCTGCACCTCTCCTCACTCCTCCATCCGCACCTCTCCTCACCCCTCCATCCGCACCTCTCCTCACCCCTCCATATGCAATGTACAGTATGTGTATATATGTGTGTGTATGTAGCCACTTCCGTCACTTTCTCCGCACTTCCGTCACTTTGTCCGCACTTCCGTCACTTTGTCCGCACTTCCCTCACTTTCTACACACACATACACACACACACAAACACACACACACTACGCTATACTTACCACTGCCCCTGCGTCCGCCGCCTGGATCCTCAGTCGACATCCCGCCGCCCCTGAACTACTGGATCCAATATAGCGTCCAAGAAGTCTCGCCAAACTTCCCGGACATATTGGATCCAGTCGTCCGCGGCCGCCAACATACTTTCTCCAAGATGGCGTCCGGGAAGTCTCCCCAGACTTCCCAGACCCAATATTCGATCCAGTCATCCGGGGGCAGCGACATTTCGACTCCGGATCCACGTGTCAGGGAAGACGCAGGCCTGGTGGTAAGTATAGCGAAGTGTGTGTATGTGTGTGTGTATGTGTCTGCTGACCACTCTGCCCACGGCGCTGCGCTGACCACTCTGCCCACGCCGCTGCGCTGACCACTCTGCCCATGCCGCTGCGCTGACCACTCTGCCCACGCCGCTGCGCTGACCACTCTGCCCACGCCGCTGCGCTGACCACTCTGCCCACGCCGCTGCACTGACCACTCTGCCCACGACGCTGCACTGACCAATCTCACTGCACTCACTGCTAACCACTGAGCCACCACACTCACTGCTAACCACTGAGCTACCGCACTCACTGCTAACCACTGAGCCACCGCACTCACTGCTAACCACTGAGCCACCGCACTCACTGCTAACCACTGAGCCACCGCACTCACTGCTAACCACTGAGCCACCGCGCAGTGCTAACCACTATGCCACCGCCCAGTGCTAACCACTCAGCCACCCCGCAGTGCTAAGCACTGACCCACCGCGCTGTGCTAGCCACTCAGCCACCGCGCAGTGCTAACCACTGAGCCACCGCGCAGTGCTAACCACTGAGCCACCTCTATACACACAATTCATTTCACCGCACTCCCCTATTAGTAAATCCCTCTCCCTCTCTCCTGTAAGTGAGGCGCCAAGCTCATTGGTCGGCCACAGCACACACCGACCAATCAGCTTTGCGCCTCCCTTCCTATTCAGATACATGGAGGACTTTGAGTTTCAAATTTACCGCTGTAAGTGAGGCGCAAAGCTCATTGGTCGGCGCCAGCACACACCGACCAATGACCTTCGCGCCTCACTTACACCACTAAATTTCAAACTCAAACTGCTCCATGTATCTCAATGACCAGTGAGGCGCTTCTCTCATTATACTCATGACAGTAGCAACATTAACCCCTTACATTCCGTTTTTTCTGTAATTTCTATAACACAGTGTGTAGTTGTACTGCCACTACAAAGTTAACCCCTTCTATACCATTTCTCCCTTAACTCCATACTTTGTAGTCTCTATTACTACTCCCAGTAGGAACATTAACCCCTTATATTCCATTATTGCTGTTATTTCTATTACACAGTGTTTAGTTGTAATCACACTGCGAAATTAACCCATTATATACCAGTTCAGCATTAAAGGCATATTTGGTAGTGTTTATAACTACTGCCACTGCTACATTAACCCCTTGAACACCATTTTGGATATAATTTACAGCGCTGACTCTGTTGTGGGAGTGCCTGTGGGACATTAACTCCTTCAATACCATTTTTGATATCATTATAAGTTCCTACTCTGTTATAGTCCTGTTAGTCGGACATTAACTCTTTCTACACCTCCACTATATTGCTACCCTCACAGTTTTGCCTACATCGCCTACTTAGTCATATATCTGGTGTTTAAGTCTATTATTTACAACTCTTAAAAATATTATATACAGATTCTAGACTCCCGATTCTTTAGAATCGGGCTCACAGCTAGTTAATAATATAATTAAGCGGTGTGTACAGGAAACTTGCAGCTTGGTAAGGTCCTCTGCTTTAAGCCTATAAAAAATTAAAATAGAAAAACATTTTTAGTGAAAATATTTTCCATAACATATAAAAAAATCCCCTAAATGACCTAAAACAGTAGTTGATTCTATCAGATAACAAAGGGAATATCTATTATATAATCGCGAATCGGAAAAGCGCCCCTCCGCGCGCTACTTCCGGCGTGGTCATGTGGATACGAATTTAACATTGGGCGCGAAGCGCCCAATGCTGCGCGAGCAATGGCCGCGAGGCCATTGCGAGTCGCTGGCTGAGAGCGAGCAATGGCCGTGAAGCGGCCATTGCGAGTCGCTGCCCAAAAATCCATCCACAGGCTCGGCCACAACCTTACCGATTTACCGGTCAGGTAGCGCGAGCAATGGCCGCGAGGCCATTGCGAGTCGCTGCCTGAGCCGCAACTCGCTCCCCGGGGACCATGGAGCGGAGGCGGCACAGCCGCCTCCTCTCCCCGCTACCCACAATTCGCCCCCCACCCATGTCCGCACAGCCCCCCCCATGTCCGCACAGCCCCACCCATGTCCGCACAGCCCCACCCATGTCCGCACAGCCCCACCCATGTCCGCACAGCCCCCCCATGTCCACACAGCCCCCCCCATCTCCACACAGCCACCCCCATGTCCGCACAGCCACCCCCATGTCGTCCACACAGCCCCCCCATGTCCGCACAGCCACCCCATGTCCGCACACCCACCCCGCAATGTCCGCACAGCCACCCCGCACCTAAGCTCCTACCCCCTAACTCCGCCGCTCCTAAGTCCCTACCCTCTAAGCTCCGCCGCATCCTAAGCCCCGACCCGCTGCACCTATGCCCCTACCCCCTAAGCCCCGCCGCACCTAAGCCCCTACCCTCTAAGCCCCCCCGCACCTAAGCCCCTACCCCCTAACACCCACCGCACCTAAGCCCCTACCGTCCGCCGCCAAGCCCCCACCCGCCGCACCTAAACCCCTACCCCCTAAGTCCGCCGCACCCCTACACCCTAAGCCCCGACCCGCCGCACCTAAGCCCCTACCCCCTAAGTCCGCCGCACCCCTACACCCTAAGCCCCGACCCGCCGCACCTATGCCCCTACCCCCTAAGCCCCGCCGTACCTAACCCCCTACCCTCTAAGCCCCGCCGCACCTAAGCCCCTACCCCTAAGCCCCGCCGCCTCCTAAGCTCCCGCCGCTTTCCCCCGCCGCTGTCGCTAACACCTAAAGCCCTACACCCGAAGCCCCCGCCGTCCCCTACCCTAACGTCCCCGTCGATCACTTACATGCCTTCTTAGTCATCTGATCGTCCGTCCGATCCACAAGCCCTCTTCCTCCGGCCCCGGGGGTCTTCTCTCTTCTTTCCGCCATCTCCGCCTCTTCGTCCGGCCCCGGGGATCTTCTGTCTTCTTTCCGCCAACTTCCAGCTCCGACGTCCTCTTCACTTATCATTTACATAGAATGGACGACAAATCCACCATTCTATGTCAATGAGATGTGAGGGGCTCTTCTGATTGGTCGCTGTCTACTGCCCTCAGCCAATCAGAAGAGCTCCTCATTTCCCATTGACATACATTACCGGTGTGTCGGCGATTTTATGGCCGGCCACCTGGTTCTATTTGTCGGCCCTAAAATCGCCGACACACCGCTAATGCATCTCTATGGGCAGTCAGCCCGATTTCTGATTGGTCGCTCTCTGCTGACTCCGACCAATCAGAATTCGAGATGACTGCCCATAGACATGCATTAGCGGTGTGTCCGCGATTTTAGGGCCGACAAATAGAACCAGGTGGGCAGCCAAAAAATCGCCGACACACCGCTAATGTATTTTAATGGGAACAAATAAATTTAATAATTAAAAAAATAAATAAAAAATAATTAAAAAATAATAAAAAAATACATAAAAAATAATAAATAATTCAATTAAAAATAATAATAAAAAAAAATAAATACATGCTAAGAATATCAGCCCTTTCAGCGGACCTGAAAGAGAACTGGGTCTCAGCCTAAATAATAAATTTAATAATAAAAAAAATAATTAAAAAATAATTAAAAAATAATAAAAAAATAAATAAAAAATATTAAATAATTAAATAAAAAAAATAATAAAAATAATAAATATATGCTAATAATATCAGCCCTTTCAGCGGACCTGAAAGAGAACTGGGTCTCAGCCTAAATAATAAATTTAATAATAAAAAAAATAATAAAAAATAATTACAAAATAATAAAAAAATAAATAAAAAATATTAAATAATTAAATTAAAAAAATAATAAAAAAATTAAATATATGCTAATAATATCAGCCCTTTCAGCGGACCTGAAAGAGAACTTGGTCTCAGCCTAAATAATAAATTTAATAATAAAAAAAATAATTAAAAATAATTAAAAAATAATAAAAAAAAAAAAAAAATATTAAATAATTAAATAAAAAAAATAATAAAAATAATAAATATATGCTAATAATATCAGCCCTTTCAGCGGACCTGAAAGAGAACTGGGTCTCAGCCTAAATAATAAATTTAATAAGAAAAAAAATAATTAAAAAATAATTAAAAAATAATAAAAAAATAAATAAAAAATAAAAAATAATTAAATAAAAATAATAATAAAAAAATTAAATATATGCTAATAATATCAGCCCTTTCAGCGGACCTGAAAGAGAACTGGGTCTCAGCCTAAATAATAAATTAATAATAAAAAAAATAATTAAAAAATAATTAAAAAATAATAAAAAAATAAATAAAAATAATAAATAATTAAATAAAAATAATAATAAAAAAATTTAATATATGCTAATAATATCAGCCCTTTGAGCGGACCTGAAAGAGAACTGGGTCTCAGCCTAAATAATAAATTTAATAATAAAAAAAATAATTAAAAAATAATTAAAAAAATAATAAAAAATAAATAAAAAATAATAAATAATTAAATAAAAAATAATAATTTAAAAAAAAAATGCTAATAATAATGATATTACTGCTAATAATAATGCTATTAATGCTAATAATTATGCTATTAATGCTAATAAAAATGATATTAATGCTAATAATTATGCTATTCATGCTAATATTAATGTTAATAATGCTAATAATAATCATATTAATGCGATTAATAATGCTATTAAGCCTAATTATCATGCTATTTATGCTATTCAAAATGCTATTCATGCTAATAATATTGCTATTAATGCTCTTTATGCTAATACTAATGCTATTAATGCTATTTAATAATGCTAATTAATTATTTATGTAATATAATGCTATAATAATGCTATTAATAATACAAATAATAATTAATAAGCTATTAATAATGATATTATACTATTAATAATGCTATTAATGCTATTAATGCTCATAATAATGCTATTAAAATGCTATTAATTAATGTCTATTAATGCTAATTATAATGCTAAAATTTGCTATTATTAATGCTATTAATGCTAATAATAATGCTATTAATGCTATTAATAATGCTATATTAATGCTATTATTAATGCTATTAATGCTATTATTAATGCTATTTATGCTAATAATAATGCTATTCAATGCTATTTTATGCTATATTATTATTTATGCTATTAATGCTATTAATAATGCTATTAATAATGCTATTAATCCTATTAATGCTATTAATAATGCTATTCATGCTATTAATAATACTATTAATGCTATTAATGCTCATAATAATGCTATTAATGCTATTAATAATGTTATTAATGCTATTATTAATGCTAATAATGCTATTATTAATGCTATTAATGCTAATAATAATGCTATTAATGCTATTAATAATGTTATTAATGCTATTATTAATGCTAATAATGCTATTATTAATGCTATTTATGCTAATAATAATGCTATTAATGCTATTAATAATGCTATTAATGCTATTATTTATGCTATTAATGCTATTAATGCTAATATTTATCCTATTAATGGTATTATTAATGCTATTAATGCTAATAATTAACGCTATTAATGCTAATAATAATGCTATTAATGCTATTAATAATGTTATTAATGCTATTATTAATGCTAATAATGCTATTATTAATGCTTTTAATGCTAATAATAATGCTATTAATGTTATTAATAATGCTATTAATGCTATTAATTATGCTATTAATGCTAATATTTATCCTATTAATGCTATTAATGCTATTAATAATGCTATTAATGCTAATATTTATCCTATTAATGCTATTAATGCTATTAATAATGCTATTAATGCTATTAATTATGCTATTAATGCTATTAATGCTAATATTTATCCTATTAATGCTATTAATATTGCTATTAATGCTAATAATAATGCTATTAATGCTATTAATAATGTTATTAATGCTATTATTAATGCTAATAATGCTATTATTAATGCTATTAATGCTAATAATAATGCTATTAATGCTATTAATAATGTTATTAATCCTATTATTAATGCTAATAATGCTATTATTAATGCTATTAATGCTAATAATAATACTATTAATGCTATTAATAATGTTATTAATGCTATTATTAATGCTAATAATGTTATTATTAATGCTATTAATGCTATTAATAATGTTATTTATGCTATTATTAATGCTAATAATGCTATTATTAATGCTATTAATGCTAATAATAATGCTATTAATGCTATTAATAATGTTATTAATGCTATTATTAATGCTAATAATTCTATTAATAATGCTATTAATGCTAATAATAATGCTATTAATGCTATTAATACTGTTATTAATGCTCATAATACTGCTAATAATGCTATTAATACTGCTATTACTGCTAATAATAATGCTATGGCTTATATTATTGCTATTGATGATGCGATTATTATTTAAAAATCTTTAAAAAAACAATAAACATATTTTAGATACCCGATGCATTTGCATCAGGCTAACAGCTATAACTACTATAATCAAATTAATGCACGTTCTAGAATCCCGATGCATTTGCATCGGGCTCACAGCTAGTACTTCATAATAGACTATGGATTTTATAAACCACATTTAGGCCATTGGGTCTCAATGTGTTTAGTTTGTTGATCCATGCCATCTCCCGTTTCTTTAGTAATTTTTGTCAATGTCCTCCACGTCTCTGTATGGGAATCATGTCTATCAATCGAAACCTCAAATCCTTTTCCGTATGTCCCATGTCAACAAAATGTTTCGGGACTGGTAAATCCCTTCTCTTTTTCCTAATAGTATGTTGGTGATGCGCAATTCTGGTCTTAAAGTCCCATGTTGTTTCACCGACTTACCATAAGGCACAGGGACGTTCAAGGAGGTAAACCACATTCTGACGTGCATGTTAGAAAGCATTTTATATCATAACCCGCACCCGTGATAGGATGTATAAAATGTGACCCCTTTTTCATTAATTTACAATATATACAAGAAAGACTAGGATAACATCCCTTTCTTCTTGCACCCTTCAGGTATGTTTGTCCCGCCTTCATAGGGCCAATATCTGAATGAATGTGTTTGTCACTTAAATTCTGATTAAGTCTGTAGAAAAAAGCGGTGGTTTTCTAAACTCTTTAACGTGGGGAAGACATCTACCCAACATACTCCAATGTCTTCGTATGATTTTAGCAATCTCCCCACTTTCATCACTGTAGGTTGATACAAATGGAACTCGTTTCAACTCCTTAACTGTTTTTTTCTCTGTTAGGATGTCTAGCCTGGATAATTTCTTTACCATCTCCTTTTGTTCTCTAAGTAGCCATTTCGGATAACCCCTCACAGCAAATTTCGCTAGCATTTCACTAAGGGCTTCCTCCTGCTCATCGTCCTGACTCACTATCTTCTTGACTCTAGTCATCTGACTAAATGGGATAGATTTTAATGTATTACTCGGATGCTGACTACTAAAATGTAATAAGTCATTTTTATTCGTCTCTTTTACATGCAATTTTGTTTTAAATCCTCTATCATGATACAAAACTTGAACATCCAAAAACTGCAAAGAAGTCTTCGACCATTCAAGTGTAAAGTTAATTGTCTCATCTATTTTATTTAGAAATGGATGAAATCCATTCAAATCTTCCTCCGTTCCTGTCCAAATAAGGAAGACATCGTCTATGTACCTCCACCACATTGCGACAAAGTCATAGTGGTGGGATACTTAGACAAAGTCCTCCTCCAATACTCGCATTACAATATTTGCATATGCAGGGGCCATATTGGCCCCCATCGCTGTGCCCCTGCATTGCTAAAAATAATCATCTCCAAACAAAAAATAATTATTCCTCAGGACCAATTCAAGAAGCTTCAGTACTAAGCTACATGCGTCTTCAGAGGCATCTGTTTCCTTCATTTTTTTATTTACCACTGCTAGACCCTGTTTATGATCTATGGAAGTGTAAAGTGATACTACGTCAAATGACGCCAGTATCACCTCACCACTGATGGATATAGTATTCAATTTCCACAGAAAATCCCCAGTGTCTTTAATATATGAATCAGCTTGTCTTGCAATTGGATTCAATACCTTATCTAAAAATACTCCTATATTTGATAGAAATGAATTAGTACTTGAGATAATTGGACGACCCGGAGGATCCACCAGAGACTTATGGATCTTTGGAAGCACATACAGTACCGGTGTAGTTGGATAATTAATTGTCATAAAATTGAGGAGATCCTGATCTATCAATTTCTCATTCAAAGCCTTTTTCAAGACTCCCTCGATTCTACGCGCCATATCAAATTTTGGATCTTTATCAAGTCTCTGGTAGACCCCCGGGTCACCCAACTGCCTTTTTATCTCTTTAATATATATGATCTTATCCATGACGACAACAGCCCCTCCTTTCTCTGCTTTCTTAATTATTATGCTGTCATCACGGATAAGGTCATTCAGGGCTTCCACTTCTTATGACTTTACATTTGGTTTTCTAAAACCTCCATCAGTTCTCCCTCTCAGTGTTTCTACTTCCTTAGTGACAGCAGTAACAAATGAATTAATAACTGACTAATTAATTGGGGGCATAAAATTACTTTTTTTCTTTAATCCCAAATCTGACATATCAAATTCACTAGTTACCATTTTGATATTACTCTCTTTAGTACTAAACCATTCTTTTAACTTCAATGTCCTAAAGAAATATTGCAAATCTAATGACAATTGGAAGCAATCAGTATGTGTACTAGGCACAAATCTCCAAGCCCTTATTATCAAAATGGATACCTGCATTTCTGTGAGTATCTTACTTGAAAGGTTAACTACCAAAACTTGAACATCCAAAAACTGCAAAGAAGTCTTCGACCATACAAGTGTAAACTTAATTGTCTCATCTATTTTATTTAGAAATTGATGAAATCCATTCAAAGTTTCCTCCGTTCCTGTCCAAATAAGGAAGACATCATCTATGTACCTCCACCACATTGCGACAAAGTCATAGTGGTAGGATAAATAGACAAAGTCGCCCTCCAATACTCGCATTACAATATTTGCATATGCAGGGGCCATATTGGCCCCCATCGCTGTGCCCCTGCATTGCTAAAAATAATCATCTCCAAACAAAAAATAATTATTCCTCAGGACTAATTCAAGAAGATTCAGTGCTAAGTTACATGCGTCTTCAGAGGCATCTGTTTCCTTCATTTTTTTATCTACCGCTGCTAGACCCCATTTATGATCTATGGTGTAGAGACCTCAAAACACCACTGCGCAGCTGCAGTGGGTGTAGTAACAAGATTCCCGCAGCGCAATGCGCATGCGTGAGAATCTAATGAGTCACTATGACTTCATCTGAGTGGCAAATGGTTTTTTTTCATACAAATTATGCGCATTTAGTTGATAAGAACGCCAAAAATATGGCGGTGGCGGTGCTATGGGTACAGTAGCAGCATGGAAGCCTCTGATTACACATGAGTACCACATGAGTTTTATTGGTGTAATTAAGGATAATAGCTCCATATGGTGATATGAGTTAGGATTCCTAGCATATTTATGGTGATATGATGCACTATCTGCACTTTATAAGTACACTTATTCATGATGTATGTTAAAAGTTGAATTTTATATGACTATCTCGTAATGCACTGTATTAATTGAATTACTGAAGGCCCCTTGCATGGGTGTTATATATATGTGAGCACTATTGGTTGCATGACACTGCTTGAGGAAGGCTGCGCGCCGAAACGTCGCAGTCCTAGGACCAAATAAACCCACATAACTTGAACTGGAGGAAGTGCTGCCTTTCATTTTTTCATCTACTTATTTGCCATTTGATTGTGGTAGGAGGGCTTTGCACCTGACCTGTGGAGTTGTGCTGTTTCGTTTTTCAGTTTTTATACATATATATATATATATATATATATATATATATAGAGAGAGAGAGAGAGAGAGAGAGAGAGAGAGACTGCAGGGTGGCCTATAGATATAATAAAGGCTGCGAGCTGTAGATATAATATAGAGACTGCTGGGTAAACTATTTAGCTTCACCCCATAATAAATGGGGTGGGGTTAACTAGAGGGGGCAGCGGAACCATATGCATTCAGGGGGTGGAGTTATGACAGGGACTTTGCCTTGATTAGAATAATAAATGGGGTGTAATAAACATGGGGCTATCCAGAGGGGGCAGAGCCATATGCATCCGGAGCATTATGAAAGGGACAGGACTAATTGGAGGGGGCAGAGGCATATGCATTTGGCACATTATGAAGGAGACAGGGCTATGAAGGGGGCCGAACCAAATGCATCTAATAATAGTAAGTGATCTGGCACACCAGATGTGTGCCAGATCACTTACTATTATTGACTATTAATTCTGTGCACTCTTAAGGTTGTGAGCCAGCCCTGTGACTATCTGAACCAAATGCATCTGGCACATAATAAGAGGGAGGAGCTATGGAGGGGCAGGGCTATGTATGAACATACATACACACACACATGCATACAGTACATACACTTAGCTATATATATTAGAAAATATATATACACAATATATTAGCTTCTGGGTGGGATTGTGTATATGTATATTGAGGCTGTTGCTTGGCTGTACATATATGAAGGCTGCAATTGGGCTGTATATATAATATGAGGGCTGCTGCTGGGCTGTATATATAATATAGAGGCTGCTGCTGGGCTGTATATAAAATATAGAGGCTGTTGCTGGGCTCTATTTACAGTGCTTACAAGTAGTATTCAACCCCCTGCAGATTTAGCTGGTTGACACATGCGGAATTAACTTGGCATTGTGACATTTGGACTGTAGATCAGCCTGGAAGTGGGAAATACACTGCAGCCAAAAAGATTTTTTTATTTTTTTTTTTTTATTTTTTTTAAAGCGTTAAAAGTTAATTCAGAGGGTCATTTATTATTCAACCCCTCAAACCACCATCATTCTGTTTGGTCCCCTTAAAGTATTAAGAAGTAGTTCAGGCACAAAGAACAATGAGCTTCACATGTGTGGATTAATTATCTCTTTTGCCAGCCTTTTCTGACTATTTAAGACCCTCCCCAAACTTGTGAACAGCACTCATACATGGTCAACATGGGAAAGACAAAGGAGCATTCCAAGGCCATCAGAGACAAGATCGTGGAGGGTCACAAGGCTGGCAAGGGGTACAAAACCCTTTCCAAGGAGTTGGGCCTACCTGTCTCCACTGTTGGAAGCATCATCCGGAAGTGGAAGGCTTATGGAACTACTGTTAGCCTTCCACGGCCTGGACAGTCTTTGAAAGTTTCCTCCCGTGCCGAGGCCAGGCTTGTCCGAAGAGTCAAGGCTAACCCAAGGACAACAAGGAAGGAGCTCCGGGAAGATCTCATGGCAGTGGGGACATTGGTTTCAGTCAATACCATAAGTAATGTACTCCACCGCAATGGTCTCCGTTCCAGACGAGCCAGTAAGGTACCTTTACTTTCAAAGCGTTATGTCAAGGCTCGTCTACAGTTTGCTCATGATCACTTGGAGGACTCTGAGACAGACTGGTTCAAGGTTCTATGGTCTGATGAGACCAAGATCGAGATCTTTGGTGCCAACCACACACGTGACGTTTGGAGACTGGATGGCACTGCATACGACCCCAATAATACCATCCCTACAGTCAAGCATTGTGTTGGTCTACTAGGCATTGCTCCCACCTAGCCAGAATCCTACTCAACACTGATGAGGGGCAACACCCCGAAACAGCTGTCTGTGGATGGATACCTGGCCTTGGTATTCCCTTGTCATATCTTTAAGCTTGTAAAGAGCTGGATATTGACTCAAAGGGCCACTTAATATGGTGGTTATCATGGCTAGGTCCTTCACTAGAGGAAGATCTGGCTAGTCCTGTGTTGAGACTCCTAAACGAGGCTCCACAGACTCTATTTGCATATTCAAAATTCCCAGGGGGCAATGGGCCTAGGAATTCACTGTGTTGAGCGCTTTAGCCGGCTGCCCGCAGTGTTTTCTTGAACTGGTCTCCCTGAGATCAGTGAATACTTTGTTTTGTTGGTCTACTAGGCATTGCTCCCACCTAGCCAGAATCCTACTCCACACTGATGAGGGGCAACACCCGAAACAGCTGTCTGTGGATGGATACCTGGCCTTGGTATTCCCTTGTCATACAGTTAGGGCCAGAAATATTTGGACAATGACACAATTTTCGCGAGTTGGGCTCTGCATGCCACCACATTAGATTTGAAATGAAACCTCTACAACAGAATTGAAGTGCAGATTGTAACGTTTAATTTAAAGGGTTGAACAAAAATATCTGATAGAAAGTGTAGGAATTGTACACATTTCTTTACAAACACTCCACATTTTAGGAGGTCAAAAGTAATTGGACAAATAAACATAACCCAAACAAAATATTTTTATTTTCAATATTTTGTTGCGAATCCTTTGGAGGCAATCACTGCCTTAAGTCTGGAACCCATGGACATCACCAAACGCTGGGTTTCCTCCTTCTTAATGCTTTGCCGGGCCTTTACAGCCGCAGCCTTCAGGTCTTGCTTGTTTGTGGGTCTTTCCGTCTTAAGTCTGGATTTGAGCAAGTGAAATAGTGAAATGCATGCTCAATTGGGTTAAGATCTGGTGATTGACTTGGCCATTGCAGAATGTTCCACTTTTTTGCACTTATGAACTCCTGGGTAGCTTTGGCTGTATGCTTGGGGTCATTGTCCATCTGTACTATGAAGCGCCGTCCAATCAACTTTGCAGCATTTGGCTGAATCTGGGCTGAAAGTATATCCCGGTACACTTCAGAATTCATCCGGCTACTCTTGTCTGCTGTTATGTCATCAATAAACACAAGTGACCCAGTGCCATTGAAAGCCATGCATGCCCATGCCATCACGTTGCCTCCACCATGTTTTACAGAGGATGTGGTGTGCCTTGGATCATGTGCCGTTCCCTTTCTTCTCCAAACTTTTTTCTTCCCATCATTCTGGTACAGGTTGATCTTTGTCTCATCTGTCCATAGAATACTTTTCCAGAACTGAGCTGGCTTCTTGAGGTGTTTTTCAGCAAATTTAACTCTGGCCTGTCTATTTTTGGAATTGATGAATGGTTTGCATCTAGATGTGAACCCTTTGTATTTACTGTCATGGAGTCTTCTCTTTACTGTTGACTTAGAGACAGATACACCTACTTCACTGAGAGTGTTCTGGACTTCAGTTGATGTTGTAAACGGGTTCTTCTTCACCAAGTAAAGTATGCGGCGATCATCCACCACTGTTGTCATCCGTGGACGCCCAGGCCTTTTAGAGTTCCCAAGCTCACCAGTCAATTCCTTTTTTCTCAGAATGTACCCAACTGTTGATTTTGCTACTCCAAGCATGTCTGCTATCTCTCTGATGGATTTTTTCTTTTTTTTCAGCCTCAGGATGTTCTGCTTCACCTCAATTGAGAGTTCCTTTGACCGCATGTTGTCTGGTTACAGCAACAGCTTCCAAATGCAAAACCACACACCTGGAATCCACCCCTGACCTTTTAACTACTTCATTGATTACAGGTTAACGAGGGAAACGCCTTCAGAGTTAATTGCAGCCCTTAGAGTCCATTGTCCAATTACTTTTGGTCCCTTGAAAAAGAGGAGGCTATGCATTACAGAGCTATGATTCCTAAACCCTTTCTCCGATTTGGATGTGGAAACTCTCATATTGCAGCTGGGAGTGTGCACTTTCAGCCCATATTATATATATAATTGTATTTCTGAACATGTTTTTGTAAACAGCTAAAATAACAAAACTTGTGTCACTGTCCAAATATTTCTGGCCCTAACTGTATCTTTAAGCTTGTAAAGAGCTGGATATTGACTCAAAGGGCCACTTAATATGGTGGTTATCATGGCTAGGTCCTTCACTAGAGGAAGATCTGGCTAGTCCTGTGTTGAGACTCCTAAACGAGGCTCCACAGACTCTATTTGCTAGTCAAACAGACAGACACACCGAACATAAGCTCATGCCACGGACACTGCTGACACTGAAGAGAAGATTCAAGTCCAGCCACGCTCAAGTCCAGGATCCTCTTCTCCTTCCGGCAAAGTCCTTCTGGTGAGTTATGTCTGTAAAGTGCAAGTCAGTCGCTTTAGTGCCTGCGCAGTACAAACTTTGCAATACTGAAGAGCAGAGGGCCAAGCACTGCGGGCATACTTTCACATAGCTGTGGCTATGACAGGGACCTGGGACCCCTACGGGCTAGTCTGGGGTCCTAGTCATAGCCACAGTTATGTGACAAAATGGAAGTGGGTACTGGCCCTCTGCACCAGTAATGGCAGAGGACAACATCCGGCAAGCAGCACAGACAGTATCCCAAATTGCAAGTGGGCCCTCCCAGCTGTCAAGGGCCCCAACACTTGCCCGGGTGTGCAATGTGCTGATGCCGACCCTTGTGGTTATGTTACAGGTTTGGTATATAAATTTTCTGCACTAAATCTGCATCCTCTGATAGAAAAATCCACCAAAAACCACAATGTGTTTTTCCTCATTTATGATGCGGTTTTGAATGCGCTTTTCTGTCATGCGCTTTTGTTTTAAATTCATTAGAGAGAGAGAGAGAGATCTCTGGTGGCCAGCCATTATTTCAGAACATTTTTAGTCAGCATTAATTTTTTAGTCAAAGCTGCACCAAATCTGCACCAAAAACACATTGTGCAATTAACCCTGAGTACTTTTAGCATTTGTTTCATGATTACATTAAGGTCAATGGGTAAAGAAATGCTGCAAAACATGAACGAATAATTGTCATGCTGCAGATTTTTCTACTGAAATATCTCTTTTTTGCAAGGAAAAATAAGCAACGTGTACACAACACATTGAGTTTCAACTTTAGTTTTATCAGACGACAGAACATGTCTCCAAAATTGTAGGTCCTTGTTCCTGTGTGCATTTGCAAAAATTAATCTGGCTTTTTTTCTTTTTCTTTTTGAATAATGGCTTCTTCCTGGCAGAATGGCCTTTCAGTTCATATTTATACAGTATTTGTTTCGCTGTGGATAATGACACAATCTTACCAGCTTCCGCTATCATCTTTACAAGATCTTTTGTTCTTCGGTTGATATACACATGTTGGTCCAAAGCACGTTCATCTCTGGGACACAGAACCCATCTCCTTCCTAAGCGGTATGATGACTGGACATTCAGATCTTGTTTCTCCTTGCGTATAATTGTTTATACAGATGAACAAAGCACCTTCATGTATCTGGAAATTACACCCAAGGATAAATCAGACTTGAGCAAATCCAAAATTCTCTTCCTGATATCTTGGCTGGTTTCTATAAATTTTCCCATTTTGCTACACAAAGAAGTAGTGTGTTTCAGGTGTGCATTAAATACATCCACAGTGTGTGTCTCTAATTTTACTCGGATGTTTCCCATAAATAAGAAGATTCCAAACACATGACATCAGCATATGAGCTGTCCTAAATTGTATAAAGGCATAGTGATCTTAGTGTATGTAAACTTGTGACTATGCAGAAAGTAAGAAAATGCCTTAATACATTCTCTCTCTCTCATTATTCTGGAATTTGACAAATATAAATAATGATGGTAATCCTAATCTTTTCCTACATTATTTTGCTCATAGATGAGGTAGCAAAAACCTGGTGACAGATTGTCTTTAATGGGTTTACAAAAGTGACTATTAACTGCGCTAAGCGCTGCAGTTAAAGTGTAACCACTGTTTAAACATTTATTTAATAATAATGTAAAGCAAGTGATTATAATAAATTTTCAAATATACTTCATAACTGAAATCTGGAAGAAAACTTTTTAAAAATCTTCCAGAAGATGTCCACTCTCAGCTGTTTCTAAACAGGACACATGCTGTTTTTCAGTGAAATCCATCACACCGAATATTGCCATATAAGGGTGGGGGGCTGGGTCTACACAGTGTGCCTGTGTGACATGGCTACAGCTTATCGTATTGTCAGTTTATCTAAGGCAAAAGGAGTTCCCAATTAACCCCTTTACGTCCAAGCAGTATGCTTACTAAACTTTTATAAGAATGATAAGTGCCACTTCAGTGTTTTCTCTTTTGATGCTGTAAATAGTTCAGTTTGTTATGTTGCATTTCCTTGAAGCACTTGCTGGAGTCTTCTTGATGCTGTTTTGACAGTTGTAGTGCAGATGGTACTAGTAAGTAGAGTGCCCAGACTTAAAGGGGTTGTTCGGGACTATTTCATTTTTTTACATGCTTACTACCTGCCTGTTCTTCCCGGCGCAGGTCTCCTCTGGCACAAAGTGGTTACAGATTGCTCCTGTTGGCAAATGTTTGGCTTCCACTGATGTCACATAGGCAAATCAGTAGCTTCTCTTCCTCTTTGCTCTGTCGATGCAGCATGAATGCTGATGTCATGCTGATTGACAGCTGGCTCCCCACTACCTAACTGCTTTCTATCAGCAACATGTGGGCAAGCAAGGCACATCGTTAGGATGAACTGGAAGAGTGAAGGTACCTTTACACGTCGTAACATTGCATGCAATTTCACTTGCAAGTTACTGGTTGCAGTGAAATCATGGTCACATTGTTCTATTTTGTTGCCGTGTACAAATGTAATAATGTGTCCATGATTTCACTGCAACCAGTAAGTTGCATGTGAAGTTGCATGCAATGTTGCGACGTGAAAAGGTGACCTCAGAGCTGCTCCATTGATGCAAAGCTGCAGAATCACCGGCAACAGTGGTCCATGACAACTCTAAGCTGGTTAGTTCTTAGTTCATAGTAAAAAAAATAAAATAGGCCAAGAATAAGATAACCCCTTTAAAACTCTCATTTAATAAGCGGCAGCAGATTGATGTTCCAGGGTGTGTGGACTGTTGATGCTCAATTTGTAGCCTGAGTGAGGGGCCGAATGTAGGATATAATTTGTACAAATTCGTTTATAAATTATTCATGGAATCCGGAGATTAAAAAAAAAGCTTGGTTTCTTCCAAAAAACAGTTCTACATCCACCTAATGGTTGTTTTTGGTAGCTTATCTCAATTAAGTGAAAGTAGACATATGTGGTTCTGATTTTTGATGAATGCACCCCTTCAAATATCTGCCCACACCAAGCACCATTTTGTAAAAGTTACATATAATAGACCTTTTTCCTGTAACAATGGAGAAGCATTAAAATGGAACCTTATTTATGAAGTTTGAAAGTAGCAAATTAGCCGTCAGTATTCAGGAACGCATATTGGACCTCTTTACCACAATACATCTGGATAGTTTGTTGAGGGCAATGGTGAAACTTCTTAGAAAGGTTTATGTATTGCATAATTAAGCTGACTGAGAGCTGAGGGATCTCATGTCAGATACACTTGCCCTTTCATTATGAGTCAGAGAATACAGGGTATATTGGGTGGCGATCAACTGTGCATAAAACGTTAGTCTGAAATATAGAGGGTGACAGCAAATCAGAAATGCTTGTCCTTCGCAGTTTTCTTTCTTCATACCTGCTGCAAAATGTCAACCCTTATTTGATCTCTGGTCTTACTCTAAATTCAGTATGTGGTTTGATATATCCTCCAAGCACTGTTAAAAAATCTGAAATCCCTTATTAAATCTGACACTTTGCCTTTTTATATTATATTTTCATCCCAGTTTTTTTATGATGACCACTTTCAAACATGATTCGTTTTTGGCACTTGGTAAAAGTGTAGTTAGCAGGGTCGAGCTTCAAGGTGATTAACAAACCAGCAGTAGACTTCAGGAAATTAAGACACTTCATTAAAAAGGAAGATGAATGGAGAAAACACATTTCTGTCAAATGCATTATTTATAACCTGAGGCAATTTTGCATTTAAATATATAAAGGAGCAGTAAATTATACTTTTATACAAAAAAAAAAACTCTTTATATGGATTACTTAGGGCCATTTTACATCTAAGGCTGGGCTGCATTTGGCTGCGTTTGAATTTCTATGTGTTTTTACCACTAAAAATGCATCCAAACGCAACCAAAAACGCACTTATTGGGTTCAATGCAAAACGCATGTCATTTTGAAAAAACGCATGCGTTTTTGCATACGCAACCCACAACGTGGGCTGAAATGTTTTGGGCTGCGTTTGCAAAAATGCATGCGTTTTGTGTCTTTGCAAAATGACATGCGTTTCGCATTGCGTTTGCAATGTGTTTTACATTGAACCCTAAAAGTGCATTTTTGGTTGCGTTTGGATGCGTTTTTAGCGGTAACACCACATAGAAACGCAAACACAGCCAAACACAGCCCAGCCTTAGATGTGAACTGGGCCTTACTTTGGCATCTAAATGGTATGCCATTCTGTTAAAAGTAAGTTGGCAACATTTTGGCAACTTTGTGTTTTCACTTACCAATGTAGAGATCACCACCCAAATTGAATGGCTACTCAGCTACACTATACCCTTTTTACCATCAAATTCACAAAAAAGAAACAAATATGAGCATACTCTAGAATAAGTAGATAAATTGCTAAGTGCATAAAAATAAAAGTAAAATACTTGATGACATTTTGTTGATCAAAATATTATGTAAGCCATCCCACCCATTGGGACTGTCCTAACCTAGCTTCTAGTATTAAAACCTTAGCAGGTGTCTGGTGACGTTAATATAAGAACAGAGCAGGGACGGGGCCCAACAGAGAACTCACAGCAATGGGAAGGCCATGTACACACTATGTCCAGATCTTATAAGGTAGACCACACCCCATTACCCTTCCATGTTTCAAACAGCTTCTCCTCCCATCCCCCTCCATGTTCCATGCAGCTTCTGCCGTCATGTTCCATGCAGCTTCTCCATCCATGTTCCATGCAACTTCTCCCCCCATGTTCCATGGAGCTTCTATCCCCATGTTCCATGCAGCTTCTCCCCCCTTGTTCCATGCAACTTCTCCCTCATGTTCCATACAGCTTCTCCCCCATATTCCATGCAGCTTCTCCCCCATGTTCCACACAGCTTTTCCCCCATGTTACATGCAGCTTCTCCTCCCATGTTCCATGTAGCTTCTGCCCCATCCCTCATCCATGTAGCTTCTCTCCCCCATGTTCTATGTAGCTTCTCCCCCCATCCATGTAGCTTCTCCCCCATCCTTGCAGCTTCTCCCCCATGTTCCATGCAGCTTCTCCCCGCACATTCCATGTAGCTTCTCTCACTTGTTCCATGTAGCTTGTCCGCCCATGTTTCATGTAATTTCTTCCCCCATGTTCCATTTAGCTTCTTCACCCATCCATGTAGCTTCTCCCCTATCCATTTAGCTTCTCCTTAAATCCCCCCATCCATATAGCTTCTCCCCCCATCCCTGTAGCTTCTCATCCCCATCCCCTCATCCATGTAGCTTCTCTCCCCATCCTTGTAGTTTCTCCCCATCCATCCAAAAATTGGGAGGCACCACAATGCCCCTGGATAGAGGTGTGCATGAGAGCTTCTTTAAATAATGTGCCCATTGTAAAGAAGTGGGTCTTTAGTAGTATTGCCCTAGGCAGGGCAGCCAAAAATTGGGAGGCACCACAATGCCCCTGGATAGAGGCATGCATGAGAGCCTCTTTAAATAATGAGCCCATTGTAAGGAAGTGGGTCTTTAGTAGTATTGCCCTAGGCAGGGCAGCCAAAAATTGGGAGGCACCACAATGCCTCTGGATAGAGGCGTCAGTGAGGGCCTCTTTAAATAATGTGCCCATTGTAAGGAAATAGGTCTTTTGTAGTATTGCCCTAGGCAGGGTTGACAAAAGTTGGGAGGCACTTCAATGCCCCTGGATAGAGGTGTGCATGAGGGCCTCTTTAAATAATGTGCCCATTTTAAGGAAGTTGGTCTTTAGTAGTATTGCCCTAGGCAGGGCAGCCAGCAATTGGGAGGGACCAGAATGCCCCTGGATGGAGGCGTGCATGAGGGCCTCTTTTAATAATGTGTCCATTTTAAGGAAGTGGGTCTTTTGTAGTATTGCCTTAGGCAGTGCTGCCAAAAGTTGGGAGGCACTTCAATGCACCTGGATAGAGACGTGCAAGAGGGCCTGCTTGAATAATGTGCCCATTTTAAGGAAGTGGGTCATTTGTAGTATTGTCCTAGGCAGGGCTGCCAAAAGTTGGAAGGCACTCTGATGCCCCTGGATAGAGGTGTGCATGAGGGCCTCTTTAAATAATGTGCCCATTTTAAGCAAGTGAGTGTTTTGTAGGATTGCCCTAGGAAGGGCTGCCAAAAATTTGGAGGCATTGCGATGTCCCTGGGAAGAAACATGGAGAAGAGCCTCTAAAAATTGTTCCCATTACAAAGGAGCGGGTCTCCTGTACTTGTAATGCCCATTTTGTAAGCATGGACTAAAACAGTTTGCCCCTGGATGGTATCCATGAAACTAATGCCTAACTTTTGAACGGTTAGGGTCATCATCATCATAAGTATGAAGTAAAAAAATTATGGTTTTGTGGCATCATGAACCACAGTCACACTGATCATGATTATGATGGTGGCGGATGAGGAGAAGGAGGAGCAGTACAGTTAGTAGCTAAAGACATGAAGTGTGTACCGATGTGTGGGTGTGTGGAGGTGCATGGCAATCTACCGGCACAAAATTTAAATTCCGCTATCATTTGGTGGTGGTGTGGTGAAGTCAGGCCCAATCCAACCCTTGTTCATCTTGATCAAAGTCAGCCTGTCAGCATTTTCAGTTGACAGGCGGGTACGTTTTATCTGCAATTATTCCACCTGCGGCACTAAAAACACGCTCTGACAAAACGTTAGCGGCAGGGCAGGCCAGGACTTCCAAGGCGTAGAGAGCCAATTCCTTCCATGTGTACAGCTTGGATACCCAATAATTATAAGGCACAGAGGAGTCTAAGAGCACTTTAGTATGATTGGCAAGGTACTCCCTCAGCATCTTGGCAAACTTTGCATTCCTTGTGACACTACCCCGCATCTCAGGGCCTGTGGTACGGGAAGTGCTGAGAAAAGTGTCCCAGATCTTTGAGAGTGTTCCCCTACCTCTGCTGGATTGGACTTATGCCTCTCTTGTCCGGACGCCTTGGTTGTCCACTGACTCGTGACCTCTGCCGCTAGCGTTTTCAGAAGGGATTTGTTTGACTAATTACGTGACTATGGCCTTCTGGTACTGCAGCATTTTTGTAGACCTCTCCGGGAATAAGAGAAATAAAGTTCTCTTTGTAGCGTGGGTCTAAAAGTGTCACCAACCAGTAATGAGTGTCCGCCAAGATCTTGATAATGCGAGGGTCACGAGACAGGCAGCGTAACATAAAGTCAGCCATGTGCGCCAGACTGTTAACAGGCAAGACTTCAGGGTCCTCACCAACAGCATGACTGGCCATGCTGACCTCCTCCTCCTCTCCCCTGTCCTCTGGCCATCCACGCTGATCCGACGGTCTGACGGTTGTGCACGTATTACCGTCAATTCCGCATGAAAGTAGCTCTATTTCTTCATCCTCCTCGTCATAGTCCTCCAATGCATGTTGGGATGAGATGAAGCTGGGCTGTGTGTAATCACCCAGTACGGTTTCTTGCTGCAGTCATCGTGCGTCGCCTGCAATGCATCGTCTTTGATTTTGAGCAGAGAGCGTTTTAGAAGACAGAGAAGTGGGATGGTGATGCTAATGATGGCGTCATTGCTGCTCACCATCTTGGTGGAGTCCTCAAAGTTTTGGAGGACGGTACATATGTCGGACATCCATGTCCACTCCTGAGGTCTTATGTGTGGAGTTTGAAGCGTATACCGATGGCCTAGTTGATGCTGGCACTCAACAACTGCCCTCTTCTGCTCACAAATACTGACCAACATGTGCAGTGTGGAATTCTAACTCGTGGGGATATCACACACCAGTCTGTGAGCCGTAAGCTGCAAAAGCCGCTGAAAGCCAGCAAGGCCGGCAGAAGAGGTAGGTGACTTTCTAAAATGGGCACACAGGTGGCGTACTTTGATGAGCAGATCAGACAGCTCCGGGTAGGATTTAATAAACCGCTGAACCACGAGGTTGAGCACATGGGCCACGCATGGAACATGTGTCAGCTCGCCTCAGAGCCACCACAAGGTTCTGGCCATTGTCACACACGACCATGCCTGGCTGTAGGTTCAGCGGTGTGAGCCAGTGATCTGCCTGCTGTTTCAGAGCTGTCCACAACTCTTCAGCGTTGTGGGTTTGTCACCTACACATATTAGCTTCAGCACAGCCTGTTGCCGCTTTGCCGAGGCAGTGCTGCAGTGCTTCCAGCTTTGGACTGGTGTGGAGGGTGACGTGGAGGAAGAGGAGGAGGAGGAGGCTGAGGAGCATGACGTGCCAGAGCTGTAAACTGTGGGTGAAGCAGTTGCGAAATGTGTGCATTTAGAACTGTGGCATGTGGGGCGTTGGCAGCGTATTTGCGCCTGCGTTCCAAAGATTGGTGTATGAATAACTGAATGCTGCGCTGGGACAAGGATGTTGCTAATGATGGTGCTATTTCTGCTTCTGCAAGTACAGGTGAAGGACAGGAGGCATCTTCGCCTGCAGTATGAACAGGGGATTGGCTTGCACGCACAACAGTGGAAGATGCAGCGGTGTCACCCGTTGACACTGCTCCTGGACTCTGCTGTACATCCCACAAATATATCAGAAAATATACGGTGATTTTTTTGCAAAATGTATAAATTTTATTGATCATATGATATTAAAAAATATAAATAAGGTTTTAGTACAGAGTACACAATAATATTACATACAAGTCTATATTAATATAAAAGATAATAAATATAAAATCTATAGACAACACCCTATAAACTAGGAAACCCGTGATCTTCTTATGTGATGTATTAAACCATAAATTAAGCATCAAACAGCAAGCAATAAGTTTCCAACATTCACCTATCTCTCACATAGGGGAACAAGGAAATAATAGTAGTGAAACCAATAAATTATCTATTAGTCACCTATCTCAACATAGGAGACCAAAGAGAAAGTGAAAAAAAGCCTATGGCAAAAAGTGACAAAAAAGAAAAACAACCAATGAAAATCAATCTAAAGGGTGATTACCTGGTGTATCTACAGACTCTGCTGACTCTACATGCACGTTTCGGCTTGCGCCTTCATCCAGGAGTGAATACAGCTCCCAACTTCCACCATTATATAGTGTATAGTGGCCTATCCCTGAGCCCGCCACATTGCACCTGATCCCTATCACAGCTGACCAACATTAGTCCACATTACTCCATGGAGATGGATAAACAACATGGATGCGCCCATGCAGCATCTTAGATTGCCATAGTGACCCTCTCATGGCGCATGCCCGGCGTCCTGCGTCCGGATCCGATCACCCTGACCGCGTCATAGCGGTCGCCATGGATCCGAGGACAAACATCCGCCGATTGGCGGAAGTCGTCATCGGAATCCCGGCGCTCGCCGTGATTGACGCGCGGCTGGTCCTCTCCTGAGACGCCGCCCCGAGCATGCGCGCCAGGTCTTCCCGGGGACTTAATCCATAGAAGAGCGCAGATAAAGCTGTAGGGAGCGGACAATTACGTGGATGGCGCAGGGATAGTTATCTATGTCTCAAAACTTTCAATTTATAAACAAACACTCAAATTTGTGAACAAACTTTGGTATAGTGTATTAATCTATAGAAAAGGATGTATAACACATATTTGGCAAAAAATGCAAAAATTCACAATACATACAAAAAATACCAAAACAAAAAGGGGGAAAGCAGAAAAAAGAAAAGAAAAGGGAGAGGCTGTCACATATTGGGTACCTTGTGCTAGGAAACCTAACACCACAACAAGAATATACATCTATTTAATCGAAGAGAATTTCTCTTTCCCTATTCTAACATTGGATATCAACAGGAAAGAGATAGCAATAATGTTCTTCCATTCTCGAGTTGATATATTCTTGTATTCCAGTGGTGGACACAACACTTTTTCTTCCTAAAGGTATCTCCTATAGCACTACTGAAAATCAAAGTATTACAGCATCCCAATACTAAAAAAAAAGAAAGAAAGAGACAGGTAAAATCACAAAAATTATATTGTTAATAAAATCATAAAAAATAATAAAATAAATCATAAAAATTTTTTATATTAATGGTGAAAATTTTTATTTAATAAAACACTAAAATGTAATTAAAAATGACCAATATTAAATTAAAAAAGAGAACGTATTCAGAGTTCAGATAGGGGAATCCCTCAGAGGAATGGGACAAAACTAATATTTTCATTTAACCCTTTGGGTTGAACCGTATCTAATGTCCAAATCCACTTTGTCTCACACTGTGCAAGTAGCTGACTCACATTACCTCCTCGTACCCCAAGTACTATCCTGTCAATCCCTCTCACCCTAAAACCAGACGGGTCACAGCCATGGAATAATTTAAAGTGTTTCGGTATTGTCCTAAGCACCTCAATCTCTTCCTCTTTTTCTATCTTTGCAGCTGCAATAATGCCCAAGACGTGCTCCCGCACTCTAACCTTCATGGATCTTGTAGTAAGGCCTACGTATATTTTCGAGCAAGGGCATGTTGCATAGTACACTACAGCTTTTGTAGAACAATCAATCTGTTGGGTTATCTTAAACTGTTTAGAACCATCTGACGATAAAAAATGTTGCGCCCTCTCTACATTTGGGCAGGCAATACAGTTCCCACATGGCTTACAACCCCATTGGCCACTACGCCGGTTCCCAAAGGGTAAAAAGCCTTGATCATTCTTATCGTAGTGACTTCTTACTAAAATATCCTTGATATTTTTAGTTCTACGTGCCACAACCGTCGGTCTTAGAGTAAGATATTGTTGCAAGACTGGATCTATCGTCAGAAGGGGCCAAAATTTAGTCAAGCATTCTTGCATTTTTTCCCAATTGGAGTGGTATTGTGTAATCATTCGTACTCTCTGATCACCATGTCTTTCCCTACTCGAATAAAGCAGTTCTTGTCTTTTGCTGTTCCTTGCTCTGTTATACGCTTTTTTCAGAGATCTCATACTGTATCCTCTATTCAGGAATCTAGATTTGAGTTCCTTTGCCTGCTTTTCAAAATCTTCGTCAGAAGAACAAATTCTCCGGATACGGAGAAATTGACTCGTGGGGATGGATTTCACTATATGGGCGGGATGTGCCGATGAAGCCTGTAAGACGGAATTTGTCGCCGTAGTTTTACGGAACAAATCCGTCTGTAATGTCCCTGTTGGATCTCTCCTGACCATGACATCTAGGAATTCAATCTCATTTCTGCTAGACTTGTAAGTCAAATGAATATTTTTCTCATTCAAGTTGAGACCCCTAAAGAACTCGTCCAATTCCTCAGAACTACCTTGCCAGATCATGAACACATCGTCGATGTACCTTGTCCAGAAAAGAACCCGGTCCATCGACTGTGACTGATCTGACATAAAGAGGTCCCTCTCCCACAGCCCCAGAAAAAGGTTGGCATATGAGGGGGCAAAGGCCGCCCCCATTGCCGTCCCCTGGAGCTGTAGGTAGAGGGACCCCCCAAAGAAAAAGAAATTATGTCTCAATGCAAAGTCCAGCAGTTCTAAGATGAAATCCCTTTCCTCCCTTGGTCGTGAAGTCATAGATAAAAAATACTCCACTGCTTTTACTCCGTCTTGATGACGGATGCTCGTATATAGAGCTTCGATGTCACAAGTCACCATAAGTGAACCATCCCCCAGATGTACTGAGTCAATTTTTTCCAGGAAACTCCCTGTATCCTTAAGATACGAGGGTAACTCCTCGACTAGAGGCTTCAGCATGTGATCAATATATTTGCATACCCTTTCAAGATAGTTACCCACCCCAGATACAATTGGCCTTCCGGGTGGATGTTCTTTACCCTTATGTATTTTGGGCAGGAGATATAGGGTAGGAATTTTAGGTTCTTTCACCCATAATGCCTCTATCAGTTCTTTTGTGGCTATCATATTGCTCACTGCTGTCTCTAAGATCTTCCTATATTCCAGGGAAAAAGACTTTAATGGATTATATGTTAGTTTTTGGTAACACGATTTATCCCTTAGTTGCCTGTATGCCTCTTTCTCATAGAGATCGCATGGCCAGATCACAACATTCCCGCCCTTGTCCGCAGGCTTAATCTGTATGTCCTTCAGATTCTTTATTCTTTTAAGGGCCTCCCGTTCAGCCCTTGGGAGATTGTCCATATAAATTCCATTTGGAATTTTTGAAAACTCTTCAGTGACCAATCTCACAAATAATTCAATATTTGGACATGCGGACAAGGGCGGGAAATATGTTGATCGTGTACGTACACAGGATGGGACTTTTCCCAGAGTTGATTGGTTGTGTTCTAGAGCTAGTCCCTCCAAAAATTCCATTGTCTCACCTTCAGAGGGAGAGACTACATCCTGTTGTCCCTTATGGAACCATTTTTTCAACATCAGGGTCCTGGCAAATATGTGTAAATCTTTTACTGCGGAAAAAAATTCAAAGCGTGAGCTAGGTGAAAACGAAAAACCCCTAGAAAGTACTGCCAATTCAATGTCCGAGAATACGTGATCTGAAAGATTGATTACCCTTGATGTTTCCGGAAAAACTGCTGGTCTTTTATTCCCGGAATGTTGGTAATTCCCCTTACGTTTATTTCTAAACCGAGTCGTCATTGGTGAGAAATCCACTCCAGATCGTCCACCTGATGATGCTTGTGAGGATACTGATTCTGACCGAGGATTATCTCTAGGCGTAGTATTCCTTCGCCATCTATATACTTTCTGCTGCTCATAGTCGGTCAGGTCTCTGCTCAACTTCTTAGAGTGAGTCTCTCTTATAGTTTTTTCCCATTCCTCTGAGTTCTTAGTCATCAGGGAATCAAAAGCCAAAATCTCCTCTGTAGTGGAGACCTGTTTCAATTTCTCATATGTGCTATCTAGTTCTTTCTCTAGACTCTCTAATGACGTTTGATTGTGATTGACCAATAGCTCCATCATTTTTAGGGAACCATTGGTACAGACCTCCTCCCACTTCATTATAAAATTACTATCTTCTACAGGAAATGAAGGAAAGACCTGGATACGAAGCCCCCTAGGGACCATCTTTTTCTGTACATAGTTTTCCAGAAAAGCTTTATTCCACCAGATCTTAGTACGTCGGTGTAATAAGCGTTTAGTGGAGGTCTGTAATTCAATTTTCCCCCTCTGAATCTCTGAATCGGTCCCTGGTACCCCCCCATTAAAAACCTTAGAGCACTGTGCCTTCCAGGCTAGGTCTCTGGACTTGTAATCCATGTCCGTATGCACGATTTATCTGTGAAAAATACACAGCAAGAGATATACACCAAAATTAGGCAACACAGAGGATGAGAGTAATATCATCATCCATCAATTACATGGAAATAAATGCTCACCCAATATAAATATATCAGAAAATATACGGTGATTTTTTTGCAAAATGTATAAATTTTATTGATCATATGATATTAAAAAATATAAATAAGGTTTTAGTACAGAGTACACAATAATATTACATACAAGTCTATATTAATATAAAAGATAATAAATATAAAATCTATAGACAACACCCTATAAACTAGGAAACCCGTGATCTTCTTATGTGATGTATTAAACCATAAATTAAGCATCAAACAGCAAGCAATAAGTTTCCAACATTCACCTATCTCTCACATAGGGGAACAAGGAAATAATAGTAGTGAAACCAATAAATTATCTATTAGTCACCTATCTCAACATAGGAGACCAAAGAGAAAGTGAAAAAAAGCCTATGGCAAAAAGTGACAAAAAAGAAAAACAACCAATGAAAATCAATCTAAAGGGTGATTACCTGGTGTATCTACAGACTCTGCTGACTCTACATGCACGTTTCGGCTTGCGCCTTCATCCAGGAGTGAATACAGCTCCCAACTTCCACCATTATATAGTGTATAGTGGCCTATCCCTGAGCCCGCCACATTGCACCTGATCCCTATCACAGCTGACCAACATTAGTCCACATTACTCCATGGAGATGGATAAACAACATGGATGCGCCCATGCAGCATCTTAGATTGCCATAGTGACCCTCTCATGGCGCATGCCCGGCGTCCTGCGTCCGGATCCGATCACCCTGACCTCGTCATAGCGGTCGCCATGGATCCGAGGACAAACATCCGCCGATTGGCGGAAGTCGTCATCGGAATCCCGGCGCTCGCCGTGATTGACGCGCGGCTGGTCCTCTCCTGAGACGCCGCCCCGAGCATGCGCGCCAGGTCTTCCCGGGGACTTAATCCATAGAAGAGCGCAGATAAAGCTGTAGGGAGCGGACAATTACGTGGATGGCGCAGGGATAGTTATCTATGTCTCAAAACTTTCAATTTATAAACAAACACTCAAATTTGTGAACAAACTTTGGTATAGTGTATTAATCTATAGAAAAGGATGTATAACACATATTTGGCAAAAAATGCAAAAATTCACCGGGATTCCGATGACGACTTCCGCCAATCGGCGGATGTTTGTCCTCGGATCCATGGCGACCGCTATGACGCGGTCAGGGTGATCGGATCCGGACGCAGGACGCCGGGCATGCGCCATGAGAGGGTCACTATGGCAATCTAAGATGCTGCATGGGCGCATCCATGTTGTTTATCCATCTCCATGGAGTAATGTGGACTAATGTTAGTCAGCTGTGATAGGGATCAGGTGCAATGTGGCGGGCTCAGGGATAGGCCACTATACACTATATAATGGTGGAAGTTGGGAGCTGTATTCACTCCTGGATGAAGGCGCAAGCCGAAACGTGCATGTAGAGTCAGCAGAGTCTGTAGATACACCAGGTAATCACCCTTTAGATTGATTTTCATTGGTTGTTTTTCTTTTTTGTCACTTTTTGCCATAGGCTTTTTTTCACTTTCTCTTTGGTCTCCTATGTTGAGATAGGTGACTAATAGATAATTTATTGGTTTCACTACTATTATTTCCTTGTTCCCCTATGTGAGAGATAGGTGAATGTTGGAAACTTATTGCTTGCTGTTTGATGCTTAATTTATGGTTTAATACATCACATAAGAAGATCACGGGTTTCCTAGTTTATAGGGTGTTGTCTATAGATTTTATATTTATTATCTTTTATATTAATATAGACTTGTATGTAATATTATTGTGTACTCTGTACTAAAACCTTATTTATATTTTTTAATATCATATGATCAATAAAATTTATACATTTTGCAAAAAAATCACCGTATATTTTCTGATATATTTATATTGGGTGAGCATTTATTTCCATGTAATTGATGGATGATGATATTACTCTCATCCTCTGTGTTGCCTAATTTTGGTGTGTACATCCCACAAAGTCGGGTGCTTTGCTGCCATGTGCCTGATCATGCTGGTGGTGGTCAGGCTGCTAGTTTTGCTACCCCTCCTGATGCTGGCATGGCAGGTGTTGCAAATGGCCTTTTTCGAATTATCTGCAGACACCTTAACAAACAGCCAGACTCGGGAATACCTAACAGTTGTACTGGAACTTCCCTCGTTTTGTTGTTCCGGGGAACGGTTGCCTGCCTTCTGCATGCGGATACCACCCTGCTTCTTCCGGCCTGTTGTGATGCTACGCCTAACTCCCCCTGTGCACTGCTGTCCTCGCTCTGCATGTCCTCCTGCCAGGTTGGGTCAGTTACTGAATCATACACCACGTCGTCTTCCAGTTCTGCACCCTGGTCCTCCTCCTGACTTTCTGGCAATTGTGTCTCATCATCGTCCACCTCTTGTTGAGACACGTTCCCACTGTTGCCTTCATGAGACTGTGGCTGCTCAAATATTTGGGCATCGGTATATACGATCTCCTCATGACCCACTTCAACTGGAGCTGGCGAGAGGCCAGAATCTACGAATGGATAAGTGAACAGCTCTTCACAGTGTCCAAGTGTGGGATCAGTTATGTCCAGGGCCAGGCGCTCGGCATGGTGGGAGGAAGGAGTATCAAGGTGTGGAATGTGCGGTCCAGTCTCACGGCTACTGACACTTGACCGTGTGGAAGACAGGGTATTTGTGGTGGTGCCAAACTGACTGGAAGCATTATCTGCTATCCAGCTAACAAGCTGTTGACACTGGTCTTCGTTTAATAGTGGAGTACTGCTGCGGTCCCCTAGAAATTGGGACAGGAAAGTCGAGCGAGATGATGTGGGCGTTTGTCGTGGCGCAATTCGAGCTTGCACACGGCCTCGGCCTCTGCCTGCACCACCATCACATCCAGTTCCTTGTCCCTTGCCACCGGCCTTGCGCATTTTCAATGTTGTGCTGACTGTATACCGCTAAATGAAGGCGTCCAAGAAATGGTTTTTAGCACGACACTGAGATATGGCGTATCCTAATTTACGCTGCAACCTACTGTAGCTGCACTAACATACTAAATGAGTGCTGACAAGATTTGGTTTTTAGCACGACACTGAGATTTGAGATTAATGCCCTGCAGGTGGACTGGTCAGACACAAACGCTGATGAGAATAGCGAGTTTTTTGGTGTATCCTAATTTACGCTAAAACCTACTCCTGTCGCACACAAATGTTACATTAATGCAGACAAGAGTTGGTTTTTAGCACGACACTGAGATTACAGATTAAGGCCCTGCAGGTGGACTAGTCAGACACAAACACTGATGACAATAGCAAGTCTTTTGGCGTATCCTAATTTGCGCTAAAACCTACTCCTGCCGCACACAAATGTTAGATGAATGCAGACAAGAGTTGGTTTTTAGCACGACACTGAGATTAGAAATTAAGGCCCTGCAGGTGGACTAGTCAGACACAAACACTGACGAGAATAGCGAGTTTTTTGGCGTATCCTAATTTACGCTGCAACCTACTGTAGCTGCACTAAGATGCTAAATGAGTGCTGACAAGATTTGTTTTTTAGCACGACACTGAGATTAGAGATTAAGGCCCTGCAGGTGGACTGGTCAGACACAAACGCTGACGAGAATAGCGAGTCTTTTGGCATATCCTAATTTAAGCTAAAACCTACTCCTGCCTATAGAGAGCTAAATTAATCCCTAAAAGCACTGTTTTGGGATGGATGAATGAGATTTCCAGCCTGTACACCAGCCCCAGATGTGATGCAGGCTGGTATACTGGCACAGCGAAGTTTGCTATATACCCTGCCTCCCTGTATACTGCTCTATTAGTCCTCAAAAGGACTGTTGTGGTAATTAGACTGGCAGCCCTGCACCTACACTAGCTGAAAGGCCTCAAATCTGTCCCTCAATCAGCAGCAGCTCTCCCTACACTGACTGTCTGTGGAGCAGAGTGATGAGCACAGCGTGGTCAGGTCTTATAAAGACCTGATGACGCTGTGCGGCCAGCCAATCACTGTAATGCCACAACCAACATGGCTGTGGCATTACAGTGTCTGTCAGCCAATCCCTGCATGCGGGCTGGCTCTGTAAAGAGCTCCAACATGCAGGGAGGTGGACCCGGAGCATAGCAAGAGTATCGCGAGATTACTCGGTACTCGCCGAGTACCCCGAGTACCGAGATATTCATGTGAGTACCGAGTAGTGACAAGCATACTCGCTCATCCCTAATCGCAAATATTGTATGGGATGCATAAGAAAAGAGTAAATGTTTTGATATTGCAAGAAACCCATTTTAAAACAGATACCAGATCTGAAAAATAAGTTTTATACTAGTTGGTTCCACAGGTCCAATCCTGAAACTCGCTCAAAGGGGGTGTCCATCGCTTTTCATAAATCTTTACAACATACGGTGCTGGACACCTTCGTCAATAGGGAGGGAAGATATTTTCTCCTGAAAGTCAAAATCTTTGCCACAACTTATACCATAGCTGGGTGGTATGCCCCAAAACAACATCAGATAGCGGCATGTAGGGGATCTCTGAAAAAGGTAGCAGACTTTGCAAAGGGGGTGATTATCATTGGCGGGGATTTTAATCTAACTTTAGACCCAGCTGTGGACTCCTCATCGTCTAGATCCAGTATCTCCAGCAAACAACTCTCCGCCCTGAAAAAGGACCTACATGACTCCCGTCTGGTGGATACATGGACTGTGGCAAATCCACTAGAGAGAGACTATACTTCTTTTCAAACCCACATCAATCCTATGGGAGAACTGATATGTTCCTTGTAAGTCATTGTGCCATGTCCTGGGACCCTCGTCTTATGATAGGAAGCTTCTTATGGTCCGACCATGCCCCAATTTTTTTATCAATCGACATCCCAGATTCAGTTGAACGCCCTTGGACTTGAAGACTAAATGACAATTTAATGAAAGATTCTATCTGTATGAAAGATATCAAAATGACTATAGAGGACTTTCAAAAAGACCACGCACCCATATGCCCACTAAATGGGAAGCACTTAAGAGCATCCTTCGCGGAATTTTCATTAAACATGGTTCCCGGATTTAAAAAGAAAATAATGTGAAGCTTACTGACCGTGTGGACCGCATTTACGAGTTGGAACAGAGTTACAAGGGCAGGATGGCTCCTGGGGTGTTGGTAGAGCTGTTACAATGCAGGGACTCTCTATGCACATTATTGAACGAGCGATCACTCCGATACAGGAATCAATATAAAAATGTCCTTTATGGCAAAGCCAATAAATGCGACCGCCCCTTGGCCCGCTTGCACCGCCGGAGTCAGACCACCTATATTTCCTCTCTACAGAACCACACTGGCCACCTGACTTCTGACCCAAGGGACATCCTGGATATAATGAAACAGTACTACCAAACATTATATAATACTAAAAACATCTCTAATGTGAGTTCCCTTGAATGCTCTCAAGCACGCATTACCCAATATATTGAAGATATGGCCCTACCGATCTTAGAGGAGTCGTCTGCTATGACATTAGACGCAGATATAACAGAAACTGAAGTTGATGAAGTGATACAAAATAACCCTTCGGGTAAAAGCAGAGGCCCAGATGGGTTTTCTCCCCTTTTTTATAAACAAATTTGAGACCAGCTTAGACCCTTTCTAACCAAGGTTTACAATTCAGTGACTCTGGAAACCACCTTTTCCCCACAGACATTAGAGGCATTCATCACGGTTTTACCCAAACCGGGTAAGGATACAACAGTAGCACCCAACTATAGGCCAATCTCTCTCATGTACATAGATGTAAAACTATATGCTAAAATTTTGGCCAATAGATTGGCACCCCTTCTCCCCTCTGTAATACATACTGACCAAGTGGGATTTGTACAGGGGAGATAGGCAGAGGGATGACATCAACAAAACTTTATTGTTGATGGCTCAAGCTAAGGGTGCTTTCACATTACGATTTTTTGGAATCCGTGACTGTCCGTTTGATAACGGATAGCCATGGATCCGATTTGTTCCCCATGTTAGCCTATGGGCATGGAACCCCAGTGTGCACGGTGTGATGGTGGGCCAACAAGAATTTAAGACTTCCCTCTATGCTGATGACCTCTTGCTGTACATCTCCCAACCAGATATCACATTTCCATCTTTACTGTTGGAATTCACCAAATTTGGCAAAGTCAGCAATTTTAAAATTAATTACAATAAAAGGGAAGCCCTCAATATTAACTTACATGCGGGAGAGGTAGAGAGAGCCAAAAGAAACTTTCAATTTTGCTGGCAATCTGGGTCAATAAAATATTTGGGAGTCCAGGTCCCTGCTGATCACCAAAATCTATATCAGATTAATTATGTCCCCCTGTTGGAGAAGACTCTGAGGTGCCTTTGGGAATATGGTCAGAAGCAATTCTCATGGTTTGGGTGCATAAACGTCTTTAAAATGGATATCCTTCCGAGGTTCTTATATATGTTCGAGGTGATTCCAATCAGCCTCCCTAGACATTTTTTTAAGACCATGCGCTCTGCATTGATTAGATTTGTTTGGAGACAATCAAGGCCTAGTCTAAGATACTAGATATTAACCATGTCTAAAATGCTGGGTGGTGCGGGACTTCCTGACTTGCAATCATACCAGCAGGCAACAATGCTTCTCAGATTGCTAGATTGGCACTTCAGGGCTGGCTCCAAGCAATGGATACAGTTGGCACAAATAGGATACAAGGTCACTTTACGGAATATGCTGTGGGTTGAGAAAAAGAGGAGGGACCTGGGGAATGGAGGCCCTACAGGATTTAAAGTCAGAGACGTAATGAAAATTTGGGATAGATTGAAACATCAGAAAAGATTGATCAGTCCACATAATCCAGTGGCTCCGATATTCCGTAACCCGGATTTCCCACCGGGAAACCGAAGAGAATGGTTCCTGGGATGGCATAGCGGATCGGATGTCAGAGTCGGGCAGGTGGGCACATTGCGGGGCTTCCCCACTCTGGCAGACCTGCAGGATCAGTTTCTGCGCAGGAGACTAAATTGGCTGGAATATGAACAACTGCATTCATTTGCCAGATTGGGGAAACAAGACCTAAGTATACGCCCAACCATGACTGAGTTAGAAAAATTATTCCTGCAAACGACGCCTCCGTCACGCCAGGTTTCTCTACTATCCAAGGAACTCAACACACCACCTAAGAAGACAATCCCGGGATATGTACAGGCATGGGAGGAGGAGAAGGGACATAACTTTTCGAAGGAAGAACTCAATAAGATATTCATATTTACTCATAAAATGTCACCATCTGGATTTGCACAGGAAAAAAAACTATAAAGTCCTGGCCAGATGGAATCAATATCCAGTTCGACTTAGGGTTATTTTCCCCTCGGTGAGTGATGAATGCTGGCGCTGTGGTAAGGTGAAAGGCACTTTGTTCCATATCTGGTGGCAATGTTCTAAAATATGTACGTTTTGGGATAAAGTATTCATAGCCTATGGGAAGATTTCAGGAGAACAGATGACACCATCCCCCTAGGTGGCTTTATTCTTGATCCTTCCGGGTTCAATTGCACAGTAAAAACAGAGCATTCTGCGTTATTGTGATTCCGCGACACTGGCGCACTACTCTCGTTCCGACAATGGCTGAATGGATTTCCGAATTCTCCAATATTTACCACATAGAGATGTTGATGTCTGAGGCCATAGGAGCCAATAACAGACTGCTTTGCGCATGGCAACCGTGGATCCTATTTAAAGAAACTCCAGGGCTAGAGGAGATTCTGAAGAGAGATACGTAACATGGGATAAAACACAATAATACTGGGGAGGCGCGGTTTTGGGGGTGGGGTGGCGGGAGGGAGTGGAGGCTCTCCTTCTATTTTCCCCTGGAACTTCCTTAGTCTTTTTCATTTATACTCTACCCCTCTTTTCCCCACTATCTTCTTTTCACTCTTTTTCTTTCCACTATACTATTCGCTTACTCTCTAACTTCAAATAGAGAATATAGATGGTTGCTACTTGACCACACCAGATTAGCAGACGACGCTAATGAGTCTTATGGTGACAATATATGATCTGCGACAACATCGACAATAGAAAAGAGATGGGGAAATTTAATATTTGCTATTTACAGTTCAATAGAACATTGTATTATTGGAAGAGGCGACAATGGGTAATATATGTGATACTTGGAAAAGTACTCATGTGTTGTTTTGGTGTCTTTCGTGAATACCCTGGTACGACTGCAGATAAACAATATATGATCGAATTTACAAACTTGGGGTTCACTGCAACATGATCCCTCAATGGTGAGAAGTTTATGTTTCTATTTTTTCTTTGTACTTTTGTACCTAATATCTTCAATAAAGAAAGATTAAACATAAATTCACTGATTTTGTTCTTTCCTCACCTGATCATGGAGAGTCCAATTTCATCTGATCACGTGCAAAGTAAGGCCCAAACTGTCTGTTTACAGCCAATGTAAACCTGCATAGCAGTTATGTAAGCTACTAGCAGCTGTGGTTACAATTTTGTTTTGCAAATAACCCATAATTGAGATAATATGAATAGAGACAGAATGTCAAGTACAGGATAATGCTCTAGTTTTCTTTAGAGCACACAACAAGGTCATTTCGCTTTTGCTTTTCAATTCATTCATGAGAGGCTGGACTAAGAATGGATAACCTCTGCTTATCATTTAACATCTTCTAATATTCAGGATGTAGTCCCATGTTTTTGTTGCATACAAGTTTTAATTATAATCATACTAGTTGAATTATGCAACATAGGGAAAAATAGATTGTGAGCTCCCCAGACAACCCAGCAATTATTTTTTTTCAAGATTTGGAATAGATGAATTGAAAAGTAGAGGCAGTAGAGACAAGTGCATGTTCTTCACTCATTAAGCTGGCAGCCCCTCTAAGGAGGTAACCGTGACAACCAGATGAAGGGGACACCTGTACATTAGCATTTCCCATCTCTTCTGACAGGATATGGGAATATACAAGAAAGGTGATTAAACAGGCAAAACAGTCTAACATAGCAAATAGTGCAGGGATATCAACAGCTGCGGCCATCCTTGGTATCAAAGAGCACACAACCTGAGCACCTAGCAACAGAAAGATTTCAATACAGAAGGCAAGGAGGATGGAAAATGGGTTCACAAATCCTGCAAGTACATTTTCGACCCAGTATAAAAAAGAGATGATTCCAAGTGAAATAAAATTCATGTATAGAAATACAATGGTTAGTAAAACATGCAGGGAGAAGATGGGATTTGCAGTCATAGAAATATATTGGAAATTAGGAGCTCTATGTGGATTCACACACTACCATCTAATATATAATTCCCCTAACGCACTTCCGTAAGTTTCGGCGCTGTTTCCGTCGTTGTGGCCGTGGGCGCGCGGCGTCCACGCGACCTGTGAAGCATTGCCCGTGCAGCGGGCATTGCGAGCTGTTGCAGCCTCGCGAGCAATGTCCGCGCAGCAGCCATTGCAAGTCTCCCGCCCCGGCGAGCTACAGACTTCGTCGCTCCGACCGACGAGAGCCGAGCGCCTGGCCATGCACAGCTCTAAAGACCGCTATGCTCATTGGTCGGCGCCAGCAAACAGCGACCAATGAGCTTCGCGCCTCACTTACAGCGGTAAATTTGAAACTCAAAGTCCTCCATGTATCTCAATGGGAAGTGAGGCGCTATTCTCATTGGTCGGCGCCAGCACACAGCGACCAATGACCTTCGCGCCTCACTTACAGCGCTAAATTTAAAACTCAAAGTCCTCCATGTATCTCAATTGGAAGTGAGGCGCTATTCTCATTGGTCGGCGCCAGCACACACCGACCAATGACCTTCGAGCCTCACTTACAGCGCTAAATTTGAAACTCAAAGTCCTCCATGTATCTCAATGGGAAGTGAGGCGCTATTCTCATTGGTCGGCGCCAGCACACAGCGACCAATGACCTTCGCGCCTCACTTCCTATTGAGATACATGGAGGACTTTGAGTTTCAAATTTAGCGCTGTAAGTGAGGCGCAAAGCTCATTGGTCGCTGTGTGCTGGCGCCGACCAATGAGAATAGCTCCTCACTTCCCATTGAGATACATGGAGGACTTTGAGTTTCAAATTTACCGCTGTAAGTGAGGCGCTATGCTCATTGGTCGGCGCCAGCACACAGCGACGTCGGGAAGCAAGCTCCTGTACATTTTCAACCCTAAATCAGATAAGATATGTTTTTTTGGTTAACAGTATTATTACTGCGTATATTGTACTCATGACAGTAGCAACATTAACCCCTTACATTCCGTTTTTTCTGTAATTTATATTACACAGTGTATAGTTGTAATGCCACTGCGAAATTAACCCATTATATACCAGTTCAGCATTAACTGCATATTTGGTAGTGTTTATAACTACTGCCACTGGTACATTAACCCCTTGAATACCATTTTGGATATCATTTACAGCTCTGAGTCTGTTGTGGGAGTGCCTGTGGGACATTAAGTCCTTCAATAACATTTTTGATATCATTACAAGTTCCTACTCTGTTATAGTCCTGTTAGTCGGACATTAACTCTTTCTACACCTCCACTATATTGCTACCCTCACAGTTGTGCCTACATCGCCTACTTAGTCATATATCTGGTGATTAAGTCTATTATTTAATTAAAACTCTTAAAAAAATTATATACAGATTCTAGACTCCTGATTCTTTAGAATCGGGCTCACAGCTAGTTATTAGATAAAAGCTGAGCTGCTGCCAGGTCCAAGGTGGTTCACGAGCATTCTGTCCAGCAGCCATGGAATACTGACCTGGCCATGGGCCCATAGTCTTACAAACCATTTTGCTCATCTCTACCACTCATGGTAATCACTCTATCACAGTGCAAAAGAAAAAAGAATCTGCTAGCTTTCAGGAGAAAAATTGTGTTCATAAGAATTAATCCTTGTGATCCAGCTTTTCAATAAATCGTCAGTGGCTTTTACTTCTAGCATTAAAAACATATCAGTGCAAATACTCAGAAGCGTGGTCCACAGTGGTCTGCAAGCTTTGAACCTATCATTTCTGCCTCATTCTGCTGGACTGGACTCTGTGACAAATGTAAGTCTATTACATCACTGACTAGCTCTTCTAGACTGGACGTGGAGCTAATCTGCTGAGTTTTTATATTTTAACACAGAGCACTATCATATTCCACAGCACTTTATATCACTGTCCCTGTTGGGCTCCCAATTAGTTATGAGCAAATAAATCACATTAGTTGTATAGCAGTTGATATAGGTTTTAATTCTATTAATGCTGCCATTATGATAGGATGTAAAGTTGTCACCTCACAGCACGTGAGTGCAAGCGGTACATCGCGTGTGCCCGCATATATAGAAACCTTTCAGGGGCATCCAAGAGGAGTTTTTACTGGTCTTTGAACTGAGGAAAAGGCTAGGAGATTGAATAGAACCTAGTGTTGGAGCTTTTCTGGCACTATATCTGACCTTAGAATCAGACAGGATTTGGGCACGTTTTTCATCACGGTTCAGGACAGGTAAGTATTTTTTGATGATGTTAACAACATTAGTGTAATGTGGGCTGTACATGGTGACAAAAGGGATAAAATTTGGTAGCATGTGGGAATTCCTTAAATTAACATTCTTGTTTTCATAAATCAGGTTATCCCTATCCATGCTATCCACAATTCTGACCGCTCTGTTTAAAATACCTCTGGAAAAACCACGATGTTCTAACCTCTGTAAAACCGCCCTTGATTCAGTCCTATATGTCTGCTGGTCACTGCAATTCCTCTTGATGCGGATCAGCTCCCCAACAGGGATATTTTTATCACATGTTGGGGATGACAAGATTTGGCATTTAGGACTGAATTAGTTGCGGTGGGCTTTCTAAACGGGGTCACAATGACAGATTCAGTCAGGTAATTCCCTGTCAGGCAGATATCTAAAAAATTGATGCTGGTACTATTGGAAAAATATGTGAATTTTAAGTTGAAATCATTGGTATTAATATATTCCACAAAATCACCGAGTGCTTCTGGGGGACCCTTCCACACTATTAGGGTATCATCCAAATATCTTGCATACCAGGCTATGTATAGGTTAAAAGGGATTCTGTCATTAAAAATATACAGGTCTTCCCATATCCCCATTACAAGGATTGCAAGAGTTGGCGAAAATTTGGCCCCCATACTGACACCACGGTTCTGCAGATAAAATACTCGATCAAATGAGAAATAGTTATGTTTCAACAAAAAATCTACTGCCATGACTATGAAGTCCTGTACAGGTTGTGAAAAGCAGCTATATTTCTCCAAACTGGTTGTCAAACACCGTAAAGTCACATTATGGGGTATACAGTTAGGGCCAGAAATATTTGGACAGTGACACAAGTTTTGTTATTTTAGCTGTTTACAAAAACATGTTCAGAAATACAATTATATATACAATATGGGCTGAAAGTGCACACTCCCAGCTGCAATATGAGAGTTTCCACATCCAAATCGGAGAAAGGGTTTAGGAATCATAGCTCTGTATTGCATAGCCTCCTCTTTTTCAAGGGACCAAAAGTAATTGGACAATGGACTCTAAGGGCTGCAATTAACTCTGAAGGCGTCTCCCTCGTTAACCTGTAATCAATGAAGTAGTTAAAAGGTCAGGGTGGATTCCAGGTGTGTGGTTTTGCATTTGGAAGCTGTTGCTGTAACCAGACAACATGCGGTCAAAGGAATTCTCAATTGAGGTGAAGCAGAACATCCTGAGGCTGAAAAAAAAGAAAAAATCCATCAGAGAGATAGCAGACATGCTTGGAGTAGCAAAATCAACAGTTGGGTACATTCTGAGAAAAAAGGAATTGACTGGTGAGCTTGGGAACTCTAAAAGGCCTGGGCGTCCACGGATGACAACAGTGGTGGATGATCGCCGCATACTTTATTTGGTGAAGAAGAACCCGTTCACAACATCAACTGAAGTCCAGAACACTCTCAGTGAAGTAGGTGTATCTGTCTCTAAGTCAACAGTAAAGAGATGACTCCATGACAGTAAATACAAAGGGTTCACATCTAGATGCAAACCATTCATCAATTCCAAAAATAGACAGGCCAGAGTTAAATTTGCTGAAAAACACCTCAAGAAGCCAGCTCAGTTCTGGAAAAGTATTCTATGGACAGATGAGACAAAGATCAACCTGTACCAGAATGATGGGAAGAAAAAAGTTTGGAGAAGAAAGGGAACGGCACATGATCCAAGGCACACCACATCCTCTGTAAAACATGGTGGAGGCAACGTGATGGCATGGGCATGAATGGCTTTCAATGGCACTGGGTCACTTGTGTTTATTGATGACATAACAGCAGACAAGAGTAGCCGGATGAATTCTGAAGTGTACCGGGATATACTTTCAGCCCAGATTCAGCCAAATGCTGCAAAGTTGATTGGACGGCGCTTCATAGTACAGATGGACAATGACCCCAAGCATACAGCCAAAGCTACCCAGGAGTTCATGAGTGCAAAAAAGTGGAACATTCTGCAATGGCCAAGTCAATCACCAGATCTTAACCCAATTGAGCATGCATTTCACTTGCTCAAATCCAGACTTAAGACGGAAAGACCCACAAACAAGCAAGACCTGAAGGCTGCGGCTGTAAAGGCCTGGCAAAGCATTAAGAAGGAGAAAACCTAGCGTTTGGTGATGTCCATGGGTTCTAGACTTAAGGCAGTGATTGCCTCCAAAGGATTTGCAACAAAATATTGAAAATAAAAATATTTTGTTTGGGTTATGTTTATTTGTCCAATTACTTTTGACCTCCTAAAATGTGGAGTGTTTGTAAAGATATGTGTACAATTCCTACATTTTCTATCAGATATTTTTGTTCAACCCTTCAAATTAAACGTTACAATCTGCACTTGAATTCTGTTGTAGAGGTTTCATTTCAAATCCAATGAGGTGGCATGCAGAGCCCAACTTGCGAAAATTGTGTCACTGTCCAAATATTTCTGGCCCTAACTGTAGATGGATAAAGACTGGTTACATCACATGACAACCAAATTTATTCAGATTTCCACTTAAAATTGGAAACAGTGGTTACAACTGTTTTGGAATCCTTAATAAAGCCGGGAAGGCTACGGACCAAGGGCTGGAGTTGCTGATCAACCCAAGATCCGAGTCTTTCGCCTAAAGACCCTATGCTGGCTATTATAGGGCGACATGGGGGAGGAAAAACATTCTTATGTGTTTTTGGTAATGAGTGATATATGGGAATAACACACACAACCATACACAACCTGTCCCCTCCCTACATCTCCGACCTAGTCTCCCGCTACCTCCCCTCGCGCTCCTCCGACCTAGTCTCCCGCTACCTCCCCTCCTTGCGCTCCTCTCAGGAACTCCTTCTCTCAACCCCCCACATTTCCACCTCCCACAACCGCACACAAGACTTCTCTCGTGCTTCCAGCAGACTCTGGAACTCCCTCCCCATCACATCAGACACTCCCCTACCCTGGGAACCTTCAAGAAAAACCTGAAAACCCACCTCTTCCTACAAGCCTACAACACACACTGAGTCCCAATCCACTGCACCACCTCACCTCTCTCCCCCTCCTACTGTCTCCCTCCCCACCCCTCTAGACTGTGAGCCCTCGTGGACAGGATCCCTGGCCCCACTGTACCCGTACGATTGTTTTGTCGATTTGTCGTCGTTTTTCGACCACTTGTCTTTGTCTACCCCCTAACTTGTACAGCGCTATGTATCCTAATAGCGCTATATAAATACCTAATAATAATAATAATAATAATGTTCTACCATTAAAAATTCTTCCATTTTTTTGTCAATAACACCCATACATAAGCCCTCATGTAGAAGGGAAGAAAGCTCCTTTTGGAATCGTACAGTGGGATTATCTGATAATCTGGTATAAACTTCAGTGTTATTCAAATCCTCCAGAACCAACTTTTTATAAAGACCCGAATTTAAAAGTACCACAGCACCACCTTTATCAGATAATCTCACAGTAAGGTCCCTATTGTCTTTGAGTTCCTTCAATGCTGACCTTTCCAAACTAGTGAGATTATCTGGTATGGGAGATTGTTCAGAACCCAGTTTAGTGAGATCCCTTTCCACTAGTACCTGGAAAATATCCAGAACATCAGGTCTAGATGCAATAGGATAGAAATAGGGATTACTTGTACAAATACCAGTGCTTTTTTCAGTAGGAAAATCAGGAGTCAGAATTCTCAATGCTGCAAGTGTGTTTAATTCCAAAAAGCTCGGTATGGTGTTATTATCAGGGTCTGAAATTAAGACAGAGTCACTCTCTAAACGTGTGTGCACATCATTTAAAAAAAAAGTGACATTTTAGGGTCAAGTTTGGCAAAATTTGTTAACATCAAAAATAGTTGAAAACACATCAAACCTGTTCCTGGGAGAAAAACCAAGTCCTTTGGACAAAAGAGAGATTTTGGTTCGAGATAGGACATAACTGGAAAGATTCCACACAGGTAAGTCTAAAATCTTGTCCTGAGATTGTACCTGGTTCCGTCGGTGTTTCCGGCCCCCCCTCCTCCGTTTTTTTGTGGAGGTCTTGAAGGAGTGCTTTCAATACATACAGGGGTTGAACTTACAGAAACTCCCGGAGTCGATGTGAAAGCAGATGAAAGGGAAGATTCCTGGTTAGCAAAACTCACTGAACGTTTCCTGTTCTTCATTTTGCTGCCAGATTTTTTAAGGATGGATCTTTTGCTCCGCAATTGGTGCCAGGAGTAGATTTGGCCTGTGGAGTAATCCAAGGAATCTCTAGTAAGCTTTTTCTTTTTTGTCTCAGCAATGCCATCCTCCAGCTTTTCCAGGTTCACAATCATCCTCTCCTTTATGGATACAAAGTCAGGTGTGTCCTTAAAGGGCTCCAGAGCAGTCTGCAACTCACTGATTTCCAGTTTAACTTTAGATAATTCATGTTCCTCATTAGCAACTATAAGCCTCATTAGTTGCATGGAGCAGTTTGAGAGGATATCATTCCACTCCATCTGGAATTCCTGAGAGTAAATAAATGGAAGTTGCATTCTTACGAATGCGTAGACCTCTGGGCACCATGTTTTTATCAATATAGGATTTAAGTGTTGTAGAGTCCCACCACAATCTCATCTCTCTCTGTAATTTTGACTCTAGTTGAGACATTAATCTCTGTAAGTCACCGCTTACAGATGCACCAGTGTTACCTCCTGTGTTATCAATGATTGAAGTAAATTTAGACAGTCTGTTTGACTGTGAAATAAAGCAAACATTGTCTGCACTCGGGGCAGTTTCTGTCATGTCCAAATCTCAGGGAACACAGCTGGGAGCAAGTCAACCAGGCAATGTGGATAAGGAAAAAGGGGGGAGGGAAAGACAGCTCTCCAGCTGATAGTATAGTCCTGCCCTGCTTGGATACTCACTCGCACGGACTCCGTCTTGGGGCCAGTAGACGATATGAAAGGAAAAAGATTCCAGCGAGAGTATCTCCAGTTGCAGAATTTATTGTGCATATATAAAAGCTTCAATCCATACAGTGAGATACATGTTTCGACATATAGTCATCCGGAGAATATATGCCAACCGGAAAGAACCCCTTGCTGCCCCACAACTCCATGAAAGTGACCTCCTCCCTGACAAAGATGGCATGCAGTCTTTGGGGAAGATTGTCACACAGCAGGGTGAAGCGGTTGACATAGCACTGATTCTTAGTGCCATGTCCCACTAAAGAACCATATCCCTTATCCTGCTGGAATGCCACCACTTTGGCTTGGGTGCATTACATGAAAAAGTCCTTAGCCTTAGGCCCATGCAACCAGTCCCAGGCAATGGCATCTGCATGTTGAATCTCCTCAACAAAGGACACAGAAGGATGGGGTGGCTAATGTCTTGTCGGATAGTTGCTTGGCAGGTGTAGGGGTCCACACATGGCATTGTCACAGTTGAATGGCTCTGAAGGTAGTAAGGGTGATCCACATGGCTGGGAAACAGTGGCTTCTAGGCACTCCTAATAACTGACCTGGTCCTGGTGATATTGGGGAATGGGATCCAGTAGCTGTGACAACAGCTGGAGGTGGAATTTAGCCAGACATGCAGTAAGACCATGTGCAGTCTGACATATGGTGCTCCCGGTCCCAGATGCCATAGGGAAATTTTCACCTGACTGCTGTGACTTTCTCTTCAGGTCTGGATCTGGCAGCAGAGCCCAAGATTGGATCCGCACCTCCTTGCAGATGAGGCCCAAAGTGGGTAGTGCGGTGTAGCTCCAGCTCATATATGTCTCCGTCTCCTCTGCATAATGCCACTCTGGGTCTGGTTCTCCTGAGATCGACCCTCCTTCTGCCCCTGAGGTTGTTAGAAAGATGACATCCTCTGAGTCGAGGTCAGTCATGCCTTGCAGGTGATCCATCTTCAAAGTGTATTGCTGAAATGGTACCAAGTTGAATTGTAGTCAGGGCCGCCACTAGGGGGTTACAGCCCTTACTGCAGTGAGGGGCCCGGGGCCTGACTGCAGGGGGCGTGGCCATTGGACAGGGGCAGGGGGGCCCGGCCATGCTGGTGGGGGGCATGGCCGCTTGGAGCAAGGAGACCCACCCCCCAACCAGGGGGCCCCCTGAACTGTGTGAGCGCTCCCCCTACTGCCGAGTACTCGTGTGCGGGGACGCGCTGGCTGCCCACCACCTTCCCAACCAGGAAGGAAGCGCACGTCACTGAGCACCTCGCTGTATAACAGAAAGGAGGCGGGGCCACACGGGGAGAAGCCCCGCTGGAGGAGAGAGACTATAGACACTGCCTGGCCACTGGGGGACGAGGCCATGGCTCCACCGCTATAATGATGCGCCTCCTCAGCTGCTCCTCAGACTCGATCTGGTTCATTCAGCTCGTCCCTCCCCAGTGATCTGCACATTGTCCCTCTTATGCAATAAGACCTGCCCCTGGGCTGAATGGAGCCAGCACCCCCCCTCCTGCACTGTGCACCCCCAGCTATAGTACTCTGCACCCCCCTCCTGCACTGTGCACCCCCAGCTATAGTACTCTGCACCCCCTCCTGCACTGTGCACCCCCAGCTATAGTACTCTGCACCCCCCTCCTGTACTGTGCACCCCCAGCTATAGTACTCTGCACCCCCTCCTGCACTGTGCACCCCAGCTATAGTACTCTGCATCCCCTCCTGTACTGTGCACCCCCAGCTACTGTACTCTGCACCCCCCTCCTGCACTGTGCACCCCCAGCTACAGTACTCTGCACCCCCCTCCTGTTCTGTGCACCCCAGCTATAGTACTGTGCACCCCGACCTCTGGTCTCCTCTTCGGCCCCATCTGTGGCCATCTTTCCTGCACAGCATCAGTTAAGTTGGTGGAGCCACGTCCGGGGGGGAAGGGAGGGGGTTTGTGACGACGACAAGAGCTGGCAGACAAGCAGCATGAGGAGAGGGGAGTGAAGTGGGCAGCCACGGGAGCACCCCTCCTCCTCCTATAATGTCACCACCAGCTCAGCAGTCGGGAGTAGGGGAGGGGGAGAGAAGGGGGCTGACAGGAGGCCTCCTGTGTGTACAGACATCCTCTGATGATTTCACCTACAGGCCTCCCTCACTGGGTACACGATGCTGATGATGATGATGAAGAAGAGGAAGAGAGTGAGTATATATATGTGTGTGTGTGATACAGATATCATGTATGAGTGTGATGTGTGTGTCATGTGCTCCTGGGTGTGTGTCATGTATCTGAGGTGCTGTGCCTGGGTGTATGTGTTATGCATGTAAGACGGTTCTCCTAGCTGTATGTCATGTATCTAAGGGCACTTTCACACTGGCGTTTTTATGAAAATGCAGCAGATCCAGACAAAAAAACGCATCTGCCGCATTTTCCGCCTAACGGCCGCACTTGCTGCTCAGTTGCGGCAAGTCCCATGCATTGTCTTTGGGGCTCACGGTAAGTGTGCTGCTGACTGCGTTTTTATTCATGGCCCCAACTGCCGAAACCGCACCTGCCACACACTTACCATGAGCCCCATCGACAATGCATGTGGCTTGCCACAATCCTGCCGCAAGTGCGGCCGTTAGGCAGAAAATGCGGCAGATGCGTTTTTTTGTCCGGATCTGCTGCATTTTCATAAAAACGCCAGTGTGAAAGCACCCTTAGATGGTGTTTCTCGGTGTATGTGTCATGGATATGATGTGCCCCTGGGTGTATGTATCATGTATTTATGTGATATACACCTGGGTGTATGTGTAATGTATGTAAGATGATGCTCCTGGGTGTATGTGTCATGTATGTAAGACAGTGCTCCTGGCTGTATGTGTCATGTATGTATGATGGTATGCCTGGGTGTATGTGTGTCATGTATGTATGATGGTGCACCTGAGTTTATGTGATGTATGTATGTTGGTGTGGCAGGGTGTGGGTACACCTGTGGGATGTATAATGTATATATGAAAGCACACCTGGGTTTGTGTGTGATGTATTTACGATGGTGCGCCTGGGTGTCTGTGCTCTGGCCAGGAGTCTGGTAACTTGTGACTGTCGTTCACAGCTCTAACACTGGAGAATCCTTACAACATACAGTGTCTGTAATGCAAGGATTCATAAATCTGTAGCCAAATTAAGTGACTGCCGATTTGTCATTTTAGATCGGATCAGAATCATAACGATCGTGGTCACAGGGATCACTGATGCGACTGGGCCTGGGGAAACCGAGTCCCACCGACCCCAATGCCTGCTTCAGCTGAATCTACGTCCTTGCTGAGGATGCAGACCCAGCTAAAATGCATCACATATACTAGGATGGGAACCATGTAAACCAGGATGAGGATACATATTTCTGAAAGTGGTTAATATATACCAGGAGGAGAACCTTATATATTAGGGGTTCTTATGTACCAGGATGGGGGATCAAATATAGCCAGGATGGGGGATAATATATTACCAGGATGGGGGATCATATATTCCAGGGTGGGAGACATATACATACCAGGAAAGGGACAGATATACCAGGAGGAGAACCATGTATACCAGGATGGGGGACCATATCAGGAATGGGATCATATATACCAGGATGAGGGACATATATATATGTTTATGATGGCACTGACATCCTTGTGTTTGGGGAAGGGGGGGCGCATTTTTGAATTTTGCCTCAGGCAGCAGAGAGGCTAGGTTCACCCCTAGATGCGGATGACCCCAATGCAATTGCTTGGGGAGCTATTGCCCACTACCCCAGGGAAAGACAGGCCGCCGCCGCTCCCTCCAGCCGCCATCTTGGAAGGGTGAGCAGAAGAAAGTGGACGGGAATGAAGGCTTCCCAAACTTGTTTAGAAACAGCACCGGACAGCAGTGGTGCATTAGGCCAGAGCATGTCAGAGCACCGAGGACAGATACTACAGTACAGGTAAAAACTTTCACTTGTGCGGAGTGTGTGGAAACAGGTAAAGGGGAGAGACAGCAAACAGGAGGGACAGAGACTGCGCAAAGTGGGGTGACAGGCACAGAGAGAGGAGAGACTGCGCACATGGGGGAGGGGAGAGACATGCACAGGGAGGGGCATTGCCAAGCTGTGACTTGCCTCTATTGTCCAGGCTTCCAGAAAATGGCCACTGAGGCAGAGCATGCGCAGATCGAGATCCGCGACCATTTTCTGGAAGCTTATGAAACCTGCCTTCAGAGCTCTGCTCACCCCCTCAATGGGTGGGGGCCCCACGAGAGATCATACATCCTTGTGGCTCCTGCAGAGCTCAGCTTACCCCGTCTATGTGCCCCTAGCCCTCTGCAGTGCTGTATATGCCTTCAGTGTCTCCTGTATCTTGTGTAGATATAGCAGTCTCCTATGTAAAGTATTTTATTTACAAATCTTACTGTTACAGAGTCGACTGCGCTCCAGACCAACAGAAGCCTGGAAGATCAGATATCACCGAACATCACAGGACACAGAGAAGCAGCTGCAGCCATCAAATGAGGTGAGTTAATTAATTAACTAAATGTAGCCAGGTAATTTTCATGGTGATGTGCGGCCCCTGAATGATGGTAGAAATTTCCAAATGTCACCCCCCCGGCAGGAAAAAGGTTCCCCACCCCTGTACAAGGTAATGAATAATACCAACAGTATTATTCTGCCTCATGTGGCATTTATTGTTTACATCCTCCAGCTCACATAAAGTCCAATGTATAGAAAAATATGAATGATAAAAGGTTTTGCAGATTTATACTGGGCACTGCTGTGCTACAGGGACCGGTGCTACTTACACATGTAAGGGTGCGAGTAAAGCAGGTTCATGTGCCCGGGTGCACGCTTATTAGACAGCAATATCAATGGATAAGAAAAAAAAAAATGCGGCACTCACCGAGCAGAGCTTTTTCCTTTTTTATTTCAGAGTCCTCTTTACATGGTTTCTCTGCGATGGGGGAGGGAGTGAGGAGACACACAACAAGGTCCGTAGAAGGGGCAGGTGCTCCGAAACGGAATCTGTCACCTGTGTGTCTCCTCACTCCCTCCCCCATCGCAGAGAAACCATGTAAAGAGGACTCTGAAATAAAAAAGGAAAAAGCTCTGCTCGGTGAGTGCCGCATTTTTTTCTTATCCATTGAGAAAAATATGAATGTGGTGCAGAAGGGGAGTTTTTCCAATAGTGGGCGATGAAACTATGGAAAGTTCGAAGGGTGGAGGTGGAGCTTGGGTGGAGGGGGAGATTGTTTGGAGTCTCAGGGGGGCCCCAAAATTTTGCCAGTAAGGGGCCCCGAAATCCCTAGTGGCAGCCCTGATTGTAGTAGCAGACAGTATACCTGTGTGGCACTGAAACTGTACAGGTAAGATGGTGGGAAGAAACTGACTGAGTTCTGTTGTTTTTTGTGTTTGCTTTGCCTAAGGGGCATACCTCTTCCATTGAGTGACAGGATTCAGACCCAAACAATCAGTACTGGAGTTGAATGTTTGCACACTTTTGTTGCCTAATGCATAGCTCCTACTTAGCCCCTCTATGTGATGCTCTGCAGAACTAATGTCACTCTCACAAATGCAATTCCCCAGGCCACAAGGTATAACTAAGTTGCGGTTAGGTGCAGTTATTGTGACATCTTTGTATGAGACATAATGAATATGAAAACAAATAAGTTTATTCATGTCACTATTCACCATTAGTTCATCTGGAATGCTGAATAAAACTTGGGGGCACTGGGCACTACAGAAATGCAAGGACAACTGTAATATGAATTATACTTATAACACAGTTATGCACTGGCCAAAAGTATGTATTGTAAATGTATTGCATGAAATATAAGCATTAATGGGGAAAGCGTTGAAAATGTATGTAAAGTGCTATATGATTAATAGCGCTATATAAATAAATGAATGTTATTAGTACCAATATTATTATTATGACATGAAATAGGGAATGTACATTTTTAACAACCAATATCTATACTATGATGTTTCATCAGTGTGAGCAGACCTATAAGATCATGGATTTGAAGCATATAATTTCAATATGATATTTCAATATGAATTGCTCTCACTTAAGTGTAGAACAGATGACCTCACATGCTGCTGACCCTCTGCAATAATTTAGGTTTGCTCTATAATAATATTAATAATAATATAAATAAAATAAAAATTAATGTTCAAAAAGATTCCCTAAAAAATATTTAGCTCTCTTAGGGCCCTTTCACATCAGCGTTTATTTGAAATCGCGGCAGATGCGGTGAAAAAACCGCATCTGCCGCGATTGCCGCATAACCGCTGCACTTGCGGCGCGGTTTCGGTAATCCCCATAGAAAGTATAGGGGGACTTGCGGCAGGTGCGGCAAGTGCGGTTTTGCACTTGCGGCAGGTGCGGCCGCGAAAAAAAACGTGTCTGACCGCGTTTTTTTTCGCTGCCGCACCTGCCGCAAGTGCAAAACCGCACTTGCCGCACCTGCCGCAAGTCCCCCTATACTTTCTATGGGGATAACCGCAACCGCGCCGCAGGTGCCGCGGTTATGCGGCAATTGCGGCAGATGCGGTTTTTTCACCGCATCTGCCGCAAATTTAAAAAAACGCTGATGTGAAAGGGCCCTTAAATTGTTTTAAGGACATTGTAAGCTTCCTGGACTTCCCAGCCATATCTGCCACTGTTTCCAAAATTAACACCCTGCTTGTGTCAAAAACATGTTCAAACTTCAGAAAGCTTAAAAAATTGATTTAAAACTCACAAATAAAATCTTCACCTTGATTAAAGCCAGTAGATCCGATGGCTGGAGACACTCCTAATCTTCAGTTTAGTGGTGTTCCCAGCTAGTGGGTCTTCCAGCGAGCATTTTGACCCCAAATAAACTGGTAACGTTTTAGGGCCATTCGAACTTTCAAACTGTTACACAATATAAACAGTGTCCACCGACTTTTGGGGAAAGCGTTCTGGTTCCCGATCCCTGAGCTGAATCAGCCACATTCGTGCTGAATTTGAAATTGGTGAACATGTTTGAATAAAATGAGCTCATCCCTACTCACAATCTAAATTGCACATCAATATATCTTTATAGTGGGGCAGGAAACCATACAAACACAGGAGAACCTACACTCTGCTTGCAGATAATAAAGACAAAAAAGAAGTATGCATATAAAATGGGATCACCCCAAAAATCATTTATCATGCTATAATAAGCTAAAGAAAGACAATTAAAAACAACTAAAAAGGCTCTTAATAAAAGTTATAATTTACAGTAATCATGTCAGGTCATAATAAGACCTGGCTACCCCAAAACTGCTAAACCTAAAAGATCTCAGTTAATCTGCAACAACCCCCAGGTTAAAGTTTCTATAGGTAACATCACTATTACTTGCTTAAATATACTGTATACTGCTTAATAGTAGAGTGTTTTATGCAAAGAAACTTCAATAAAAGCTATAATAAGCAATCCCGTCAAATATACATGAAATAATTATATATCCATAATACACATAAGAGGATGTCAGAATACACTTACAAATAATGATAACGAAAGTTATCATATGCGCATAAATAACAAATATATAATGTCATATCAATAGATCCAAATACCGTATATACTCGCGTATAAGCCGAGTTTTTCAGCCCAAAAATTGGGCTGAAAAGTACCCCCTCGGCTTATACGCGAGTCAGTGCGGGGGCTGCTGTATACAGCGGTATACAGCAGCCCCCGCATCCCCAGTAATGCAGGGCCCCCCCCCTCATGCTCCGGTCACCTGTAAAGCAAGTTATACTTATCAGTGCCCGCTGCCGTCCGCGCCCGCCGCTGCCGACATGCGATCCTCCATCTTCATTCATCTTCTTCCTGCTTCTGTGCGCGTCGCAGGCAATGACGTCATTACCGGCGACGCGCACAGGAAACAGGAAGAAGATGCATGAAGACGGAGGATCGGGATGTCGGCAGATGCGGGCGCGGACGGCAGCGGGCACTGATAAGTATAATTTGCTTTACAGGAGACCGGAGCATGAGGGGGGGGCCCTGCATTACTGGGGCTGCCTGTATACTACCACTGGGGCTGCTGTATATAGGGGCCCTGCATTACTGGGGCTGCAATACCACTGGGGCTGCTGTATATAGGGGCCCTGCATTACTGGGGCTGCACTACCACTGGGGCTGCTGTATATAGGGGCCCTGCATTACTGGGGCTGCAATACCACTGGGGCTGCTGTATATAGTGGCTGCAATACCACTGGGGCTGCAATACCACTGGGGCTGCTGTATATAGGGGCTGCAGTACCACTGGGGCTGCAATACCACTGGGGCTGCTGTATATAGGGGCTGCTGTATACACCACTGGGGCTGCAATACCACTGGGGCTGCTGTATATAGGGGCTGCAATACCACTGGGGCTGCAATACCACTGGGGCTGCTGTATATAGGGGCTGCAATACCACTGGGGCTGCAATACCACTGGGGCTGCTGTATATAGGGGCTGCTGTATACACCACTGGGGCTGCAATACCACTGGGGCTGCTGTATATAGGGGCTGCAATACCACTGGGGCTGCTGTATATAGGGGCTGCAATACCACTGGGGCTGCAATACCACTGGGGCTGCTGTATATTGGGGCTGCTGTATACACCTCTGGGGCTGCATATACCTCTGGGGCTGCTGTATACTACCACTGGGGCTGCTGCTGTATACTACCACTGGGGAGGCTGCTGTATACTACCACTGGGGAGGCTGCTGTATACCTCACTGCTGGGGGTTGTATACCTGTGCTGGAGTCCACCCTCGGCTTATACGCGAGTCAATAGATTTTCCCAGGTTTTGGGGGCAAAAGTAGGGGGGTCGGCTTATACACGGGTCGGCTTATACACGAGTATATACGGTATTAAAATGAAAATTGCAAAAAATTTCTAGCACAATCAATTTAGAAGAATGAAAAACAAATAGAAAGCAGATAGGGGTGCAAACACATCTTATAAACGATACCAAAAGTTATAATACGTGCATGAACCACAAATATATAATGTCATATCAATAGGTCAAAATATTGAAATGAGAAGTGCAAGTAATGGTCCTGATGAAGCTGAAATTGTAGCTATACGACGTCTGGGGTTATACCCCCATGTACTTCTATTTTTTCCTGACCTTCTAAGTATGGTGTTTTGTTTTGACTCTCATAACTTGGTTGTTCTAGTAATGTTTAGTGAGCTAATTTTTGCCCTTCTAATTTTAATATTTGGATCTATTGATATGCCATTTTATATTTGTTATTCATGCATATATAATAACTTTGTGTAGCATTATTTGTTTTTGCATTCTAACATTTTCCCATATGATTATGGTTATATATAATTATTGGATTGTATATTATAGCATTTATAGCAGCTTCTTTGCATACAGCACTCTAGTATTTGCAGAATATACTAGTGCATCTCAATAAATTAGAATATCATCAAAAAGTTAATTTATTTCAGTAATTTAATACAAAAAGTGAAATACATATATTATATACAGTCATTACCTACAGAGTGATCTATTTCAAGTGTTTATTTCTGTAAATGTTGATGATTATGGTTTACAGGCAATGAAAACCTAAAGGTCAATATTTCAGAAAATTAAATTAGGGAGGAAGAAGGGCTAAAAACAGTGCTGCCGTATTCCACGAGACATGAAAGGGTGAATACAATATTAATTTATTAGTCAACATGTTTCAGGGCTCAGAGAAAAGCCCTGAAACATGGCAATATTACATTGACTTTTGATGATATTCAAGTTCAGGGGTAGGGAACGCCAGGCCTTAAGAGCCGCAGACAGTGCAGGACATTGCAGAAGAACTCAGGAAATTTTACGAAAAATTATATAATTTAAAAGATGGCCCAAATATTGTAACCCCTACTACCCAATCTATTTCTATCTTTCTAGACTCAATTAATTTACCAAACCTATCTAAAGAGGGCCCTTTGTTATTTAACTCTCCTTTTACAGATAGCGAAGTCTCCATAACAATTGGCACCTTGAAGAATAATAAATCCCTGGGTCCTGATGGGCTCCCCAATGATTATTATAAGAAACTTTCTGTTTCCCTTGTCCCCTTTTTCACTAAACTAATACATGCGGTTGCTCTTGGTGCTCCTCTTCCTTCGGAATTGCAGATGGCAACAGTAATTCCCAAAGGTAAAAAAGATGAGCAAGACATTGCTAATTATAAACCAATTTCACTCCTGAATACTGATGTAAAACTGATATAAAAAATAATTGCAACAAGATTACAGTGTTTCATACTGAAACTGATTAAGAATGTTCAAATGGGATTCATATCTAATAGAGGTACATCGGATGCTACTCAAAGAATATTTTATCCCATATAGAGAAGTCAGGTATCCCAATGTTGGCTGTAGCTGTGGACGCCGAAAAGGCATTCAACTGGGGTTTCCTTTTCAATGCCTTGCGTAAATTTGGAATTCAAGGAGGCTTCTATAACATTATTAAAGCCCTCTACACTAATCCCACGGCAAATATCCTACTGAATTATCATTTATCTGATAGAACAGTTTTGACCAACGGCACCCGACAAGACTGTCCCCTTTCCCCATTGTTGTTTGATCTCTTTTTAGAACCCCTGGTGGAAAGTATTAAAATTAATTCAAATATTAAAGGACTCCCCCTTAATATTGGCTATAAAACCACTTTATTTGCTGACGACCTCTTAGCCACATTGACGGACCCTCTGTTCTCAATTAGACATTTTATTAACACTATCAATAGATTTTCAGAAGTCTCATTTTATAAAATGAATATGAGCAAAACTCAGGTCTTACACCTCAATATTGATGCAGATTTACTACAAATATTAAGGAGAGAATTCAACTTTGATTGGGAAACTAAGGAACTGACCTAACTAGGTATATTAATTACTAATCCAACCTCTGATATAATTGAGACAAATTTATCTGGCTTGTATACGACAATAAAAGAAGACCATCAACACCTCTCAAAAACGGAGACCTCATGGATAGGGAAATTCAATGCTTATAAATTATTTGTTCTTCCAAAAACTTTGTATATCTGTAGGTCCATTTCAATTCACATACCTAAAAAAAATTCATACAAAACCTTCAGATACAATTAAACACTTTTATCTGGAATTGCAGTAAACCAAGGGTGGCAAGGACAATTCTGGAGAGAAATAAAATGAGGGGAGGTTTAGGCTTGCCCAATATCCAAGCATACCACCTGGCTGCTCTAATTAAAATGTCACATAGATAGAGGGATACAAAAGAAAAGCCATTGTGGGTAAATATGGAGGAAATGTACATGTCTGATTGTGCCCCTAGCTGGTTGATTATGCCTTATTTAATCAAGTATAAAAAGAGACTTCCTGTTGAAGCCATGGTAAGAGCTGCTGTCCAAGCATGGAGAACATTGGAAGAAGGTATCATTGCAGGGATTTAAAATGGTAGAACCCACTTGGTTCCCGATATCTTTTTTTCTTGCTCTTTCCCCAAATATCAATCTCTCCGTGTGGGTAGAAAGAGGAGTGAAAGTAATATCGGATATCTCGGACGAAGGATCACGTAAGTCTTTCTCTCTTCTTAAACTCTCATATGACTTACCCCAGTACGAAGAAATAAATTGGAAACATATTGATAATATTTTGAAAAATGGACAGTTTAAATTTAAGCTACCTAGTAATATAGTTGACTTGTTACAATACCCTGACAAAGTTAATGCTTGGAAGAAAGGTATATTATATCAAATATTTAATGGTGATAATTTGATATCTAAACCAAACTACTTAATATCCTTGGAAAAGGATCTTAAAATAGAAAAAAGCTCGGACTGCTTGGATTTTTTTGAAATCTTGGAGATGATGTACTCTTGTCTTCCCTGTGCATCTCATATAGATACACAATACAAAATTTTCACGAAATAGCATTTTTCTCCAATAAGATTATATATGATTTACTCGAAAAATGCTGTAACTTGCTGGAGGAATTGTGCTTGTGCTGGAACTTTAAAGCATATATTTTGGGGCTGCCTGAAAATTACGCGGTTTTGGGAGGAGGTCCAAGATCTAATTAAAACTGTTACTAGTCTGAGTCTATGCTTCAATGCTGAAATGATAGTATTGTTGATGGGTATTTCCGACTCTCCCAAGCCAAAAAGGGATTTTGTTATACATGTCTTCATTGCTGCTAAAACTCTTATAGCCTCTTATTGGAGACAAACGCATGTACCAACCAACCATTGATATCCTTGTTGATAGGATAACTTCCTATAACCTATGGGAATATCTTTATGCCTTAAGAAACATTTTGAGAAGGAAATACCAAGAGAAATGGCAGGATTGGGTAACTAAATTTGCATCCAACCTTGCTTTAGACTAATACTGACTGTTGTGTACATCTTTGGTTTTAACCATTGACTTATAACGGGCACCAATGTTTTTTGGATTTCCCGATAGAAATCTCTGATTTACTAATATATCACAATGAATTATATATCCATGTCATTGTATATAGTTTAATATTTTTTTTTTCTTTTTTTTGTTTGAATTTATTTAATTATTGTATATTTTCACTTCAGTGAGGATGTGGATAAACTTCAGCACCACCTTTAAGTAGCTCCTCATAGCCATAGTTGACTTTCTGACAAGCTTTTTAATATGACTAGGGATTTGTGCCAGATCAGAATCCCAAACTACAGGCGCTGCGTTTCATGGTCACTGCCCCTCATCAGTGTAGAGTGTGGGATATTCCGATCTGTATGTGTGAGTGGGCTAAGACGAGGTCAGGGGAATTTGCTATCTACCTTATGGAGAGGAGTTTGCCTGCAACCATAAGAAGACAGTTAAGTAGAAAAAGAGATTTAAGGGTAAGTGCACACTTACCCGGCGGTTCGGTCGGCGGCTGCTGGCGGGACCCGCCAGGAAGCTCCGGCGCCGTGCACCGGCTTCTTGGCGGGTATGAGCTGCGGGAGCCTGGCGGTATCCGGCGGCTGCCCAGCGGGTTCTCGGCGGAGATTCTGCAGCGGCTGGAAGCAGCACATGATTCTGCTTGCAGCCGCTGCAGAACCGGCCGGTTTTTAGAACATGGTCATTCTTTGCTAACCCGCTGGGAAACCTGCGGGTTAGCAACGGATGACGCTGGGTAACCGCCGGTATGTGCACAGCCTTGGGCGGTGTACATTAGTTTTAATGTTAATCCAAACGCCGGTTTGGATTAACATAAATTTAAATAAAACTAATGTATGCAAAACGGCGGTTTACACAGGTAAACCGCCGAAAACCCGCCCAGTGCGCACATACCCTTAAGCCGCATCCCTCCTCTAGGAAATATGCAAATGGATAATTCAGTAAGGAAGTGGATAAACTCCAGCGCCACCTTTAGGTAGCTCCTCATAGTCATAGTGACTATGTCTATGAGGAACTACCTAAAGGTGGCGCTGGAGTTTATCCACTTCCTCACTGAAGTGCAAATTTGCATATTTCCTAGAGGAGGGATGCGGCTTTAAATCTCCTTACCTACTTAACTGTCTTCTTATGGTTGCAGGCAAACTCCTCTCCATAAGGTAGATAGCAAATTCCCCCGACCTCATCTTAGCCCACTCACACAGACAGATCAGAATATCCCACACGCTACACTGATGAGGGGCAGTGACCATGAAACGCAGCGCCTGTAGTTTGGGATTCTGATCTGGCACAAATCCCTAGTCATATTAAAAAGCTTGTCAGAAAGGTGACTATGACTATGAGGATCTACTTAAGGGTGGTGCTGAAGTTTATCCACATCCTCACTGAAGTGCAAATTTGCATATGTCCTAGAGGAGGGATGCAGCTTTAAATCTCCTTACCTTGTTAACTGTCTTCTTATGGTTGCAGGCAAACTCCTCTCCATAAGGTAGATAACATGTTCCCAGACCTTTAATTATTGTATTGTTTAAACTTTATGTCTATTCTACTCAAATAATTCATCTTCTGTACAACAATAATGAATGATTTCTTTGAAAATGTTAATAAAAAGAATTTGAACACAAACGGTGCAGGTTTTCAGGATTTCCTTAGCAGTGCACAGTGCTTGAAGTAATCACTAGCAATAATGAGGAAACCCTGAAAACCTGCAACGTTTGCGGTTCATAAGGCCTGGAGTTCCCCACCCCTGTTCTAATTCATTAAGATGCACTAGTATCTAACCAATTCATAGTGTCATTGCCTATAACAACTTTAACCTTGGGGTTGTTGCATATTATATGAGATTGACGAGCCCCGGGGCCGTGGGGTACTCAGAGACCAGAGCTAGTGGTTCTGCTGGGGGAGCCCTGGGTGTCAGGTTAAAAGCGTTGGGGGAAGTGGTTTGGGGATGGTTGTTGTAACGCCACCCGTGGTATGTGACTATTAGTGGCCGCTGCTGTGGTGTGGGGCCTCTGGGGATGATGGGAGTGCGGCAGTGGTGGTTTCGCTCCCCACGGGTGGAGAGGATCCCCAAGGCAACCGGATAAGTCTATGGTGGTGGTAGGCCATTGGGGTGCAGGACTTAGGGCACCGAATAACCAGCATTCACAAAGGTTGAAGTCTCCGTTATCTTTACTGGTAGAAGTAGCAGGTTTAGTCCAGGGTACCATCCACAAGAGATGTTGGGAGCCCGGGTGGCCTGGAAGCAAGTTGGGGATCTCCTCACCTGGTGAGTTCTGAGGTCTCCCTGTTGCGCTACTCTTGGTGGGCCCTGGCTGCCTGTAGCTAGCTGCAACCCTCTCCTCTTGCGTAAAGTCTCTCACCCATATGGCAGGCAGCTCAAGCCTCTGGCTGTTGTCCTTGAGCTCTCTGGTGCTGCTGTGCCTCCTGGGCTTTGTTGTGATCAGGCGACTTAAAATCTCCCACCATCTGGTTTTGGCTGCTAGGCCTAGAATCCCTCACAACCTCGGACTCCAGTGTTCGCTTCTGGTGCTCTGCACTGGGGTGAGCCTGGAAACCAGCTCCACTCCCCAAGCCTGCTTTTCCACTTCCTCAGACCCCCTCCTATGGGTCCCTCATGCTGGCTAGTCTCCGTCCCGGGATGAGCCTTACTCTGCTCCAGACCATGGGACCTCTTTGCAGTCCTCCTAGGAACTGAACAGCCTAACCCCGCCCCAGAGCTCCCCCTTCTAGTCTAGAGTCAGGAAGGTGTTGTGTGTGGTGGGCTTACCTGGTGTGGATACCTTTCCTTGCTTCCAAGCACGACAGGGCCCCCGAGGGAGGCAATGTCATTGTGGCCACCGGACTCTGGGGTGCCACAAGATCTTCTAGGTTTAGCATTTTTGGGGTAGCCTGGTTCCTTTTACGACCTTACATGATTAATGTATGGCTTTTTTATGAGTCTTTTTTAGTGCTTTTGTTATTCTTTGGCTTGTTGTACCATAATAAAAGATTTTATATGCATACCTTCTTTTTCTTTGCTACAATTAGTATGTTATATGCTATGTGATCCCCTGATGTGATGGTGCCCTTGTTTCATCACAAGTATTATAACACTTCTTTCAAATTTCAGTTAGTGGGATTTGAGCATAGGACTCCTGCTAACCATTGCAAACCCTCCCTTGACCCCACGGCTGTCTCCAACTACCGCCCTATATCTCTCCTCCCTTTCGCCTCTAAACTACTTGAACAGCACGTCCACTCTAAGCTGTCCTCTCACCTCTCCTCCTGCTCCCTCTTCGACCACCTGCAATCCAGCTTCAAACCACTCCACGGAAACAGCACTGACCAAAGTCACCAATGACCTACTGACTGCCAAAAGCAAGCGCCACTACGCTGTCCTCCTCCTCCTTGACCTGTCCGCCGCCTTTGACACTGTTGACCACTCCCTTCTACTTCAGATCCTGGAATCTCTTGGCATCACGGACCTTGCCCTCTCCTGGATCTCCTCATACTTAACAGATCGGGACATTCTGCATCACCCACTCACACACATCCTCCTCGGCCTACCCCCTATCTGTCGGGGTCCCCCAGGGCTCAGTGCTAGGACCATTACTCTTCTCAATCTACACTTTTGGCCTAGGGAAACTCATTGAGTCCCATGGCCTCCAGTACCACCTCTACGCCGATGACACCCAAATCTACCTATCTGGACCTGACATCACCTCCCTACTATCCAAAATTCCACAGTGCCTGTCCGCCATCTCCTCTTTCTTCTCTGCTCGCTTCCTTAAGCTGAACATGGACAAAACTGAATTCATTGTCTCTCCCCAGTCCCCCACGCCAAGTGCCTCGGGGTTAACCTTGATTCTTCCCTTTCCTTCAAGCCCCACATCCAAGCCCTTGCCACCTCCTGCCGACTCCAGCTCAAAAACATCTCTCGGATCCGCACTTTCCTTCACCATGACACCGCTAAAACCCATATTCATGCTCTCATCATCTCCCGCCTTGACTACTGCAACCTCCTGCTCTCCGGCCTCCCCACTACCTCCGTTTCACATATCCAATCTATCCTGAACTCCGCTGCCCGCCTAATCCATCTGTCTCCCCGCTACTTCCCTGTCTCCCCCCTCTGCCAAGCCCTTCACTGGCTCCCTGCTTCCCAGAGACCCCGATTTAAAACACTAACCATGACATAAAAAGCCATCCACAACCTGTCCCCTCCATACATCTCTGACATGGTCTCCCGATACCTAACCTCACGAAACCTGCGATCCTCCCAAGAACTCCTCCTCTACTCCCCCTTCATCTCCTCTTCGCACAACCGCATACAGGACTTCTCCCGTGCATCACACATACTCTGGAATTCGCTGCCCCACCACATCAGGCATTCCCCTACCCTGGGAACCTTCAAAAGAGGCCTGAAAACCCACCTCTTCCACCAAGCCTACAACCTGCAATGAGACCTAGTCCAACGCACCGCCTCACGACTGACACCTCCCCCTCCTACTGTATCCCCACCCGCCCCTCATAGACTGTTAGCCCTCGTGGACAGGATCTTTTCCCCTATTGTATCTGTACGTTAGAATTGTCCACAGCCATTGTTACTTTTATTGTTACTATGTTACTTGTCCTAGTCTGCACTCTTAACATGTAAAGCGCCATGGAATATTATGGTGCTATATAAATAAATACCGTATATACTCGTGTATAAGCCGACCCGTGTATAAGCCGACCCCCCTACTTTTGCCCCCAAAACCTGGGAAAATCTATTGACTCGTGTATAAGCCGAGGGTGGACCCTAGCACAAGTATACAGCCCCCAGCAGTGTGGTATACACCAGTCCCAGAGGTAGATACAGCAGCCCCAGTGGTAGTATACACGCAGCCCCAGTAGTATATACAGCCCCAGTGGTAGTATATACAGCCCCAGTGGTAGTATACAGGGCCCCAGAGGTATATACAGCCCCAGTGGTAGTATATACAGCCCCAGTGGTAGTATATACAGCCCCAGTGTTAGTATACAGGGCCCCAGAGGTATATAGCAGCCCCAGTGGTAGTATACAGGGCCCCAGAGGTATATAGCAGCCCCAGTGGTAGTATACAGGGCCCCAGAGGTATATAGCAGCCCCAGTGGTAGTATACAGGGCCCCAGAGGTATATACAGCCCCAGTGGTAGTATATACAGCCCCAGTGTTAGTATACAGGGCCCCAGAGGTATATAGCAGCCCAGTGGTAGTATACAGGGCCCCAGAGGTATATAGCAGCCCCAGTGGTAGTATACAGGGCCCCAGAGGTATATACAGCCCCAGTGGTAGTATATACAGCCCCAGTGTTAGTATACAGGGCCCCAGAGGTATATAGCAGCCCCAGTGGTAGTATACAGGGCCCCAGAGGTATATAGCAGCCCCAGTGGTAGTATACAGGGCCCCAGAGGTATATACAGCCCCAGTGGTAGTATATACAGCCCCAGTGTTAGTATACAGGGCCCCAGAGGTATATAGCAGCCCCAGTAGTAGTATACAGGGCCCCAGAGGTATATAGCAGCCCCAGTGGTAGTATACAGGGCCCCAGAGGTATATAGCAGCCCCAGTGGTAGTATACAGGGCCCCAGAGGTATATAGCAGCCCCAGTGGTAGTATACAGGGACCCAGAGGTATATACAGCCCCAGTGGTAGTATATACAGCCCCAGTGTTAGTATACAGGGCCCCAGAGGTATATAGCAGCCCCAGCAGTAGTATACAGGCAGCCCCAGTAATGCAGGGCCCCCCAGCCTGACTCCGGTCACCTGTAAAGCAAACTATACTTATCAGTGTCCCGCTCGCACCCGCCGCTGCCGACATCCGCGATCCTCCATCTTCATGCGACTCCTTCCTGTTTCCTGTGCGCGTCGCAGGGAATGACGTCATTGCCGGCGACGCGCACAGAAACAGGAAGGAGTCGCATGAAGATGGAGGATCGCGGATGTCGGCAGCGGCGGGTGCGAGCGGGACACTGATAAGTATAGTTTGCTTTACAGGTGACCGGAGAGACGCTGGGGGGGCCCTGCATTACTGGAGATGCGGGGGCTGCTGTATACCGATGTATACATCGGTATGTACCGATGTATACATCGGTATACAGCACTGACTCGCGTATAAGCCGAGGGGGGTACTTTTCAGCCCAATTTTTGGGCTGAAAAACTCGGCTTATACGCGAGTATGTACGGTAATAATAATAATAATAATAATAATAACTGTACTATACCACTATTCCAGTTCTACATTGCAGACCCAGGTTGGTAAAGTGTTTTTTCTCTCAAAGACTATTCAAAGAAAAAAACTGGAATCAGGGGATCTGATGAAACATAGTTGAGAAAACAAATGTAGTCCACAAAGAAGTAGGAGAGACTTAGGCTACATTGACACGGTGTGCTATTGCACCATTTTTGATATGTTCCTTATGGATCCACTATGTGCAGTCAAACGCAGTGACGCTGTATGTCCCAGCCAAGTCAATGCATTTCACAATTCTGTATTCAAACAATGCACTTTTTACGGATCTGTTCTTGGCTCAAGAACAGATCCGTAAAAAGAATGAGCATGTTAATTATTTCTGCTGCACTTTCACTCACCTCCCCGCGCTTCCACGGTGATCTCCAGTGATGTTCTCATACCAGAGGCTGCAGTACCTGTGAGAGGACCTGGCACTGCATCATGTGACTGAGCGACGTGACTAAGAGGTCCTAGAGGTCCCGAACACTGCAGCATCCGAAAACGAGAACATTGCTGGAGTTCACTGTGGGAGCGCAGGGAGGTAATTAACACACGGTAATCACACACACAAGGCTGCGTTTCAGAAACTGCACCAAAAACGGATCCTCTCAGAATGCAGCCAAAACGCTCCGTGTGAATGTAGCCTTAGACTTTGTGCCCATGCTCAGAAAGTGATGCAGAATTTTCTGCACCAAATCTGCATCCACTTTTGGCAAAATAATGCAGCAAAATGTATTTGTCTTTACTGCGTAATTGCTGCTTTTTTGGTGCAGAAAATTCTGCATATGTTCGGGATGATCACACCCAGTGTCCTACCTTCCCAATAACCTTCCTATAGCTGCTGAAGACTAGACTCTAAAGGACATGGGATGACATCATGATCATGTGACCTGTGGGTATGGTCTACTCCCTCTTCACAGCCAAAACCAGGAAGTATCTGGAATATGGAAGGTAAACACCATACAATAATTGACATGCTGCAGATCTGTAAAAATCTGCAACTAATACACAGCGCAAAAAAGCAGTAACAACGGCACAGCACACTCAAAGTAACATTGACTTTGCTGGCTGGCCAATATAACATGCATATTTGTGATGCATTTTTACAAGTACACCACAGAAATATGCATCAAATATGCAGCGACGGTACAAGGCATTAGAGATCATTAACGAGCCAAGTTACACAGGAGATTGCCCAAGATCTCTTTACATCTGCTTCTCGCAACCACAGCATCCTTTGTCTTATATGTATCTCCCAGCTGCATCAACATGATGTGTCCATGCTGCATAACAACTTATTAGGCTACTTTCACACTACGATTTTTTAAAATCCGATGCTGTCCGATATAAATCGGACAGCATTGGATTCTTCTGATGCCTGGAATCGGATGCCAAATAGGCATCCGATTCTGACATTTTATCTGATGCCTGCCCTCACCTCCCTCCTGTCAGCTGTCATCAGCTGTCTCTCCCCCGGTGCTCCAATATGGTCCCCGGTCCTCCCCTCTTCTCCCGCCATCCTCCATTGCGCACCCCCTCTTATCCCCCATTGCGCTCCCCCTCTTGTCCCCCATTGCGCTCCCCCTCTTGTCCCCCTCCTCTCCTCTTGTCCCCCTCCTCTCCTCTTGTCCTCCTCCTCTCCTCTTGTCCCCCTCCTCTCCTCTTGTCCTCCTCCTCTCCTCTTGTCCTCCTCTCCTCTTGTCCTCCTCCTCTCCTCTTGTCCTCCCTCCTCTTGTCCTCCTCCTCTCCTCTTGTCCTCCTCCTCCTCTCCTCTTGTCCTCCTCCTCCTCTCTCTTGTCCTCCCCTCTCCTCCTCTCCTTTCTCACCTGTCCACGACTCCTGCTCGGTCCCGCGCGTCTCCCGGTGTCTTGCTGTTCTGTCTTCTGTGCTGCCAGGACCTCTCGTGATGTCACAATCACATGACTGCCGGCTATTGGTTACTGGCAGTCATGTGATTGTGACATCACGGCAGGTCTTGTCAGCACAGACGGCAAGATACCTGGAGACACCGGAGACGCCGGGAGACGTCGGGGCCTCGTGGACAGGTGAGCATAGATTTTTTTTTTTTTAATCAACCCATTCATTCACTTTTGGAGCGATTTTAGTGTACTGAGCATGCTCAGTACACTAAAATCGGGTCCGAGGAGACATCAGATGTTTCCTCGGACCCTGCTCCATAGGGCCCCATGTCAAATTGATCGGGTCAGATCGGATGTGCACTAAATGCCATCCGATTTGGTCCGATCCGAGTTTGTCCGATTTTATTTTCGGTGCTAGATTTTAACACCGATAATAAAATCGGACAGAATCGGATCGGACCAAATCGGATGGCATTTAGTGCACATCCGATTCGGTCCGATGCCCATAGGGCTGCATGGGGCCCAAAATCGGTCCGATGCTGTCCGATTTTTATTGGACAGCATCGGAACTGATAAAATCGTAGTGTGAAACCAGCCTTAAGGGTTTAAGGATCCCCCTCATCAGGTAAGACATAGCAAGAAATAGTCCATCTATCTAGATTAACCAAGAACAAGAAGACTACGAAGCGGTGATAATTCAGGTAATACTTAGAAAATGGTTGCAATATCCAAGAAGTTCTTTAGCTTCTTGTATAAACATTAAACATTAAACAGATCCGAAGAAGAGCTATCGTATGTTGGTTTAATAGCGAGCGTGGAGCAAGTCTCTCTACTTAGATGAGACGAAGAAGGTGTCAGAGCTCACAGAGCCATCCTTATAAAAGTTTCTCTTTTCTGTCTGATCTCAAGTGAGAAAAGCTAGTTCTAATTAGAAAAGTTTTTCCTTACGAGGTATCCTGGGACTATGACCTGTGAATATTAAATGTAAAAAAAAATCCTGAGCATATACAGAGACAGCAGGAGAACACCAAAAGATAGGAAGGGGAAGATGAGATGAAAAGGATGAAGAAGACGGTAAAGCTTCAATAGAAATGACAGTAGGGACTAGTGACTTCAATATAGCTATGCAAGTTAACCTTTAAAACATACCCACAAAGTCTACATTTCACATTTTATTTATACGAAACAATAGTATGTCTCATACAAATGAAGGAAAAGAAATATGAACTGTTATGGGCTCATTTGGTGAAGAGGATTCTCTAAGCCATATTTATGTATCAGTACCTTGGATGGGAGGCAATGGTTAATGGTGCAGGATGATGGTGGTGACAAGCAACAGATGGATTAGTAAAGATCAGGCAGCCACTTATTCAGAAAGGTGGAAGGATTTGCATAGGAACAGTAACTGTAAAAGATGGTGGGTGTATCATTCTAACAGATTTTTTTATGCAAATAAATATGGAACAGCCAAACACCTTTCATCCACAGTCTTTCATTTTTGCATTTTCTTAGTTGCTTTATTTTTTTCCATTAACATAGCCGTATGAGAGCTTGATTTATGCTAGCTAAATTGTAGTTTTGAATTATCATTATCCAATTAACCATACAATGTAATTGAGGATTGACCATAGTGCTGAGAGAACGCAAGTTCAGTGAACCCATTGAATCCTGTTTAATAATCCTGATCTTACCCCACACAACACCCCCAAGTGGACCCAACATTAGCCCCTATAATGAGTTATGACACTAAGAGCAGTCCAGAGCAGCTAATCCAGAGCCTGGGCTACAAAGGAGGAGAGCGGGAAAGTTCCTGGCCCCCTGGAGTTCTGAGAGGACGCTGCCATTTTAACAACCAAAGTAAAAACACAAAAGAGCGCTCCTGTGTAATACCGATGGGTAACAGTGTGTATGATATACAAAATTACACTTGCCTGTCAGGGTTGTACAGCAGGCACAATGCTGATTAAAAGCAATTGCAATCAGTCCTCCAATTCACAGACCTTGGATGTTTCCTCAGAGGATACATTCACCTGTTACAGAAAGAGGTTACCAGGCATTGATGGTGAAGTCAAAACCTGATTAGATGGATTCTTACTTCTCAGTCCATCCACCAAAGCTTGAGTGTGGCTTAGGTGAGACCGGTGATTCCGGGTGTACCGCCCTGGGAGGAATACAAGAATAAACAAAGAAACAAAAAGGGATATACATTCGTGCTGCAAGGCACTCTAGGAGAGGAAAAAGATTTAAAAATCCTTTTATTGCAATGAAAAAAAACACACAGCACAACGCTCGTTTCAGGGATGGCCTGTCCCATCCATCAGGTACGGTTGTCAGCGATCTCAGCAGCGATGCAGCAGCAGGTGAAGTGTAGGCGCAGGAACGGTCTCAGAAGCTTCTTGGTGGCAGTGGTTAAAGTGTGATAAATGACTCTCTGGGTCCTAGTGCAGCCAACTGCTGTATCTATCTTAAAGTAGCCGCAAAAGACCCCTGCAGTGGTGCACAATAATCTACACCACTGGGCCCCTCTTAAAAGTGTCATGAAAAACCCTGCTAAGGTGCATAATAGACCATATTCCTGCGTCTCGCCCCTAAAAGTATATAATTACTGAAATAATGCTCAAGTGGATTGAAAAAACTGCACTGGAATCCAAAAATTATTTTTTGTGTTTTTTTTTTGCAGGCAAAGTGATAATCCAATCATGTGGCTCCACCCTACGTTTCTACCCTCACAGGTTTTCGTCAGGTGCTATTTGGAGACTACTTGTAGTTTCATTCATGTAAAACAAACAGCGAAAACAAAGAATTAAAGACAGTGATAACAATGTGTACCTAGCTAGCATGGAGATTTCAATCTATGATAGCTTGTAATGCAGACGCAAAAGGATTATGGCCCAGAGTTTAAGGCAGCACCTAACACAATCCCAATGGAGACAGAAGGATAGATATGAGGAACTAAAAAATGAAAAAGTGGTATACTGGGCACTTCAAATATCTGGTCGGTACAACCTATTGCAAAAATTAACAAAAGATTTTAATAAACATACAATGCATTTTGGGGATAACCTTTCTCTATCAGGTATACTGAACAATGTTTGCTCCTTTTTAAACACATTAAGGTTAGTAACAATCGACAATTAATTATGCTATTTATATTGAATACCTAATATAATAAGAGTGGATGACATGGAGAACCCAAAGAGGCGTAATATTGTCAAACTTGTTGAACAATGGCTAATGGACATGTTTGGCAAGGACTCCCTGTCTCCTCTATTTGCCATTTAAAGAGCACACAGGGTTCCAATTTGACCTTTCTTCATTACAAGGATCTGGACTATATTTTGTAGAAAGCCAGAGAGCAGCAGGATATCAGTCTTGAAGGGCAAAAAGTGTCCTTTTTCCCAGACTTTTCAGCCAAAGTTCAATACAAGAGAGCTACCTTACTGGACATTAAAAGCACAATGAGACTATTGGGAAAACAATACTCCATGCTTTTTCCTGCTAAATTAAGAGTGGTGGCTCTTAGGCTGCCTTCACACTTGCAGATGCATCTGCAGCGTTTTGCAGATGCATCTGCAAGTATCAGCATGCAGACCGCGGCCCCTATGTTTATAATAGGGCGCACCGCGGTCTGAATGCTCTCATTCATTCCTATATGTGAGCCGTAAGCAGGCGTATGCCTGCTGACAGATCACACTCTCCCGCCCGTACTATGGACGCAACATCTCGCGTCCATAGTGCGGGCGGGAGAGTGTGATCTGTAAGCAGGCATACGCCTGCTTACGGCTCACATATAGGAATGAATGAGAGCATTCACACCACGGCCGCGGTCTGCATGCTGATACTTGCAGATGCATCTGCAAAACGCTGAAGATGCATCTGCAAGTGTGAAGCCAGCCTTAGCACTACAACAGTTTTTGATTCTCCGATGGATGCCTTAAGTGCGTTTTAACAATCACAGATATCTGGCGGAGATCGGGCTCCTTTTTAAAAACCAGAATGCAAATACGGTTTGTGCCCTTTGATTTTCATTGGGCAGTCATACAGTTGCATTTTTCGGATCCAGCAGAAACCTGTTTTTTAACTACCAACAGAAACGCAACATGTAGCGTTTTTGGAGTCGTTAAAAAACCACTTCCAACCAGATCTAGCACAATGCAGTGAAGCATTGGGTGGGGGACCACTGCGGTGCAGAGTGAATTACAGTACACAAGATGAGGTGCAAATAAGAAGGGATGAATTTATTGAAAGCCACGGAATGATTTGGATAAGGCAGGTTCAAACAGAGGGATGCAGTGGCAAAAGGTAATTTACAAGATTTAGTATTTTCTAGTTGGGCCGCTCAATAACACGGTGCTCCAACTATTACAGGATCAATATATCACACAGGTAAATCCAAACAATAACTAAGTATGATGCTACTCTACGTATGACCTCACTGGCCTCCACTAAACGGGTCACATGGCAGCCGTATTTTTGCTATTGAAGCCTTCACTAGGCCTGACATGTGCACAATCAGAAACAAATTTGCGGTGATGTTGGGGGCGCGGAACCAGTCCCGGAAGCCCACAACAGTCCTGTACTGTGTTGCGTATGTCTCCCTGCTGAATTGGTGAAATGTGGTCTCTCCTTGCTTGCAGAGTGAATTACGGTACACAGGATGAGTGCAAATAACAAAGGGTGAATTTATTGAAAGGCAGGTTCAAACAGGGGGATGCAGTGGCAAAAGATAATTCAAAAGATTTTGCATTCTCTAGTTGGGCCCTCAATAGCACAGTACTCCAACTATTACAGGATCAATATATCACACAGGTAAATCCAAACAATAACAAAATATGATGCTACTCTACGTATAACCTTACTGGCCTCCACTAAATGGGTCACACGGCTGCCGTGTTCTAGCTATTGAAGCCTATACTAGGATCTGACATGTGCACAATCAGAAACAAACTAAAGATGATGTTGGGGACGTGGAACAATTCCTTGGAAACATGGCCTCACTACTTGAATGGGCCGCAACCACTGGGGGATTAAATATATGAAAGTTTTTTCCTCTTCTAGCTGTTCATTGAGATCCCCCACTGAAGTCTCCACAGTCACTCTTGACAGCCCATCAGTTCTCAATAGCAAAGCGATAACCGAAGAAAACGTCAAACTTTGCTAGGCGAGCCACCCACGTTTGTTCTAAGGCCCCCAATTTATCATTCTCAAGGTGGGCCAGAGGATTATTGTCTGTTCGGACTTGGATCTTAGTCCCTGTCAGGAAGCCCGCAAATTTCTCTGTCATGGCTCACACTAGGGCCAGGAGCTCTAACTGGAAGGAGCTATAATTGTGGGGATTTCTTTCACTGTCTCGCAGGGTCCTATTGACGTACTCGATGACTTTCTTGTGTCCATTTTGTATCTGGGACAGTACTGCACCGAGTCCATGAAGGCTACCGTCTGTGTACAACAGGAATGGTTTATTGAAGTCTGCGTAGCCCAAAATCAGGGCTGAAGTAAGGGCATTCTTCATAGCCTGGAAAGCCTTGTCTTGTCTCTGAGCCCAAGGGATGCCCTGGTTCTTTGGCACTCTGGTGGTCCCCCTCAGCAGCTCATTCAGGGGACCCACCACCTTTGCAAAGTCTTTGACAAACCGGTGGTTGTACCGGGCAAGTCCAAGGAAGGCCTTGAGTTCACTCACCTTTCGAGGGACTGGCCAATTTTGGATAGTAGCCACATTTTCTGACAAGGATAGGACTCCGTTTTGTGACACTGTGTGGCCCAGGTACTCAATTTCTCTCTTGAAGAGGTGACACTTCTTCGGCTTCACCTTCAGATTAGGAACCCACAGTCTTCCGAGCACCTGTCCAAGATGGGAAAGGTGTTCTTTAAACGAGGCAGACAACATGATGATGTCATCCAGACAGATCAGGGTAGCTTCAAAATTTAGGTCCCCAAGCAGTTTTCTATCAGCTGTTGAAACGTGCCTAGAGCATTTGAGAGCCCGAAGGGCATCTGCTTAAACTCAAACAATCCCATAGGGAAAATGAAGGCGGTCTTCGCTTTGTCTTTGTCTGCCTTGGGTACTTGCCAGTATCCACTTGCTAGGTCCAAGGTGGAAAAGAACTTGGCCTTCCCCAATGCTGTCAAAGAATTTTTGAATGCGGGGTAACAGATACAAGTCACGGACAGGGCAGGCATTGAGTTTTCAGTAATCTACAGAGAATCGGATAGTCCCATCCTTTTTCTTGACGAGTACCACTGGGGCCGCCCAAGGGTTCTAACTACTCTACACTATTCTTGAATCCAGCATCTGCCTCAGTAATGTCTTTACCTCTTGCTACATCTTGGGTGGGATCTACCGATACTGCTCTCAAATTGGAAGAGCTTCCCCGGAAGGTATCTCGTGCGTGATGGCTTCAATGCAGCTGAAATCTTCGGCATGACGGGTGAATGCGCCCTGATTTTCCCACAGCATAGCTTCTATCGCTTGCACACACTCAGGGTCAAGAGCCTTCACATCCACTTACATTTGATCAAGGATGGCCCGTCCATTCCACTCTGGCACTCTGGAGTTGGCGTCACTTCGGCCCCCACAGAGACTACTAGGGTCCACCCACACTATCAGTGATAGAGATATCTCCTTCTGACTCACCACTATGCCCTTATGTAGGTATACCAGAACCAGATCTGTCCCTCGTCACAAAGTGACCTCCCTGGGGCCCACATTCTAAGCTCTGGTAGGGATGTGTCCTCACTGGACCACAGCTATCGTAAGAGCTAATAACGACTTCAAGGTCCATTCTTCGGCTACCACAGGCTGAAGAATCACTTTCATTCAGGCAAGGTTGCGATAAGTTCCCACTTGGAGGTGCAATATACTTTCTCGCCCGTGGAGGCAAGATTACAGGATCTTTCACAGGGCCCCGATGATCCCTACTGTCTGATAAGATGGGACAGTCTTCTGCGTTCCACAGACGTGGATCAGTCGTTGAAGGGCTTCTTGTGTGGGCTTATGTGTAATAGCCTTCTACCAATAACCGCGTCCCCATTTGGTAAATGTGGCGCCCTGCCATTACAGGTAGCCACAGGACCACCTAAGGCATGGATGGATTTCCACAACAGGTAACCCACATACACACAACACCTTTCACCCCAGAACACTGGGGGGAGCTGCACTTGCTCCTTTAAGCAAGATCCCCTATAAATACTGGTGCTGGGGGTGGAGTTAGCTAGAGTGTACAGTTACTAGGAGACTGTGATGACGTCCTGATGTGCCGGAGCCATGCTAGGCCCGAGCCAGTTGACCAGCCTAGCCAGTGTTAGGGCCTGAGAGTGAGGTCGAATGCAAGTGCTTTAGAAGTAGAGAAGCAGACTGGGGCAGAGGAGCCATACCGGACCGGTTCACCCCAGGAAGCAACCCGAACACCAGAGTCCGAGACTGCAGGAGAGCATCAAGCCCAGCAGAAACACCAGTTCACCGAGGAGACTCCAGTCTCTCGGATACCTGTCACGCAACCAATAGGGGAGCCAGGGACTGAAGGAGAAATCACAGCGGTAGCCCACACAGAGGTTCTTAACACTACAGAACGGGTGAGAGAAAGACACAGAGGAGGACAGGCTTTGTTTTACATGGGTCAGAGACTTCAACGAGGGAAAAGAGACAAGGAGGCCTTATTCATCACTCACTGTGGAAATCCAGAAGTGCCATCCCGACCACCTGGACAGTGCCTGCAATACCATCAGTAAAGGTACAGAAGCGATTCACAGTGTGTGTCAGTTTGTCCATCCCTGAAATCATCTGACCTAGAGACTGTCGCCGCAGCCCGGCTGCCTGATCACCTCCCTGTGCCAATCCCCGTCACCTCATTGCTGCCCCGGGGACCACGCTCCACCTGTGGGGAGCTGTTCCACCCTAGCTGCCTGTCCATCATCCCCGGAGGTCTGAAGCGGCGCTGGTTCACCAGAATCCACAGGTGGCATCACAAAACTTTATTATTTCTTTTATTATTTTCCCCTTTTCCAAGTGACCCTAGGGTACGGGTCCGGGCAGGCTACCAGTGACATCCCCTTACAGTAAACGTCCGGATGCCGAGTTCTCATAGACCCCTGGGCGGATCATAGACATAATCTGATTGAGTTCACGTAGGATATTCATCCCCAGTATTACAGGCACATCTTCTTTGATGGGCTCGAGGACTAGCAGGATCCCTTTTCTCCCCACTTCTTGCCCACAAATTCGAACATTCATCCACACTACCCCTTTGACCAGGATCAGTTGTTGATCGGAAGCAATCACCTGGATCAATGCCTCTTTCGTTGGCCTGGCCGGTGTCTGGACATGTGGATTGAAGTACGGTTCTGGCATTGTCATCACTTGTGACCCAGTATCTATCAAGCAATCCACTGGAATACTCTCAAATTCAACACGTAGGGTGGGACACCCAGCGATCAAGTGTTCATTATGATAAGGAGCGGCCTCACTTCTCGCCTCCCTTGCAGAGTTCCACACAACTGCGGGGGTTGGTAGTTTAACGGTGGCTTCCACTGGCCTTGAGTGTAATTCCCGGCACTCTCTGGCATGATGCCCCCTACCTCCACTATATTGGTCCAATCTGGAATTGGCAGCTTGGATACGCACCACCCCAGATGCGTAACTTTCTTCCTTACTTCAGGCCACTGTTTCTGCCAGGATTTGATGAAATGTAAGAGCCAAATCTGCCTGGACCCATTCTGACAGGGCTCGCATCAAGGATGTGGTGTGCAGTCCCAGAATGAATTGTTCCCGGTGTATCCGGTCTGTAGAGTCCATGCCGCCGAGTCCATCTGACTCCTTTCTCTGCACCTCCGCTAACACTTCTTGCAGTGCTGTCGCATACTGAGAAATTCACTCTTCTTCCCGCTGCAGCCTTGAGAAAAATTTGACACAAAGGTGTCCCGCACTAGCAGTCTCACAGTAGATCTCTTCCAGGAACTTCACTAACTCTTTCATGGTAATACGGGTGGGATCTGGTTGTAGGCAGACATTTCTATGGGCTTCTCCATCTAGGGCAGTCAAAGCAATGTCCACTTCATGGTCTGGGCTAATGTTATAAACCTTTTAAGGTGCTTTGCAACCGCGTGTTACGAGGCGCAGGTTGGCTTAGCTTGCTTATGATCCCACGCCACCAGGCCACAGCGACGTGGGGCGTGCCTCCCAGGTGGTAGATGTATGTGGACCCACTGGACCACAGGGGGAACCCGGGCCTGCCTGGACTAGGGAAGGGCAGTGACTGGGGTCTGTGGCAGCTGAGCATGTGGTCAAGGTGGTAACATGCAGGACACCGCAAACTTCAGGTATAGAGAACAAAGTTTACTAAACTAAAGCACAGTACAAGGTAACAAGAAAAGACATGAAGCCAGGCTCCTGATTCTGCACATCAAGCAAACGGAACATCACAGACATCAGGCAATGGCATGGTAGAAGGTCCTCACGGGTTGATTCAGTCCAGGGTAGTCTGGCACGGGGATATCAGGAGAACCTCTCTCTGTCCTCAGGTGTAGCAATGCACAGCAGGAGAACATCAGACACTGACCTCAGACAGACGTCATCACGGGATGAACCCAGGGAATAGGCCAGTCATCAGGACCCAGGCAGAACTCGGACAGCACAGATCCAGGACATTAGCTGGTCAGATCCTGGAACCTCAGGTAAAGCTGCCGTCGAAACACAAGGCTGGAGACTCCCCAGAAACAAGGAGGAGCAGCACATCCAGAAACACGAGTGGGAACGACTCTAAAAACACGAACTGGACCACCAGGACCAAGGACTTCACATCTGGACTCAGGCAAGACATCAAGACTTGGAACATCAGACACGACTCAAGGCAGGACACATCGGGAACTCCGACAGGACACTTCGGGGACACTGGACATTAAGGACACCAGGCAGGACACCAAGGACACCAGTCAGGACACGGAACATCGGACTTGACTCGGGCACAACACATCAAGGTCATAGGCAGGACTCGGAACATTGGGCTCGGCTCAAGGCAGGACACATCAAGGCAACGACCTGAAAAGGTACTCAAGCGGTCTGGTGCAAACACCGCAGGATCCCAGGACACCAGGCGGGACCTCGGAGCCATCTCAAACACCAGGCAGGACCTTAGGGCCATCTCAAACACCAGGCGGAACCTCAGGGCCATCACGGACACCAGGCAGGACCTTGAGGCCATCTCGGACACCAGGCAGGACCCAGGACCAACTCGGACACCAGGAGGGAACTCAAAGCCATTTTGTACACCAGGCGGGACCTCAGGGCCATCTCAGACACCAGGTATGAGCTCCGGGCACCAGTCAGCGGTCATCAGGCTCCGGACATGACCTGGAAAGGAACTCAAGCGGCCTGGTGCAAACACGGCAGGATCGGACCAGAGTTGCATTACATGGATAGTACAGGAGCGGACCCAAGCTAAGCATTGTGAGCACAACAGAACAGTGCAAGCACACACAGCAAGGATCAGAGCTGAGAAACACAAGCACTGCAGGAGCGGACCGGAGCTGCACAGAGATAGCACCGCATAGTGGCATGAGCACAGCATAGTAGACGCTCAACAGGAACACCAGACCCCATTTTCAAAAGAAGAACACGGGTTTATTCACAGGTTACAGGAAACTTGCAGACACTGAGTACATGGATCAAGACACAGAAGGTTTCAGGAATCTCACACAGCAGGAATCCACATTCAAGGGCAAGGACATTGGTATCAATGCACAGGCAAGACGGGTCCAAGAACAAAGTCATTAGCTTTCCTTGAACTGATTGCAGGCAGAACAGGAGCTGTAGACAAGGCAGACCAGGAGCACTGTGGCTGGACCAAACACACAGGGTTAGGTTAAGAGGAACCTAATGAGATGCTCTGGCGACACCCAACAGGAAAGAGGAACTTTAAATAGGTGCTATAGGCTGGGGACCGCAATTCAATCACACACATTCCATCTAATAAAAGCAGGGAAGGTGTGCCCGCTCGCACCCTGCGCACAGACAGAAATCAGTACACCATTGACAGCACAGGAACTGAGGCATAGAGCAACTGCCTGTGGTTGCAAGCCTGGACAAATGTGAAAAATGAATGCACCAGCTGCAGAGGACCTCGCAACCCATGGATAGCTTCCACAGTGGCAGCCCGGGTCTGCACATGCGGGTAGTCATGCAGCAGAGCAATGACCCTACAACACATGTATGGCTACGCAGCAGAGCATGGAACTGAGACGAATCCAAACACGTAACATACTACAGTACAGTATTCCAGCTGGTTAGGGGGAAGGGCATTGGGTAGAGAACAGAACGGCACAGCAACGCCGGCAAAACAAGGTACACATACACCTTACACCGGACACCCAGCCGGACAGTGGCATGTTATTTCCGTCGAACTTTGGTAGCACATTAAATATGGTGCCTATTGGGAATGTCCTTGCAGGAGTTCCCCAATGCCCACAGCAGCCCTATTAACATTAGCATTAGCATCACCGTTGCTGTCTGCTGCCTACATCTTAGTGACCGTACCCTGCTTGCAGGGCCACTTGAAGCGATGACCGGGGGACCACCATAGTGCAAAGTGAATTACGGTACACAGGATGAGGTGCAAATAATGAAGGATCAATTTATTGAAAGGCAAGTTCAAACAGGGGAATGCAGTGGCAAAAGATAATTTACAAGATTTTGTATTCTCTAGCTGGGCCGCTCAATAGCACGGTGCTCCAACTATTACAGGATCAATATATCACACAGGTAAATCCAAACAATAACAAAGTATGATGCTACTCTACGTATAACATCACTGGCCTCCACTAAATGGGTCACACGGCTGCCGTGTTCTAGCTATTGAAGCCTACACTAGACCCTGACATGTGCACTATCAGAAACAAATTTACAGTGATGTTGGGGATGTGGAACCAGTCCCGGAGGCCCCAAACAGTCCTGTACAGTGTTGCACGTGTCTCCCTGCCAAATTGGTGGTATTCTCCTTGTTTGAGGGTCCTTGATATGCTCCTGGAACCCATTCTCAAGCTCTTCGTGATTCCTCAATATAACACATGACAGTCACCTTTGCAACACATGCAGAGCCTGTTCAATATCACAAGTCCTTTAGTTCACACAGGCTGCGTGAACTTTCACTCAGCAACATACACTGCTACTGCTCTCAGCAGCAGCTCCCAGCTCTGTCTGTCTCTTACAGGCTCAACCCCTCCCCTATCAGCCTCAGGCAATCTATTAGCACAGTCTTTTGCAGGGAAGGCGGAACATTCCATCACACCAGACACAGGGGTGCTGTCTCTTAAAGTGGCAGCATATTTTATACTGTCCATAGCAATGACATCCCCTACAGCAGTGATGGCGAACTCCAGGCCTCGAGTGCCACACACAGTCCAGGTTTTCAGGATTTCCATTGCATTTGACAGTTGGCAATCAAATTACCAACTGTCAAACTCTAAGGAAATCCTGAAAACCTGCACTGTGTGTGGTACTCGAGGCCTGGAGTTCGCCATCACTGCCCTACAGCATCATGAAATATAATTGTTGTCAATGGATGCCAGTTCCGGCGGAAGCCGGATTTGGCTACGACCGATCCAACTATCATACTGAGCATACCCAGAACCTAGTTTTAGCCAATCCCAACACTCATTTCTGGAAAAATTAAGATTTATAAACTTTCTGGATCACATGTTTGTTCAAGTGCTTCTGAGATCTTCCAGATTTCTGACAACAGTTCTTTTGACAACTTTCATTCAACTGGCTACTGGGGTCCATGTCACTAATGTAAGTATAGTTCCAATAACACCATGTTCCTGTCTGAGTCTGTCAATAGTAATCATTTTTTATTTTTACAGCTCTACAAATCTGTTGGTGTGAGGCATCATCCATCTATCCAACAATCCATTCAAACCATCCATCTATCCATCTCACTGTGGGGTCCACCTCACTATTGTAAGTATATTTCCAAAAACACAATGTCCCTGTCTGAGTCTGTCCCCTACTAAGCATTCTTTCTTATTTTACAGCTCTACAAATCTGCTGGTGAGAGGCATCATTCACAAAGGTGAACCTAGCTCCTTTGCTGCCTGAGACAAATTGCAAAATGGCACCTCCCCCATAGTATATTTTTAAAATCAGTAGAAATAAATCTGGTTCATATAGGTTTATATCTATCCTGTAAAAATGAGTACAATAGTGGACATTTTAATTGAGAAAAAAAAGAAATAGATGTTCAAACACAAGGATGTCAGCGCCATCACATACAAGAACCACAAGGAAGAATCCAGGACAAGGATCATTAGTGGAAGTAGCAGGCTTGGCACAAGCATACAGACACATAATGATGGTTGGCAAATCGGTGTTCCTGTATGTAGACACATTCCTGATTACTTATAGTGTATACCTCTTATCAGCTATCACAGTGGATAGGCACTGATTGCCAACCTATTATCTCTGGAAAAAGGGAGAGAAAAGCCACAAGAGAGTCTTCAAGATGTAGGGAAAAAAATGGTGTATCACAATCCGCGCTGCCAGAATCATCCGCTCCAAAAGTAATGCACATGAAGATGGAACTTCAACATAACTCCTTTATTTCCTCCTACGCGTTTCGGCACCCTCTTTCCCTCCAGGAAGGTGCCAGGAGGGCGCCGAAACGCGTAGGAGGAAATAAAGGAGTTATGTTGAAGTTCCATCTTCATGTGCATTACTTTTGGAGCGGATGATTCTGGCAGCGCGGATTGTGATACACCATTTTTTTCCCTACATCTTGATGTGTTTCCACACTGGAGTGGACGGTGGAAATCCTGCAGCAGCCATCTGGTAATTAACATTGAATAAGCCTTCAAGCCAGTTGTGGGTGACACAACTGCCTCAGGTGAGTGAACCCCCTTTTTCACCACTTTGTACTTAGTGCCATAGTGATAGGGCACTATTGCGCCTCTTGTTCCCCCTCCTTCTTTTATTTTGACACAATAGAGTCTTATCATTGATAAAAAGGTGGACTAAATCTAATAAGTCACTCACCTGGGGGGGTTGTGTAGCACACAACCAGCGTCAAAGTAAAAGGTAGTAGCTGCTGCAAGGATCCACACCACATTAATCAACGTAGTCAGGAAAGCAAAAGGGTGGACTGTGTATACAGACCTGCGCTGCAAGGACCAAAGGATCAGATGGTGTTCATCATTGTAATCTTTATTTCCGACGCGTTTCGGAGTTAGTCCCAACTCCTTCCTCTGGGAGTAGTAGTAGTGGTACTACTATTCCCTGAGGAAGGAGTTGGGACTAACTCCGAAACACGTTGGAAATAAATATTATAATGATGAACACCATCTGATTCTTTGGTCCTTGCAGCGCAGGTCCATATACACGGTCCACCCTTTTGCTTTCCTGACAACCTATAATCTGTGGCACACACCTACAAAACTCTGGACAGCTCCAATGTGGCTGCTACCTGGCACTAACTAGTCAGACATGTCCACCATGCAGCACCATGCAGTCTGAGCATCAACAAGCAGCCACTGCACTAAGCTGGTAAAATGGTGCATCTTCCTCAACATACCATGCCTCCTTGTCCCAAAACTCTTGGCCAATCACAATTGCTGCACATGGGGCTGTTTAGAGCTAATAACAGGGGCCTTCCAAATGTGTTGAGCAAGGGATGTGGGAGTGAGAAGGGGGACAAGTGCCACCAACCAACTACCACTCAGAAAAAATATGTCTAGAATACCTGTATGTTCCGAGGCGTGGCATTAAATGTTGTGTATAAGTTATGGCCAATCAGTCCTGCAGCATAAGCACAGTATGATGACCCTACTGTGACCCCCTCAACCACCCCAGCACAGTATGATCTCCAACTATGACCCCCACACAGCTCTCCATGTAGTATAATAGACCTACATACAGTATGATGGCCTCTACACCTCTTCACAGTGTATAATTGCTCCCAACACAGCAATCAAATAGACCTTTATAAAATATAAAGGCTCCCTCATAACCCTCATTATCATGCCTCCCACAGAACCCTCCAAATATTATAATGGCTTCGATATATTATAATTGGCTCCATATAGTTCTCCATATAGTATAATGCACATCCCATATTCCTTCATATTGTATAATGCACCCCCATTGCCCTCCATATATTATAATGCACCCCGAAAGTATTCCATATAGAATATTTCACACTTGCAGTCCTCCACATAGTATAATGCACCCCCATAACGCTACTTATAGTATAATGCAGCTTCTGTAGTCCTCCGTAGAGTATAATGGTCCATGGGGTATACAGAACCCTCAAACCATTATTTAAAATGAAACTTAGCATGAATGACATCTGTCTGAAATGTGTGGAGGAAGGGGTGGACCTTCTTCACATGTTTTAGACTTGCTCTGAGTTGGTAGGCTTATGGGAAATTGTGGGGGAGTTGATACAAGTGGTTTTGGAATTAGTCTGTCTTTAAACCTGAAACTGTGTGTTCTAGGCTTGGTGATGAAAGAGGCTAGTTCCTCTTCATTACAACGTGCCATTTTAAAAATAATTTACTAGTTCAGGAAAACTATCGCCAATCATTGGCTGGCAAGCTGTACACCAGTGATAGAGGAAATAATTAAATTCTTAAACAACACAATTTTGATGGAAAATAAAAAGGGGAGTTATTCCAAGATTCTGGAAACAATGGGGGGAATGGATAACGTGTTTGATAGTAATCTTTGAAGAGCTGGCTAATGATGTGATATTTAACTGCTTGCTTCTTTGATGGGTATATATCTAACAGGGGATGCTGTGAGAACAGATTGCGTAATGAGTAGTATGAATGTATTTTTAGTTAGGTTTGGTTAGGGAACATGGAGGGTGGGAGAGTCAGGAATGAGAATACATTATATTGTTAATGTGTAAAACATATTGCTTCCGCATTCGAAGTTGATATAATTTTTAATACCTGCAAATTGTTTAAATTGTATGATAAAAAACATACAGTGTACTTGAAAGAAGATATACAATTGGGATGAAATTGTAGAAAAATGTAATTCTTCCATGGTGTTTGGTTTTCTTTTTTATGGCTTCTATTCTGTTATTTTTTTTTATTATATGAGCAATAAAAAAAACTTATAAAAAAAAATGGATTGTGTAACTCTATTTTGAGAGTGCTAGTTTGTTGCATGGCATCCTGACACTTTTATTAACATCAGTTTGGAGTATATAGAATGTTTTGATTCCTTTTTTATTGTGGTGACTGAGAAAACACAATTCTGTTGTTTTGATTTTTTTTCTATTTATGTTATAAATTTTATATTTTGATAGAATCGACTTTTACATCCATGGCAATATCAAAAATGTTTTCTTAATTTTTTTCAATGTCTTTTTTTGTAAAGGGGAAATGAGCATTAATTCAAATTTTTATTTTTGCTATGTTTTACATTTTTTTAACAAAAAAATTCTTTAATCTTTTACTTTATATTTAGTCCTCAAGGAAACATGAAACTTTGATCATTTGATCATCTATATTTAGTCATGGGCGAACCCACCGATGCTCAGGTTCGGCGGACTCACCTGGTCTTTTTTCCATGTTCATGGGCTTGAACTTGAACTTGAATCTGAACCCTGGACTTGAACTTTAAAGTTATGGGATACAGGTGAGGTGCTGTAAAAGAAAGCAGATAGTTATTAAACAGCAGCCCATACTTACCGCTTACCGCGTCCCGCCGCTTCTACTTCCGGGGCCACTCATTAACTTCCTGGATATTCACTGTAGAGGGACCCAACAACCAATCAAAGACACTGTCACAGAGAAAGGGAGTCTATGATTGGCTGTTGGAGTAATCTGGAAACTGCACATAAATTCTAGATGCTAAAACTGTTGGACCCCTCATCCATTGACTGACATCACAGTACTGTAAAAATAAATAAATAAACAATTAAAAAAGTTTTGTCTAGCACTTTATGTTATTTTTGATTCTCAGCACAGATAAAGCAGCCAGACATGGACTGCCACCCCCAGCTGCTTGGATTTACCTTGGCTGGCAATCAAAATACAGGGAAGGCCATGTGTTGGCTTTGCCCTATTTTTGTGCACCAGCCAAGATAACATCCCAGGCTGCTGGTAAAGCCCAAGCATTCTGTGGCCCCACACTTAAAATCGCAGCCCACAGCCAACTGTAAAAATGGCACATTATTTCATAGCGCCATTTTCAGTTGCTTTACTCGGCTCTTCCAGCGATGCTGGTGGGGGTGGCATGCTGGGTAATAAAAGGGTTAATGCCAGCTTTGTTTTGGCAGCTGCCACTAAGCCCAAAATTCATAGTGTCAGGTCAATATTACACCTGTCCATTATGAGTTCCTAGTAAACAAAAACAAAAACACAAAGCAGAGAAAAATTATTTTAATTAAAATGAAACAGAAAACCCATCCCTGTTGCAATCCAAACTGTAACACACAGTTCAGCATTATAAGAATAAGGCAGCACTCACCGATGCTTTGGAACCATTTGTGCTTTATTTCTTTAGCTGGTGAACAGGAACAGTATTTCGGGGGGTGTAGGTTGTGAAACTGTAGCGTGAAACGGCCCATTGTTAATGACCCCCTCCTCTCCCCTGCACCCCCCGAAATACTGTTCCTGTTCACCACCTAAAGAAATAAAGCACAAATGGTTCCAAAGGATCAGTGAGTGCTGTCTTATTTTTATAACGCTGAATCAGAAGTATTGCTGCTAAGAGGAAGTGTACCAGAGGATCCTAGGATTGTTTGCAGATAACAGTGCTCGTGGTGAAGTCGGCGGAGCGGAAGCCCCTGCATAGTGAACGTGGCGGCGGTGCCCGGCGTACTCCAAAGAAGTAAAACTGTAACACACACTTTCCACGGAAGTCCATGTTCAGGATTTGTGCCCGAACACTGGGTATTCGATACTGACCCTGAACTTCACAGTTAGGGTTCGCCCATCACTATTTATATTTTATACCAAAATATTGTAATATATAGTGAAAATCAGGGTATCTTATGAAGCTTAGCTAGTGGAGCATTACTTTGTACGCCCATCAACCACTCTTCCCCTCATGGTGCAATTGCGCTAATCTGATAGATTGCCATGTAAACTGAAGGCCTTAGTTGCCCCTTTTTTGTACTATGAAGCTTAGCCCATGGTTGCATATGTATTTACGGTCATGGCCGAAAATGTTGGCAGATTTTAAATTGTTTAAGCAAACGAAGTATTTCTCCAGAAAATGATTGCAATTACATGTTTGTTCATACACATGTTTATTTCTTTTGCGTGTATGGGAATAACAGAAAACAAAACAGAAAAAAAGGCAATTTGGACATAATTTGACACAAAACTCCAAAAATGGGTCAGGAAAAATTGTATGCACCTCTCCAAAATTGTTGGTAAACAACTTTATTTCAAGCATGTGATGCTCATTCAAACTCATCTGTGGCAAGTAACTGGTGTGGGCAATATAAAATCAACTCTGAAACCAGACAAAAGGGGGAAAAATTGACTTAATCTTTACTTTACATGTCTTTCTGTGTCACACTAAGCATAAAAACCAGAAAGAGGATAAGAAAACTATCTGAGAACTTGAGAACTAAAATTGTGGAAGGATATGAACAATATCAAGGTTACAAAAGTCGATCTCGAGAAATCTTGATGTTCTTTTGTCCACAGTTGTGTAACATAATCAGGAAGTTTCCAACCCATATTACTGTAGCTAATCTCCCTGGACATGGACAGAAGGAAAAAATTGATGAAAGGTTGCAGCACATGATGGTCTGGATGGTGGATAAGCTGCTCCAATCAAGTTTCAAAGACATTCAAGAGGTCCTTCAAGCTCTGGATGCATCAGTGTCAGCACAAACTATCCGTCAACATTTCAATAACATTAAACGCTATGGCAAGAGACCCAAGAGGACCCTCATGCTGACACAAAGACATAAAAAAGCTGAACTGCCAAAATGTATCCTTCTGGGAAAGCATCCTGTGACAGATGTAATCAAGAGAGCTTTTAGGTAAAGCACATCATTCTACTATTTACCAAAAAATTAATGTGGTTTATTAGAAAAAGATACAGTACCTACTGTCAAGTATAGTGGACGTATTTTAAGAAGCATCAAGATATGAATGTAGACAAAGTGCTGGAGAGTTTTAAAGTGGCTAGCATTGAGTTCAGATCTAAATCCCCTTTGAACACCTGTGGAGAGATTTTAAAATTTGTATTGAGACAAGGCACCCTTCAGATATGAGAGACCTTTGTGTGTACAACATTAATGAAGGAGTACAGAAAGAAGAAAAGAGAATGGTCTGAGGACTAGAGAACCAATATTAAAAAATATAAAAAATCTCAATCTCAAGATGACAAGTCCATCTCCAAAGATGTTGATGTCTCTTTGTCCATGGTTCGCAACAAAATCAAGAAATTTAACAACCATGGCACTGTAGCTAAAATCACCGGATGTAGATAACAGATATAAATTGATGAAAGGTTGTAATGCAGGATAGTCTGGATGGAGGATAAGCAGCCTCTATCATGTTCCAAAGATAGTCAAGTTATCCTTCAGGTTCAGGGTGCATCAGTGTCAATCCAAACTGTCTGTCAACATTTGAATGAAATGCAACACACTGTTGAGATTCAAAGATGTTTTGGTGTTGTGCTGATGCTGCTGGCAGTGTGTGCCTTGACTGTGTGCAAGGCATCACGAAATCTGAAGATTACCAAAGGATTTTGGGTCACAATGTACTGCCCCATTTCTGGGTTTACATCCTAGGTCATTCAGAAGGACAATGACCCCACGCATACTTCAAGAAGCACCCAGAAATGGATGGAACCAAACTACTGGAGAGTTCTGAAGTGGCCAGCAATAAGTCTGGATCTAAATCCATTGAACACCTGAGAAGAGATCTTAAAATTGTTTCAGGGAGAAGGCACGCTTCAACTATGAGAGACCCGGATCAGTTTGCAAAAGATGAGTGGTCCAAAATTCCAGTTGAGACTAGAGATGAGCGAGTCCGAAAAGACTCGGAATCGCAAGACCCCAACGAGTCCGAGTCAAGGACTCGGGACTCGTTGCGAGTCCAGCGAGTCCAATGTTAATGAATAGGGACCCGAGTAATAGCGAATAATGACATTTACAACTCGCTGATGTGTCTCTGAAAGTGTGCGAGTCCAAACTCGCTGGTTTTTCTCTTATTTTGAGGCTTGTAGCCGATGATGCGAGGGAAGGGATTCTCCAGCACACACCATGCTTTAAGGAAACAGGAAGCGAGTCGCGCTGACAGGCGCACACACAGAGCGATCCATTCATCAGTGCAATCATGGCAGCAGGACGTGGCACGGTGAACACACTGCGTCTTATTGCACTTGTGGAGGCTCGTCCATTTCTATGGCTCCCTACAGATCCTGAGTATGGGGATACGACCCTAATTAATACAGCCTGGAGAGAGATCACCCAAGAGATGTTCCCTGCGTTCCATCGGAGTGACCATGAGGAACAGAGCAATCTAAGTAAGTTAAATGAGTTCACACGTTATATATTGCATTTACTGTATACAGTGCCTACAAGTAGTATTCAACCCCCTGCAGATTTAGGTGGTTTGATAAGATGCAAATAAGTTAGAGCCTTCAAACTGCAAACGAGAGTAGGATTTATTAACAGAAGCATAAATCTTACAAACCAAAAAGTTATGTTGCTCAGTTGAATTTTAATCAATTTTAAACATAAAAGTGTGGGTCAATTATTATTCAACCCCTCAAACCACCAGCATTCTGTTTGGTCCCCCTAAAGTATTAAGAAGTAGTTCAGGCACAAAAAACAATGAGCTTCACATGTGTGGATTAATTATCTCTTTTCTAACTATTTAAGACCCTCTCCAAACTTGTGAACAGCACTCATACATGGTCAACATGGGAAAGACAAAGGAGCATTCCAAGGCCATCAGAGACAAGATCGTGGAGGGTCACAAGGCTGGCAAGGGGTACAAAACCCTTTCCAAGGAGTTGGACCTACCTGTCTCCACTGTTGGGAGCATCATCCGGAAGTGGAAGGCTTATGGAACTACTGTTCGCCTTCCACGGCCTGGACAGCCTTTGAAAGTTTCCTCCCGTGCCGAGGCCTGGCTTGTCCGAAGAGTCAAGGCTAACCCAAGGACAACAAGGAAGGAGCTCCGGGAAGATCTCATGGCAGTGGGGACATTGGTTTCAGTCAATACCATAAGTAACGTACTCCACCGCAATGGTCTCCATTCCAGACAAGCCTGTAAGGTACCTTTACTTTCAAAGCGTCATGTCAAGGCTCGTCTGCAGTTTGCTCATGATCAGTTGGAGGACTCTGAGACAGACTGGTTCAAGGTTCTATGGTCTGATGAGACCAAGATCGAGATCTTTGGTGCCAACCACACACGTGACGTTTGGAGACTGGATGGCACTGCATACGACCCCAAGAATACCATCCCTACAGTCAAGCATGGTGGTGGCAGCATCATGCTGTGGGGCTGTTTCTCAGCCAAGGGGCCTGGCCATCTGGTCCGCATCCATGGGAAGATGGATAGCACGGCCTACCTGGAGATTTTGGCCAAGAACCTCCGCTCCTCCATCAAGGATCTTAAGATGGGTTGTAATTTCATCTTCCAACAAGACAACGACTCAAAGCACACAGCCAAGAAAACCAAGGCCTGGTTCAAGAGGGAAAAAATCAAGGTGATGGAGTGGCCTAGTCAGTCTCCTGACCTTAACCCAATTGAAAACTTGTGGAAGGAGCTCAAGATTAAAGTCCACATGAGACACCCAAAGAACCTAGATAACTTGGAGAAGATCTGCATGGGGGAGTGGGCCAAGATAACTCCAGAGACCTGTGCCGGCCTGATCAGGTCTTATAAAAGACGATTATTAGCTGTAATTGCAAACAAGGGTTATTCCACAAAATATTAAACTTAGGGGTTGAATAATAATTGACCCACACTTTTATGTTTAAAATTTATTAAAATTCAACTGAGCAACATAACTTTTTGGTTTGCAAGATTTATGCTTCTGTTAATAAATCCTACTCTCGTTTGCAGTTTGAAGGCTCTAACTTATTGGCATCTTATCAAACCACCTAAATCTGCAGGGGGTTGAATACTACTTGTAGGCACTGTATATACTCGTGTATAAGCCGACCCGTGTATAAGCCGACCCCCCTATTTTTGCCCCGAAAAACTATGAAAACATATTCACCGCCATCCTGGTATACAGCAGTTATCACTGGTAGACAGCCCCCCAGCAGAGTATACACCTCCCCCTGCAGAGTATACAGGCCCCCAGCTGGGTATACATGCCCCCATATTGTGGTATACAGGCAGGGGCGGACTGGCCCAGGTGCCACGGGTCATGCGGCTGCAGGAGCATGAATAATCCGCATGTCCCTGAAGCAGCAGGCGGAAACGGAAGCTCCTGGCCGCGCGATGACGTCATCAGCACGCGGCTGCGTCCGGGAGTGAGCGTCTGTGAGTGGCGTGCGGCTGCGACTGTTAGCGAGCGGCTGTGAGGAGCGCGAGGCTGCGGCTGGGAGCGAGCCATAGGATAATGCGGGAGCTGCGGTGACTGTGAGGCGGCCGCCAGTCATCACCCCCCCCCCCCACCCCCCGTCCTCACCTGTGTCGGGCCAGTGAGGGAGGGTTGCGACCCAAACTGTAGGGTGCCAGTCAGTCCCTGTATACAGGGCCCTCAGTGTGTGTACAGGCCCCCCCAGCAGTGGGTATACAGGGCCCCCAGCAGTGGGTAGACAGTGGCCCAGTGGGTTTACAGGGCCCCCAGCAGTGGGAATACAGGGCCCCCATAGCAGGGTATACAGGACCCTGAATGTGTTATCATGCTCCACCGCATAGTTGCCTATATTTGGATGGGGTCACAACAGTACAATGAGTTTAATGTCTGATCCTCCTGGCTCTTTCGGCCAAGGGGTTGGGTGTATATAAATACCACTAATGACCAGAGTCTGGTGCCCGCACTATTACATTCTCTATGCGTTGACATGTGTCCTGCCTCATTTGTGATTGTGGCCACGTGAGCTCAATGTCCGTAATGCTGTTGATGATGTTCCACACTGTCGTGTCACTGTGCCTTGTATACACATTACACACACAAAATGAATAAAATGTTATTGTTTATTTGTACACATACTTTTGTTGTTTCAAATATTACACATCTCTAAAGCCGGTTTCAAATCATTTCACAGTTGACCATCTTAAAAAACGGTGGAGGAGCTGCCGGGACCAGCATAAGAAGCAGTACCGGCAGTACTCAGAGAGACAACCGGGAGCCGCTCCATTGCTCAACCACTACCACTTTTATGACCGGCTGTCCTTCCTTCACCCGGTGGCCCGTATGCCAAGGTATGTGTCTGCAGCACTGTTGTGTACATTTAGTATTATTTATTAATATATACATTAGGTTCCATTTCGGCTCTGTGGGTAGCAGAGTATACACGTGGCTCTGTGGGTAGCAGAGTATACAGGCGGGTCTGTGGGTAGCAGAGTATAAAGACGGCTCTGTGGGTAGCAGAGTATACAGGCGGGTCTGTGGGTAGCAGAGTATACAGGCGGGTCTGAGGTAGCAGAGTATAAAGACGGCTCTGTGGGTAGCAGAGTATACAGGCGGGTCTGTGGGAGCAGAGTATACAGGCGGGTCTGTGGGTAGCAGAGTATACAGGCGGGTCTGTGGGTAGCAGAGTATACAGGCGGGTCTGAGGTAGCAGAGTATACAGGCGGGTCTGAGGTAGCAGAGTATACAGGCGTCTCTGTGGGTAGCAGAGTATACAGGCGGGTCTGAGGTAGCAGAGTATACAGGCGGGTCTGTGGGTAGCAGAGTATACAGGCGGGTCTGAGGTAGCAGAGTATACAGGCGTCTCTGTGGGTAGCAGAGTATACAGGCGGGTCTGAGGTAGCAGAGTATACAGGCGGGTCTGTGGGTAGCAGAGTATACAGGCGGGTCTGAGGTAGCAGAGTATACAGGCAGGTCTGAGGTAGCAGAGTATAAAGACGGCTCTGTGGGTAGCAGAGTATACAGGCGGGTCTGTGGGTAGCAGAGTATACAGGCGGGTCTGTGGGTAGCAGAGTATACAGGCGGGTCTGTGGGTAGCAGAGTATACAGGCGGGTCTGAGGTAGCAGAGTATACAGGGGGTCTGAGGTAGCAGAGTATAAAGACGGCTCTGTGGGTAGCAGAGTATATAGGTGATGAGAATAGGGTTAATAGATGGTGCTACAGTGTTGGGGCGTGCTAGAGGGAGCAGAGATCCGATTACTGCCATAATTTCTGACCTTATTAAAGATAGCGGCCGCAGCTAAATGACATCATGGCAAAGGTAAACATGGGGTGTGGTTAGCTGCAGGAGGTTAGTGAGAGGTGTGGGTTGTTTGGCAGAGGGCGTGGTGTGGGCGTGGTGAGCGCTGCTCCAGCGTCAGATACGCTGCGAGCGCGGAACCGCGGCACATCTCCAGGAGCAGAGGACGTGTCCGGTACGTCCGTAGCCCCCGGCCTCCCCGTTGTCCGCACACACAGCCCCGCTGTGACCTCTGCAGTGTCACAGGCCCCGGCGGGCGTCTGTCATCTCCTCCTGACACTGACCTCCTCCTGATTTGATTGTCTGTGTTGTCCCCCCCCCGCTGTCAGCATCAGTGATCTGCTAAGACCTGTGGGTGCACAGACGGGGGAAGTACAAATGCCAGCATGCCGGGGCGGATTGGGCGCTGTGAGGGGCGCAGGTCTTGCTGTGAGCGGAGGGCGCGAGGCCGCTCGAGAAAACGCTATAGCGGCTGTGTGAGTTAAGCGTCTGCGGCTCGCGAAGGCGCATACGCGTCTCCGCTCGCAGTGACGCTAAGGAGTTTGGGATTAGGCTACAGTGCCGGAATTTCAAACTCCCGATTATATAAATAGATTATATATATATATATTGTATACCTTTCAACCCCTTCCCTGCTTTATATAGATGATATAAGCTAAAAGTTTTGTGAATTAAGTATGTCAAGTAAAAAGTGAAGTCAGGGGGACTTTTTTTTTTCATGTGAACCATTGGTGTTATTGATCGTCTAGATTAGATGGGATGGTGGGGGGTGGGTGTTAATCAGGGGGTGAAAAATTATGTATTAGTATGGAATTAGCAAAGAAAGTCACGTATTCCTTTATGTTATGTACAGTTGGTTATTCTTTCATAATAATAACAAATATCTGATTAATAATACACAGATACACAGAGTCTAAAAAGCGTGCAACTTAATGTTTGACCTATGTTTTTGTTTCCAAATGCAATGCATTCACCAAATTTTTTTTTACTTTACCCACAGAGAAGCTTACTACAGAGGGCGGCGTGCTGTGAACCCTCCACCGCCAAACAGAAGGCGGCGTGGAGAACACCCACCACCACCACCACGGCCGGCGCCACCACCACCACCGCCGTCGCCGCCGCCACCACCACCACCACCAGCATCGCCGCCAGCAGCGCCAGGGCCAGCACCACCACCGCCGCCACCAGCGGCCGGGCCAGCACCACCACCGCCGCCACCAGCGGCAGGCCCATCAACACCACCACCGCCGTCCACGCCACCACCACCACCACCGCCACCAGCGGCAGGGTCCGCACCACCACCGCCCCCACCAGCGGCAGGGCCAGCACCACCACCGCCACCACCAGCGGCAGGGCCAGCACCACCACCGCCACCACCAGCGGCAGGGCCAGCACCACCACCGACGCCACCAGCGGCAGGCCCAGCTTATGGTCCCATCCCGGGGTCTGCACAATTAAGTGTGCAACAGAGTAATGCTGACTTTGCCCGCAGTATTATACCATTCATGGATAATATTCCATTTGACAGGCTACTGCGGGCAAGGTCAGCATTACAGATAGTGCTGGAAGCCTGTCAGCCAGGAAATGACCCCGGTGATGTGTTTCAATATTTGGATGGGTGGAAAATAAACTGTAACAGGCTGGGCAGGCCCACAACACGGGACAGCCAAGTCCCACCCCACAGGGCTTTGCCTCACTGCCAGTGGCCAGCTAACAGGGACCTACCACCGTTCCCTACACCTGTTCAGATGATCCACCCTGAAGGGTTCGGCCAGGCCATCCGTGGGGCCCTTGACCTTTTGCAGGACGGACAGCCCACCTACCAGGACCTGTAGGGCTCCATTTGTTTTTGTTGATGTTGTTACCTTAATTGTAAAAGGTAGTATTTTTTGGAATGTCCAAACAGTGCTGCCATTTTTTTTTTTTAAACACAGTTTTAAAAACCAGCTTTGTGTCTGTCTTTTTTCAAGGAATGAATGTGGAGTTTTTTTTTTGGTTGGGCTTCAAGTCATCATAATTATTATAATTATTTATTTATATAGCGGCCATAGGTTCCATGGCGCTTTACATGAGGAAAAGGTAGAGAAGGACAAGTACAATAAACATAGACAATAAGGTCATACAGGTACAATAGTAGAGGACCCTGTACGCGTGGGCTCACATTCTACGAGGGTGGGTGGGGATACAATAGGGTGGGGAAGGTGTCGGTCGTGGGGCGTGTAGCGGGGTCTCATGGCAGGTTGTAGGCCTGTCGGAAGAGGTGAGTCTTTATAAGTATCTTTAAGGTTCAGAGGGTAGGCGACTGACTGATGAGGTGGGGCAGGGAGTTCCATAGCATGGCGGATGACCGGGAGAAATCCTGTATGCGGTTGTGGGAAGAGGAGATGAGGGTGGACTGTAGGACAAGTTCTTGGGATGAACGCAGGTTGCGTGAGGGATGGTATCGGGAGATCATGTCGGAGATGTATGGTGGGGATAGGTTGTGTAAGGCTTTGAATGTCATGGTCAGTGTTTTAAAGTGAGCTCTCTGTGGGCCGGAGGGGCCAGTGAACGGCTTGGCAGAGGGGGTAGGCAGGGGAGTAGCGTGAGGACAGATGGATTAGCCGGGCAGCAGAGTTTAGTATAGATTGGAGAGTTGCAAGAGAGTTGGCAGGGAGACCTATGCGAAGGAGGTTGCAGTAGTGAAGGCAGGAGATGATGAGGGCATTTATGAGTGTTTCAGCAGTGTCAGGATTGAGGAACGACCGAATTGGTTAAATATTTTTGAGTTGGAGTCACAGGGACTTGGTTAGGGACTACAGGTGGGGCTTGAAGGAGAGGGAGGAGTCAAGGATTACCCCGAGACAGTTGGCGTGGGGGACAGGGAGAGAGCATCATTAGCAAGTACTTTACGGCCCGCATGGCGCATGAAGTCACCTTGGTTACTAAGTGTCAAATCATGACTCCACATACAACTGTTGCTGACAAACAGTGCCTGTGTTTGGGGGGTTACTTTATGCCTCGCTATGGCAACAAGACTATGAACACACATGTGAGAGGCTGGGACGTCTACATGCTACACATCGCGTCTACGCGTTTTGTATGGAGCGTACAGTGGGACCCTTCAACAGGCTCCAGCAGGATGATAGTCCAAGCACCGCCCACGATGCAGGCATAGGATTTGTGCCTGGAAAAATTAGCCCAAGTGGCTGTTTCCCATTTTTGGTATAAATGTAGGTCTAAGGGCCATAAAAAGCTTGTTAGCCAGGGTGTCTCCCAAACCATGATAAGCTTGTTAGCCTGTGTGGCTCAAAAAATTAGCCCAAGGGGCTGTTTACCATTTTTGGTATAAATGTAGGTCTAAGGGCCATACAAAGCTTGTTAGCCAGGGTGTCTCCCAAACCATGATAAGCTTGTTAGCCTGTGTGGCTCAAAAAATTAGCCCAAGGGGCTGTTTGGCATTTTGAGTGTAAATGCAGGCCTAAGGGCCATGATAAGCCTCTTAGGCTGGGTGTCTCCAAAAATTAGCCCAAGGGGCTGTTTACCATTTTTGGTATAAATGTAGGTCTAAGGGCCATACAAAGCTTGTTAGCCAGGGTGTCTCCCAAACCATGATAAGCTTGTTAGCCTGTGTGGCTCAAAAAATTAGCCCAAGGGGCTGTTTGGCATTTTGAGTGTAAATGCAGGCCTAAGGGCCATGATAAGCCTCTTAGGCTGGGTGTCTCCAAAAATTAGCCCAAGGGGCTGTTTTGCATTTTGGTTATAAATGCAGGCCTAAGGGCCATGATCAGCTTGTTAGCCAGGGTGGCTCAATAAATTAGCCCAAGGGGCTGTTTGGCAATTTGGGTATAAGTGCAGGCCTAAGGGCCATGATAAGCCTCTTAGGCTGGGTGTTTCCAAAAATTAGCCCAAGGGGCTGTTTCCCATTTTTGGTATAAATGTAGGTCTAAGGGCCATACAAAGCTTGTTAGCCAGGGTGTCTCCCAAACCATGATAAGCTTGTTAGCCTGGGTGGCTCAAAAAATTAGCCCAAGGGGCTGTTTTGCATTTTGGGTATAAATGCAGGCCTAAGGGCCATGATCAGCTTGTTAGCCATGGTGGCTCAAAAAATTAGCCCAAGGGGCTGTTTTGCATTTTGGGTATAAATGCAGGCCTAAGGGTCATGATCAGCTTGTTAGCCATGGTGGCTCTAAAAATTTGCCCATGGGGCTGTTTGGCAATTTGGGTATAAGTGCAGGCCTAAGGGCCATGATAAGCCTCTTAGGCTGGGTGTTTCCAAAAATTAGCCCAAGGGGCTGTTTTGCATTTTGGGTATAAATGCAGGCCTAAGGGCCATGATCAGCTTGTTAGCCATGGTGTCTCCAAAAATTAGCCCAAGGGGCTGTTTGGCAATTTGGGTATAAGTGCAGGCCTAAGGGCCATGATAAGCCTCTTAGGCTGGGTCTCTCCAAAAATTAGCCCAAGGGGCTGTTTTGCATTTTGGTTAAAAATGCAGGCCTAAGGGCCATGATCAGCTTGTTAGCCAGGGTGGCTCAAAAAATTAGCCCAAGGGGCTTTTAAATGTTTGCTTACAGAAAATAAAGGTTGATTCCTTGTGAAAAGGTGTTGTGATGGTTAATGAAACCGAAGTTAAGGTGTAGTTTTGGTTTAAGATGAAGCAGCCTCATTACCAGGTTGCAGGAACATGGTTACGCAAATCGTTACTGGTCTTGTACATACTGCTTGTACCAAAAAGACACAATATAATACAATGATTAATTATATCATATTGATGTTGAACGTGGCACTTCAGCTCTGAGTACTGTCGTCTTCAGGGCTCGAGAAGTCTTGTGAAATCCAGTTCCTATTAAACTTAATTAGAGTAAGCCTGTCTGCATTCTCTGGAGTAAGACGTGTCCTGGTATCAGTTATGATACCCCCAGCGGCACTGAAAACCCGCTCTGATGTCACACTAGCTGCAGGGCATGCCAGCACCTCCAAGGCATACAACGAGAGCTCTATCCAAGTGTGGAGCTTGGAGACCCAGTAATTAAACGGGACTGCGGCATCAGTCAGGAAGCAGGTACTGTCACTTAAGTATTCTTGTACCATGTTGGTAAGTTTCTGTCTCCGAGAGATGGTTACTGGAGCAACATGGCGCTGCAGGTTCGATGGCTTATTGAACATAGCCCACTTTGCGGACATCTTTCCAGCATCTCTTCTGGACAGCGTGGATGATTGTGCCCCGACCAAAGGCTGCTGTTGCACAGAGTTGCTAACTATGGGCAGAGTGTTGTCTGACGGTGATATTCGAAGCATATTATCCACAAGAACCCTCTTGAAATAGTCAATTGTCAAGCCACGTGGTGACTGAAACAGCAGCGAGGTGAATTTATCTTTATAACGTGGGTCCAGAAAGGTGGCCAACCAGTAGAGGTCGTTGTGCAATATGTTAATCACTCGTGGGTCTTCTAGCAGACAAGTCAACATGAAGTCAGCCATGTGTCCTAAGCTGCATAGAGTCATGTCTTCAGTGTCCTCAGAACGATGTTCAATACCCATTGTATCCGCAAAGTCTGTCTCCGCCTCCTCCTCTCCAGGCCACCCATGGTGGACAGACACAAAGCTGGGGTTGTGAGTACCATCTGGGTTGACATCGGCACCAACAAAAAATAAATCCTCTTCATCGTCTTGCTCCTGTTCCTCCTCAGGAGCCATAGTTGCCTGGTCATACTGGCTTTGCTGGCTAGGTACTGCGCTGTTTAAATCTGGCTCCATAGCCATCTGCTGGGCTCTCAATGCTTCATTTTTCTGATTAATGAGGGATTCTTTCAGCAGACACAGCATGGGTATAGTGACACTGATGATGGACTGATCACCGCTCACCAGTTTTGTGCAGTAGTCAAAATTATCAAGAACCTCAGATGTGTCAGCGATCCACACCCACTCCATTGTACTAATATGTCATGGCTGACTGCCGGTCTGACGGGCATGTTGCAACTGATACTTGGATATTGCCCTCTGCTGCTCATTGATCCTCGATAACATATGGAATGTAGAGTTCCATCGTGTCGGCATGTCACAAATGAGTCTGTGGTTGGGCAAATTCAATTGCTTTTGAAGCAATGAAAGTTTTCCAACCGCTGTTGACGAATGACGAAAATGTGCACAAACTCGACGCACCTTCTCCAGTAGGTCACATAGCTCTGGGTATGTACGCAGGAATTTCTGCACTACTAGATTCAGCACGTGAGCCATGCAAGGCACGTGCACAAGGTTTCCGAGCTTTAGTGCAGCCACTAGGTTACGACCATTGTCGCTCACCACGAGACCGGTCTGGAGTTGGAGTGGGGATAGCCACTCATCTGTCTGTTCCTTCAGACCTTTCAACAGCTCTACTGCAGTGTGCGGTGTGTGACCTAAACAGATCAGCTTCAGCAGAGCCTGTTGGCGTCTTGCTGAAGCACTGCAGCAAACCTCCCAACTTGGCCGTGATGTTGAGGGCAATTGAGGATTGGTCGAGGAAGCGGAAGATGGGGTAGTGGACATATAGGATGATGCAGAGACCCTGAATGAGGTTGTGCCAGCTATCCGTGGCGTGGGTAGGATGTTTGATGTTACACTAACATCGTTTGGCACACTCTCCACAACGTTGATCCAATGCGCGGTGAGCGAGATGTACCGGCCCTGTCCTGAACTGCTTGTCCACGTGTCCGTAGTAAGGTGTACTTTCCCGGTTACAGCGTTGGTGAGGGCACGCTTGAGGTTGTTAATGACATGCTCATGTAACGCGGGGACGGCACAACGTGAAAAGTAGTGGCGGCTTGGAACCGAGTAGCGTGGTACTGCCACAGCCAAAAGCTCACGGAAAGAGTCTGTACCCACAAGCCTAAACGGCAACATCTCGACTGCTAACAACTTAGCTATCTGGGCATTTATTTTTTTGGCTAATGGGTGGGAAGAGTGGTATTTCTGCTTCCTTTCGTACAGCTGTGTCACTGATAACTGTAAGGATGTTGCTGACCGAGAACTGTCTGCACTCGTGTTCAGTCTCTCTGCAACCGCTGCTTGTGATGAGTACATATGAGCTGGACCAGCTTCAGCAACACTTGATTGTGACGGACGTATCTGAGTTGCCGTCGCAGTCTTTGGGTCAGATGACACTGTTGTGGAAGGCTGCACTTTTGACCACTGAATAGGGTGCTGACCAGCCATGTGCTTCCGCATACTGCTGGTGCTCTGGTTTCCTTTCCCGTGGCCTCTACTTAGCCTTGCATGGCAGATGGTACAGATGACCACATTTTCTTGAGAAGGCCCATCTTTAAAAAATTTCCACACAGTGGCTGACCGACCTCTAGGCTTGACTGTACTCCCTGAGGGATTACTGAGGCCCACATTTGAGACATTTTGTCCAACAGTTGACAAATTTTGAGCCACAGTGGACACATTTTGGGCAACAGTGGTGACTCTTTCAGTTCTGGTGGGAGGAGTCGGCCTTGGTGCCTTTGTTGGTGGGACATACACACTGTCTTCCTCCGTGCTGCTCTGCTGGCTCTGCATCGCAACATTCCACGTGGGATCAGTTGTCTCATCATCAACCCCTTCCTCTTCTAAATCTTCCCGATAACAAGATAGATTTTGCTCCCCAGATGACAAGTGTGTCACTGTCTCATCATCATCATCCTCCAACTCCTGAGACGGTCTAAGACTTTGCTGAAAGACACGTTCATGTGGCCGGGGTGTCTCTAAAACTTGTCCATGATTGGACAATTCTTCATCAAGTATCTCATCTACTACGGAGTCTGGCAAACCGGATTCATGTAAAGGATTATATGTACCAAATAAGTCATCTGAGTGACCCATGTGTGTGTCAACATTTTCATGGGGCTGCTGTTGGTCTGAGGAACTGTGAAGAGGTTGTGGATTAGATGACCCAGCATGGTATGTACCAACAGTAGACACAGTGCTCAAGGAACCTTGAGTGCTGCAAGAACCTGTTGTTGAGGTCTTGTCTGCCAGCCAAGACGTTAGATGCTGTTCGTCTTCCGGCCTCAATACTCGTTTACTTTCCTGACGGGGAAAGTTAGACAGGAGGAACGATCGATCAATCCTCGTCTGTCTGCCCGAACTGGTGGATAGTTGGCCACGACTACCAATGCCTGTACCTCGTCCCTGTCCCTTAGCAAGACTTTTTTTGGGATTTGGTTTTTTGTGTGACATTTTATAATTTCTGGTGGCTTTCTGGGGGCTTGTAAAACAAGTAGCAGGTACTATTTCGAGAAAGGTACACACTAGAGGCTAAGATATTTTAAGAGAGATGGAAGGTACCGTGCGAGCTGCAGGCAGGACACCGTACAGCAACGCACTGGCACAGGAAAAAATTGTTTAGTACGCAGAACCAGGCACTGTTAGGCTGCGGTGCTGGCTGCGTGCAAGTTTACAAGTACCGTGCGAGCTGCAGGCAGGACACCGTACAGCAACGCACTGGCACAGGGAAAAATTGTTTAGTACGCAGAACCAGACACTGTTAGGCTGCGGTGCTGGCTGCGTGCAAGTTTACAAGTACCGTGCGAGCTGCAGGCAGGACACCGTACAGCAACGCACTGGCACAGGGAAAAATTGTTTAGTACGCAGAACCAGGCACTGTTAGGCTGCGGTGCTGGCTGCGTGCAAGTTTACAAGTACCGTGCGAGCTGCAGGCAGGACACCGTACAGCAACGCACAGGCACAGGGAAAAATTGTTTAGTACGCAGAACCAGGCACTGTTAGGCTGCGGTGCTGGCTGCGTGCAAGTTTACAAGTACCGTGCGAGCTGCAGGCAGGACACCGTACAGCAACGCACTGGCACAGGAAAAAATTGTTTAGTACGCAGAACCAGGCACTGTTAGGCTGCGGTGCTGGCTGCGTGCAAGTTTACAAGTACTGTGCGAGCTGCAGGCAGGACACCGTACAGCAACGCACTGGCACAGGGAAAAATTGTTTAGTACGCAGAACCAGGCACTGTTAGGCTGCGGTGCTGGCTGCGTGCAATGTTACAAGTACCGTGCGAGCTGCAGGCAGGACACCGTACAGCAACGCACAGGCACAGGGAAAAATTGTTTAGTACGCAGAACCAGACACTGTTAGGCTGCAGTGCTGGCTGCGTGCAAGTTTACAAGTACCGTGCGAGCTGCAGGCAGGACACCGTACAGCAACGCACTGGCACAGGGAAAAATTGTTTAGTACGCAGAACCAGGCACTGTTAGGCTGCGGTGCTGGCTGCGTGCAAGTTTACAAGTACCGTGCGAGCTGCAGGCAGGACACCGTACAGCAACGCACTGGCACAGGGAAAAATTGTTTAGTACGCAGAACCAGGCACTGTTAGGCTGCGGTGCTGGCTGCGTGCAAGTTTACAAGTACCGTGCGAGCTGCAGGCAGGACACCGTACAGCAACGCACTGGCACAGGGAAAAATTGTTTAGTACGCAGAACCAGGCACTGTTAGGCTGCGGTGCTGGCTGCGTGCAATGTTACAAGTACCGTGCGAGCTGCAGGCAGGACACCGTACAGCAACGCACAGGCACAGGGAAAAATTGTTTAGTACGCAGAACCAGACACTGTTAGGCTGCGGTGCTGGCTGCGTGCAAGTTTACAAGTACCGTGCGAGCTGCAGGCAGGACACCGTACAGCAACGCACTGGCACAGGGAAAAATTGTTTAGTACGCAGAACCAGGCACTGTTAGGCTGCGGTGCTGGCTGCGTGCAAGTTTACAAGTACCGTGCGAGCTGCAGGCAGGACACCGTACAGCAACGCACTGGCACAGGGAAAAATTGTTTAGTACGCAGAACCAGGCACTGTTAGGCTGCGGTGCTGGCTGCGTGCAAGTTTACAAGTACCGTGCGAGCTGCAGGCAGGACACCGTACAGCAACGCACTGGCACAGGGAAAAATTGTTTAGTACGCAGAACCAGGCACTGTTAGGCTGCGGTGCTGGCTGCGTGCAATGTTACAAGTACCGTGCGAGCTGCAGGCAGGACACCGTACAGCAACGCACTGGCACAGGGAAAAATTGTTTAGTACGCAGAACCAGACACTGTTAGGCTGCGGTGCTGGCTGCGTGCAAGTTTACAAGTACCGTGCGAGCTGCAGGCAGGACACCGTACAGCAACGCACTGGCACAGGGAAAAATTGTTTAGTACGCAGAACCAGGCACTGTTAGGCTGCGGTGCTGGCTGCGTGCAATGTTACAAGTACCGTGCGAGCTGCAGGCAGGACACCGTACAGCAACGCACTGGCACAGGGAAAAATTGTTTAGTACGCAGAACCAGGCACTGTTAGGCTGCGGTGCTGGCTGCGTGCAAGTTTACAAGTACCGTGCGAGCTGCAGGCAGGACACCGTACAGCAACGCACTGGCACAGGGAAAAATTGTTTAGTACGCAGAACCAGGCACTGTTAGGCTGCGGTGCTGGCTGCGTGCAAGTTAACAAGTACCGTGCGAGCTGCAGGCAGGACACCGTACAGCAACGCACAGGCACAGGGAAAAATTGTTTAGTACGCAGAACCAGACACTGTTAGGCTGCGGTGCTGGCTGCGTGCAAGTTTACAAGTACCGTGCGAGCTGCAGGCAGGACACCGTACAGCAACGCACTGGCACAGGGAAAAATTGTTTAGTACGCAGAACCAGGCACTGTTAGGCTGCGGTGCTGGCTGCGTGCAAGTTTACAAGTACCGTGCGAGCTGCAGGCAGGACACCGTACAGCAACGCACTGGCACAGGGAAAAATTGTTTAGTACGCAGAACCAGGCACTGTTAGGCTGCGGTGCTGGCTGCGTGCAAGTTTACAAGTACCGTGCGAGCTGCAGGCAGGACACCGTACAGCAACGCACTGGCACAGGGAAAAATTGTTTAGTACGCAGAACCAGGCACTGTTAGGCTGCGGTGCTGGCTGCGTGCAATGTTACAAGTACCGTGCGAGCTGCAGGCAGGACACCGTACAGCAACGCACTGGCACAGGGAAAAATTGTTTAGTACGCAGAACCAGACACTGTTAGGCTGCGGTGCTGGCTGCGTGCAAGTTTACAAGTACCGTGCGAGCTGCAGGCAGGACACCGTACAGCAACGCACTGGCACAGGGAAAAATTGTTTAGTACGCAGAACCAGGCACTGTTAGGCTGCGGTGCTGGCTGCGTGCAAGTTTACAAGTACCGTGCGAGCTGCAGGCAGGACACCGTACAGCAACGCATTGGCACAGGAAAAAATTGTTTAGTACGCAGAACCAGGCACTGTTAGGCTGCGGTGCTGGCTGCGTGCAAGTTTACAAGTACCGTGCGAGCTGCAGGCAGGACACCGTACAGCAACGCACTGGCACAGGAAAAAATTGTTTAGTACGCAGAACCAGGCACTGTTAGGCTGCGGTGCTGGCTGCGTGCAAGTTTACAAGTACCGTGCGAGCTGCAGGCAGGACACCGTACAGCAACGCACTGGCACAGGAAAAAATTGTTTAGTACGCAGAACCAGGCACTGTTAGGCTGCGGTGCTGGCTGCGTGCAAGTTTACAAGTACCGTGCGAGCTGCAGGCAGGACACCGTACAGCAACGCACTGGCACAGGAAATGTTTTGTGGAAAAATGGCACCAAAATTATTTGGTAGACTAGTGCCAAAAATAAGAAAAAGCTTAGGATTACAGCTCTGCGGAAAGCTGGGTGAACTAAGCTCTGAGGATGGTGCTGGATTCACTGTAAGGCTGCTCCTATCTCCCCTTCCTTACAGTCCTGTACAGCAATCCTCCGTCCTGGTAGTTCTGAAAAGAACTTTTGGGTTATGTGTGAGGAATCTTGACTCCTACACTCCGTCCTGTTAGTTCTGAAAAGAACTTTTGGGTTATATGTGACTCCTACACTGCCTAACTGTCCCTAGATCTGCTCCAAGTCTCCCTGCACTAGGTCAGCTCTTCTCAGGAATGTGCCCAAAATGGCGGGGGCAAGCCTTATATACTGCCTTGCCTTGTCATAGATGACATAGGCATCACGATGGACAGCAGCCAATCATAGTCCTGACACAACCAAAGCTGCTATGGCATTACTGACTATGATTGGCTGTCTTCACAAGTTTTCTGACCTAACACGCAATGCTGACTAGTAACATAAAAGATTCTGGATTCGCGAGTCCCGAATAGAGAATACAGGACTCGGAATCGCAGACTCGCTAGGATTCGGACTCGTAGACTCGCTCAGACTCGCTGCTGTTTGGGGAGATTCAAGCTATATAGCGATGTGATAGAGCGAGTCTAGCGAGTCTAGCGAGTGAGATAAAGTAAACTCTGACAAAACTAAGATTGCCATTGACTTGCATTGGACTCGTTACTGAGCGAGTATTCGCTAAAAGACTCGCCGATTACCGAGTCCAGCGAGTCCCTTAAGAATCGCCGAGTAACGAGTCCTAGCGAGTAGACTCGCTCATCCCTAGTTGAGACATGTAAGAAGCTTGTTGATGGGTATAAGAAGAGATTGATTGCAATTATTTATTACAATAGGTGTGAAACCAAATATTAAGTTCAGGGAGCCAATCATTTTTTCCAACCCATTTTGGGAAATTTGTGTGAAATTGTGTCCAAATAAAAAATTCTATTCGTGGACTCCACAGGGCTGTACGGTCCTGGTTGAGGGGATGAGAGGGAGAGAGGCGCAGATCTAAGTGTAGATACGATAAAATTCAAGTGTGATCTAAAAGAAAACTCCTCACCTTTTGAATGTCTTGTATCGCATATGTCAGTAGGGTGCAGGAGTGGAGCTCGATCCTCCTGGTTTGCAGCTATGTACCGGATACTCAGAACCTCCAACCGGTAGGTTCGTCTGGAATATTAAGGAAAAAAACATCCTTTTTGGATAACAAGCTCTCCCAGGACGAAGAAGAGGTCTCTGCGTTACCTCAAAGATCTTTATTATGATTTAAACAGCACGTTTCGGCTAAAACATTTAAAAATAGCCTTCCTCAGGTCTGGGTACAGGTAAAAGTATACAAGATAAATAGAAAAATTCCATGGGTCTGGTGTTACAATTATCCAAACAAGTGATCTTTCCAATTAGTCTAGGTAGGTTACACCCATTAGCTGTGGGATCTGGAGAGCAAGGAATTTGCATTCTAAGTCTATATCAATTCCTTCTACTCTATTATTATAGCATATATTGCACATTTGTTTTAAATATAACAAAAAAAGTACATACATATATACATATATGTGTATCTTCATTGAAAACAATTAAATGATCGCATTTTACCTATATATTCAAGCAGTATTGATGGAATATTTTTTATTGAAAGGGGAAAAATATTCCATCAATATTGCTTGAATATATAGGTAAAATGCGATCATTTAATTTTTCTATTTATATTGTATACATTGATTGTACCCATACCTGAGGAAGGCTATTTTTAAATGTTTAGCTAAAACGCGTTGTTTTAAATTATAATAAAGATCTTTGAGGTAAAACCTCTTCTTCATCCTGGGAGCGCTCGTGATCCAAACCGGATGTTTTTTCCTGAATAGTCCAAGTAAAAAAATATTTTCAATTTTAACATTTATTATAATTACAAAAAGGAAAATGAGCTTATGCAAACATTTGAGCATCTATGCAGATTTGTATGCTTAGATAACTTCGACTAATGATAATAATAATAATAATTTTATTTATATAGTGCCAACATATTACGCAGCACTTTACAATTCGGAGGGGACATGTACAGACAATATGAGACAATATAGAGTAACAAATTCAAAAACCATGAGTAGTGAAGATCCTGCTCACAAGCTTACAATCTAGAGGAAATAGGGGAGGCACAAAAGGTAACAGTAACATATGATGTCATATATGGTCCAGCCATCAATATAATAATTAGGGGATTCACGCAGCGCTGCATGAACCGGTCATCGGTCAGGATCTGTACCAGCACAGATAAAGTGCTATATTATGCATGGGGGACAGACAGACAGTCTGCAGGTGCAGGCAGATGACACAAGAGGCCAGATTTGGAAAAGAGAAGATAGGAATAGTTAGACAAGTGAGGTGATAGGCCTGTCTAAAGAGATGTGTTTTTAAGGCTCGCTTAAAACTATTGGTATTGGGAATTAATTCATTTGTTTTTGGTAACCCGTTCCAGAGAATTGATGCAGCTCGTGAGAAGTCCTGGAGATGGGAGTGGGAGATTTGGATTGTAGCTGATGTCTTAGCTCACTTGCGGAGCGGAGGGCACATGTAGGGTAATAGACAGAAATGAGAGAGGAGATGTAGGGCGGAGCAGAACTGTGGAGGGCTTTGTAGGTGAGAGTGATAATTTTATATTGTACTCTATAGCGGATTGGCAACCAGTGCAATGACTGCCCCTTGATAGATGCATCGCTGAAGCGTTTGGAGAGTAATATGATCCTGGCCACTGCATTGAGGATGGATTGGAGAGGAGAGAGTTTGGTAAGAGGGAAAGTGATTAATAGAGAATTGCAGTAATCCAGGCGAGAATGAATAAGGGCAACAGTTAGAGTTTTTGCAGAGTCCACAGTAAGAAAAGGTCGAATTCTAGAGATGTTTTTGAGGTGTAGGTGACATGAGCAAGCAAGAGACTCGATTTGGGAGAGAAGGAGAGATCCGAGTCAAATTTAACCCTAAGGCAGAGGGCGTACTACTGAGGAATAACGGTAGAACCACATACAGACATGGCAATATTAGGTTTTGGAAGATTAGGAGAGGGAGGAAACACGAGAAGTTCAGTTTTTGACAGATTCAATTTAAGGTAGAGAGAAGACATGATGTTAGAGACAGCAGACCGACCATCACTGGTATTGTGTAGTAATGTGGAGGTGATGTCAGGAGAAGTGGTGTATAACTGGGTGTCGTCAGCATAGTGATGGTACTGAAAACCAAATCTACTGATGGTTTGTCCAATGGGGGCAGTGTATAGATAGAATAGAAGGGGAACCGAGGAACCCCAACCGTGAGGGGAAGAGGACAGGAAGAGGAGCCGGCGAAAGATACAGAGAAAGAGCGGTCAGAGAGGTAGGAGGAGAACCAGGAGAAAGCGGTGTCCTTAACCCCAAAAGAGCAGAGCATAGAAAGAAGGAGCTGGTGATCCACAGTATCTAATGCAGCAGAGAGATCCAGGAGGATCAACAGGGAGTAGTGACCATTAGATTTAGCAGTTGACTTCTTCTTCTGTGACCAGATCAAAGACCGAAAGTGAGTTGGATGAAGTGCAAGAGGGAGGAGAATGCATGATGTTCAGGCATATGGATTCAGACATTAACTAGTCTGGTATTGTTTATGGCTTGTTGACTATTATCGCTAGGAATGGCCAGGTGATACATATTTCACAGCTTTATAAAAACCCAGCCTCCTCCTACTGTGTGTCAAACAACAGTAGCCATTGGCTATTCTAAGTAGCTACCTAGCACTCTGAAAATGAAAATGTTGGAGGCCCACAAAGAAGGGCAAGGCTATAAGAAGTTAGCAAAGCATTTTCAAGTTACCATTTCCTCAGTTCAAAATGTAAGTAAGACAACATCTGGAAGACTAAGCAAAATGTCAGTGAAGGATTGCTAGAGACGCAAATCAGAACCCCTACTTGACAGCAAAATATCTTCAGGAAAATTTAGCAGCCCCTGTAGTTGAGGTACATTGTTCTACTGTTCAAAGACACCTGCTTAAATATGGCCTTCATTGAAGAGTCAACAGAAGAAAATATATCCTGCACTCTAACTATAACATTCAGAAGTATGTATAATAATATCTAAACAAGCCTAATGCATTTTCTAAACAAAAACTGAAGAAAATCTTAAAAGAGATTAAAAAAGAACTCTTGGGTCACAATGATCAAAGGTATGTGTGGAGAAAAAAGTGCACAGATTATATTGAAAAGAACATTGTCAACCATCAACCATTAAGCATGTGCGTAGATCAATAATGCTTTGGGGTTGTGTTGGAGTCAATGACACGGAACATTTCATGAGAAGAGGGAAGAACAAATTCAATGAAATTTCAACAAATTCTTGATGGAAACATAACACCACCTGTAAAAAAGCTGAAGCTGAAAAGAGGATGGCTTCTACAAATGGATAATGATTCTAAACACGTCATGTGTTTTTATTTCTAAAAGATTATTTTTTCTCTGTTTTGTATCTTTTTTAACCTTTATTTGAAATTCTAAATGGTCAGGTCTAACTTGGCCTGACATTAAAAATCTCAGGGCTTAATACCAGCTGGTAAAATTAAGCTGGCATTAACCCTTTATTACCCAGCATACCACCTGTCACCAGGGCTGCTGGAAGAGCCCAGTAAAGCACTTGGAAATGGTGCTTCTTGTTAATGCGACATTTTCTGGGGCGGCTGCGGGCTGCTATTCTTTAGTGTGAGGGGGCCGTAAAACAATGGGCCCTCAACGTACTGAAAATACCAGCCCTCAGCTGCCTACTTTTACCTTGGCTGCTAATCAAAAATAGGGTGAAACGCACGGCCAAGGTAAAATTACGCAGCTGAGGGTGGCAGCTCGCAGCTGTCCGCTTTCACTGGGCTACACTGAAAAATACTGCGAAGCCCCGTGTGTTTTTTTAAAATTATTTATTTAACAACCTATGAAATCAGGTTGGTTGCCATATACTAATGTGTATGGCAACAGGGCACAATCACCGTCCACATTGAGGAAATGCACCAAGTTATTGCAAACCGCATAACTGACATCTACCAATGCGACAGACCCAATGCAGGGTCTCAATATCACACCATCTAAGACTACGGACAGACCACAATGATTAAACCACCAACAAGAATGCACGATCAAGTGTCCATTTATGCAATTTAAACATAGCTTTATTATTTACATCAAGTGTCAGAGGAATTAAAAAGTACAAATGCAGTATTTTAATCAAGGTCTGTCTAACAGCATTACATTCTTTGAAATGTGTTAAAAACATCTAACTGTACAACATTATACAATTCATCTCTTGTACAATTTTCATCTGTGGATCTGTTTAATTGCCTTCCAGATGCCCAATCCTATATAGGATACAGATATCAACTAGTTGTACATAATTCTGTGACAAATCAGGATACAGATCAGTCACTTCTGCATTTACTATATCTCATATCATTTTATCTCTGTCATCACATACAGTGGTGGCAATATAACATGTGGTACCGAATATATATATGCTGGAGTGGTGATCCCCTTAAATTGTATTTCTTATTACTAATATCATGCATGATCACAGCAGGAGAAGTGACAGTATTACTTGCTAATTGCTAACCCTGATAGCAACAGCAGTCAACTCTCCAGCACTGACAACCATCACCCATCCAAAATTTAAAAGAGGGGAGGGGGGGGGGAAAGGCGGAGTTACAGTGGCCTCATGAGGATTTTATATACAAAAATTGTTTTTCTCATATATATGTGCATGTAGCTGGAACATATACATAATAATGGTACTATATCACATACAAATATCTACAGATATATGTTGAACAATAATATATCATTTCTCATAGCTTGGTTATTCAGTTCCTGGTGTACTTGATGTATATATCAACATTCTTCATAAAATCCATATCCACGTGACCGCCAATCATCCACACATATCTGCAACAATGCACTAGAATAAAAAATTATAAAATTAGTAAAAATTACAGTGGCTACAAAAAGGATGAGAAACTCAAGCATTTGTTTAAGCCCCTGGGTTTAACTGTATCTAGAGCCCATATCCATTTTGATTCTAATTGGGCTAATCGCTGGCTTATCTTACCCCCACGTATATTTGACTCCAAGCGGTCAATACCTCGGACCTTCAGGACACTGCCATTACATTGATGGCAGCTCCTAAAATGTCTAGGTAAAGTTTTTACCATATCACCCTCCGTTGCGGTTCTAGTTTCCTTAACTCATAATTTTTTCGTTTTTAAGGGATTCTTCTACCTGCCGCTCCAGAGAACAGTGATGGGGGCATCATTTGCCACCTCATATGCCAACCTGTTCCTGGGGCTGTGGGAGAGGGACCTCTTCCAGTCAGAAGAAGTGTTATTGAAGGACCGCGTATTTTTTTGGGCGCGGTACATCGACGACATCCTTCTGATCTGGCAAGGGGATGAGGTTTCCCTTCATCAATTTATGCTTTCTTTGAATACAAATAATCAGAATATCCATATAACATACCAATGGAGCAAGGACTCCATAGATTTTTTGAATGTCACTATTAAACGTGACAATATGGACATGTTACAAACAGATATATTCAGAAAGCCTTCGGCGTCAAATATGTTATTGCACGCTTACTCCTCTCAACCTCCCTACATGATTAGGTCTGTCGCTACAGGACAATTTTTACACCTCCGTAGAATATGCTCCTCCCACTCTGACTTTGACCTGCGGGCTAAAGAACTAAAAGAAAGATTTTATGATCGGGGCAACAGTAAACGCTGTTTTAAGAAGGCCTACAACAGAGCCTGATTTTCAGACAGACATGACCTCCTCTATTCCCAACCATCAAGAAAAACAGCCGATCATGTCAGATTCATAACTAATTATCATAGACAATTTACTAAAATGAGAGAGTGCCTAGAAAGAGCTTGGCCAATCCTACAAGTAGACCCCATACTTTGTAAGCTGATACCTGAAAAACTAGAGATTACTATTTATAGTAGTAGAAATCTACATGATCAGTTAGTTAAAAGCCATCATCAAGGGGAACCCAAATTAACATTCTTGGATGAGATTTGAGCTCGGGGCAGCTGCCACCCATGTGGGCAGTGTGTAGCCTGTCCCAATATAGATATATAGATCGGTGTGATTCCTTTACCAACTCATCGGGCATGAAGACTTATAAGATCATGAAGTCCATTACATGTACTACCACAGCAGTAATATACTATGCTGTTTGCCCATGCCCAAAGATATACATTGTTCTCACCACCAGACATCTCAAGGTTAGGGTGAGGGAGCATATCAATGGGATATATATAGCTAGAACCGCGACGGAGGGTGAGATGTTAAAAACTTTACCCAAACATTTTAGGAGCTGCCATCAATGTGATGGCAGTGTCCTGACGGTCCGAGGTATTGACCGCTTGGAGTCAAATATACGTGGGCGTACGATAAGCCAGCGATTAGCCCAGTTTGAATCAAAATGGATATGGGCTCTAGATACAGTTAACCTCAGGGGCTTAAACGAATGCTTGAGTTTCTCATCCTTTTTGTAGCCACTGTAATTTTTAGTAATTTTATAATTTTTTATTCTATTGTATTGCTGCAGATATGTGTGCATGATTGGCGGTCACGTGGATATGGATTTTATGAATAACTAGATGGCGGCCCTATTCTTAAGAATCGGGTATTCTAGCCTATGGTTATTAGGGTATACGGGGGCTCAGTGGTTAGCAGACTATACAGCGGCTGAGTGGTTAGCAGAGTATACGGAGGCTCAGTGGCTCATAGTCTGCTTTAGGGCAGAGTGCAGTGGTCAGGGGCAGAGTGCAGTGGTCAGGGGCAGAGTGCAGTGGTCAGGGCCAGAGTGCAGTGGTCGGGCCAGAGTGCAGTGGTGGGGGTAGAGTGCAGTGGTGGGGGTAGAGTGCAGTGGTGGGAGTAGAGTGCAGTGGTCGGGCCAGAGTGCAGTGGTCAGGGGCCCGATGTAATTGCATCAGGAGCGCGGTGAAATGAATTGTGTGTATACAGGCGGGTCGGTGGATAGCAGAGTATACAGGGGGCTCTGAGGGTAGCAGATTATACAGGCAGCTCTGTGGGTAGCAGAGTATACATGCGGCTCTGTGGATAGCAGAGTGTGATGTGGCGGGTGGCTGGAGGGGTGAGGAGAGGTGGCGCTGGAGGGGTGAGTAGAGGTGAGGCAGGAGGGGTGAGGAGAGATGTGGCTGGAGGGGTGAGGAAAGAGGAGGCTGGAGCGGCGATATCACCGTTCGGCACACCTCTGCTCCTCCAGGCTGCACACATCACGGCAGTCGTCTCCTGCCCGTGATGTGTGTTTTAGGCAGTGTAGGGGTGGCCGTAAGCGTGGCGGGACTGCCTTAGTCCCGCTCCTCTTAGGGCCGGCATGTTGGTCCACCCTGGACTGGTGTAGCGCTGTGGTGACGTCACTTTGGCGATGACAAAGTGACGGAAGTGCTGGCTAAAGTGACGGAAGTGAGCCTTCGGGTTTTATATATTAGATATAGCAGCACTATGGTATATGGCGGTACAGTATAGTAGATGTATAGCAGCACTATAGTATTTGGCAATATATTACAGTATATGTACAGGTGCACTATAGTATATGGGGGTATTTTATAGCACATGTATAGCAGCGCTATGGTATATGGCGGTACATTACAGTACATGTATAGCAGCCCTATGGTATATGGTGGTACATTACATTACATGTATAGCAGCACTATAGTATATGACGGTATATTACAGTATATGTAGAGTTTCACTATAGTATATGGTGGAATTTTATAGCACATGTATAGCAGCACGATAGTATATGGCGATACATTAGAGTACATGTACAGCAGCACCATGGTATATGGCCATACTCAGCTCCCCCCCGCTCCTCCCTCCAAAAAATCCTCAGTGAGGATACTCACCTGTCTGCCGGCTCGCTCCACCTTTGTCTTCTAAGTCCTACAGGGGTTTAGGACCCGTCGTTGCCTGGGAAACCATTCAGCTGATCGGTCACATGACCGCTAACTGCCAGGGGGGCAGGATGGAGCGAGCGGGGCAGGATGGAGCGGGGGGGAGCAGGATGGATTGGGGGGGGGGGGTCAGGATTGAGCCGGAGGAGCAGGATGGTGGCGGAAGTGGGGGCAGGATGGAGACTGCGGGGCAGGATGGAGCCTGCGGGGCGGGATGGAGGTGACTGGGCAGCATGGAGCGAGCGGGGCAGGATGGAGTGAGCAGGGCAGGACGGAGCGAGCCGGGCAGGACGGTGGTGGGGGGACAGGATGGAGGCAGCGGGGCAGGATGGATCCGGCGAGGCAGGATGGAGGCGGCGGGGTATGATGGAGGCGGCAGGGCAGGATGGTGGCGGGGGGGAGGATGGAGCGAGCGGGGCAGGATGGAGGCGGTGGGGGGGCAGGATGGAGCCGGTGGGGGGGGGCAGGATGGAGCTGGTGTGGGGGGGGGCAGGATGGAGCCGGCGTGGGGGTTAGGATGGAGCCGGGGGGGGAGGCAGGATAGAGCCGAGGGGGGGGGTGGGGCAGGATGGAGCCGGTGGGGGGGGCAGGATGGAGCTGGTGTGGGGGGGGCAGGATGGAGCCGGCGTGGGGGTTAGGATGGAGCCGGGGGGGAGAGGCAGGATGGAGCCGAGGGGGGGGGGGGGGCAGGATGGAGCTGAGGGGAAGGGCAGGATGGAGCCGAGGAAGGGGGGGCAAGATGGAGTCGGTGGGGGGGCAGGATGCAGCTGATGTGTGGGGGGGCAGGATGGAGCTGGTGTGTGGGGGGTCAGGATGGAGTGGGCAGGGGGGTAGGATGGAGCGGGCAGAGGGGGCAGGATGGAGGCGGCGTTGGGGGGGACAGGATGGAGCCGGTGGGGGGGCAGGATGGAGCTGGTGTGGGGGGGCAGGATGGAGCCGGCGGGAAGGCAGGATGGAGCAAGCAGGGGTGGTAAGATGAAGCGGGAGGGGGGGCAGGATGGAACCGGTGGGGGGGCAGGATGGAGCTGGTGTGGGGGGGGGCAGGATGAAGCGGGCAGGGGGGGGCAGGATGGAGCCGGCAGGGGGGCAGGATGGAGCTGGTGTGGGGGGGGCAGGATGGAGTGGGCGGGGGGGCAGGATGGAGCTGGTGTGGGGGGGGCAGGATGGAGCGGGCAGGGGGGCAGGATGGAGCCGGCGGGGGGGGGAGGATGGAGCCAACGGGGGGCAGGATGGGGCTGGTGTGGGGGGGAAGGATGGAGCCAGAGGGGTGGGTAGGATTGATAGGATGGAGTGGGTGGGGGGGCAGGATGGAGCTGGTGTGTGGGGGGTCAGGATGGAGTGGGCAGGGGGGTAGGATGGAGCGGGCAGAGGGGGCAGGATGGAGGCGGCGTTGGGGGGGACAGGATGGAGCCGGTGGGGGGGCAGGATGGAGCTGGTGTGGGGGGGCAGGATGGAGCCGGCGGGAAGGCAGGATGGAGCAAGCAGGGGTGGTAAGATGAAGCGGGAGGGGGGGCAGGATGGAACCGGTGGGGGGGCAGGATGGAGCTGGTGTGGGGGGGGGCAGGATGAAGCGGGCAGGGGGGGGCAGGATGGAGCCGGCAGGGGGGCAGGATGGAGCTGGTGTGGGGGGGGCAGGATGGAGTGGGCGGGGGGGCAGGATGGAGCTGGTGTGGGGGGGGCAGGATGGAGCGGGCAGGGGGGCAGGATGGAGCCGGCGGGGGGGGGGAGGATGGAGCCAACGGGGGCAGGATGGGGCTGGTGTGGGGGGGGGAAGGATGGAGCCAGAGGGGTGGGTAGGATTGATAGGATGGAGCGGGTGGGGGGGGCAGGATGGAGTGGGCAGGGGAGGCAGGATCGAGTCGGGGGCAGGATGGAGCCGGCGGGTGGGGGAGGATGGAGCCGGCGGGGGGGCAGGATAGAGCTGGTGTGGGGGGGGGAAGGATGGAGCTGGAGGGGGGATAGGATGGATAGGATGGAGCGGGCGGGGGGGCAGGATGGAGTGGGTGGGGGGACAGGATGGAGTGGGCGGGGGGGGCAGGATTGAGTCGGGGTGGGGGGCAGGATGGAGCCGGCTTGGGGGCAGGATGGAACTGGTGTGGGGGGGGCAGGATGGAGCCGGCGGGGGGCAGGATGGAGCCGGTGGGGGGGCAGGATGCAGCCGGGGGGGGGGGGGGGCAGGATGGAAGCGAGGATGGGGGGGCAGGATGGAGCCGAGGGGGGTGCACAGGATGGAGTGGGCGGGGGGGTGGAATGGAGCCGGCAGGGGGTGAAGATGGAGCGGGCGAGGGGGCAGGATGGAGCTGGTGTGGGGGGGGGCAGGATGGAGCAGGCGGGGGGAGGGCAGGATGGAGCCGGTGGGGGGGGCAGGATGGAGACGGCGGGGGGCCGGATGGAGCTGGTGTGGAGGGGGGCAGGATGGAGTCAGCAGGGGGGTAGGATGGATAGGATGAAGCGGGCGGGGGGCCAGGATGGAGCTGGCGGGGGGGCAGGATGGAGCTGGTGTGGGGGGGGGCAGGATGGAGTCGGCGGGGGGTAGGATGGATGGGATGGACCAGGCCGGGGGGCAGGATGGAGACGGCGGGGGGGGCAGGATGGAGTCGGCGGGGGAGGGGGGTAGGATGGAGCGGGGGGGCAGGATGGAACTATTGTGGGGGGGGCAGGATGGAACTCTTTTGGGGGGGGCAGGATAGAGGCGGCGGGGGGGGCAGGATGGAGCCGGCAGGGCACAGGATGGAGCCGGGTGGGGCGGGATGCAGCGGACGGGGGGGCGAGCAGGATGGAGGAGAGGGGGGGCAGGATGGAGCAGTGGGGGGGGCCCTCCAAAAAATCCTCAGTGAGGATACTCACCTGTCTGCCGGCTCGCTCCACCTTTGTCTTCTAAGTCCTACAGGGGTTTAGGACCCGTCGTTGCCTGGGAAACCATTCAGCTGATCGGTCACATGACCGCTAACTGCCAGGGGGGCAGGATGGAGCGGGGGGGAGCAGGATGGATTGGGGGGGGGGGGTCAGGATTGAGCCGGAGGAGCAGGATGGTGGCGGAAGTGGGGGCAGGATGGAGACTGCGGGGCAGGATGGAGCCTGCGGGGCGGGATGGAGGTGACTGGGCAGCATGGAGCGAGCGGGGCAGGATGGAGCGAGCAGGGCAGGACGGAGCGAGCCGGGCAGGACGGTGGCAGGGGGACAGGATGGAGGCAGCGGGGCAGGATGGATCCGGCGAGGCAGGATGGAGGCGGCGGGGTATGATGGAGGCGGCAGGGCAGGATGGTGGCGGGGGGGAGGATGGAGCGAGCGGGGCAGGATGGAGGCGGTGGGGGGGCAGGATGGAGCCGGTGGGGGGGGGCAGGATGGAGCTGGTGTGGGGGGGGGCAGGATGGAGCCGGCGTGGGGGTTAGGATGGAGCCGGGGGGGGAGGCAGGATAGAGCCGAGGGGGGGGGTGGGGCAGGATGGAGCCGGTGGGGGGGGCAGGATGGAGCTGGTGTGGGGGGGGCAGGATGGAGCCGGCGTGGGGGTTAGGATGGAGCCGGGGGGGAGAGGCAGGATGGAGCCGAGGGGGGGGGGCAGGATGGAGCTGAGGGGAAGGGCAGGATGGAGCCGAGGAAGGGGGGGCAAGATGGAGTCGGTGGGGGGGCAGGATGCAGCTGATGTGTGGGGGGGCAGGATGGAGCTGGTGTGTGGGGGGTCAGGATGGAGTGGGCAGAGGGGTAGGATGGAGCGGGCAGAGGGGGCAGGATGGAGGCGGCGTTGGGGGGGACAGGATGGAGCCGGTGGGGGGGCAGGATGGAGCTGGTGTGGGGGGCAGGATGGAGCCGGCGGGAAGGCAGGATGGAGCAAGCAGGGGTGGTAAGATGAAGCGGGAGGGGGGGCAGGATGGAACCGGTGGGGGGGCAGGATGGAGCTGGTGTGGGGGGGGGCAGGATGAAGCGGGCAGGGGGGGGCAGGATGGAGCCGGCAGGGGGGCAGGATGGAGCTGGTGTGGGGGGGGCAGGATGGAGTGGGCGGGGGGGCAGGATGGAGCTGGTGTGGGGGGGGCAGGATGGAGCGGGCAGGGGGGCAGGATGGAGCCGGCGGGGGGGGGAGGATGGAGCCAACGGGGGGCAGGATGGGGCTGGTGTGGGGGGGGGAAGGATGGAGCCAGAGGGGTGGGTAGGATTGATAGGATGGAGTGGGTGGGGGGGCAGGATGGAGCTGGTGTGTGGGGGGTCAGGATGGAGTGGGCAGGGGGGTAGGATGGAGCGGGCAGAGGGGGCAGGATGGAGGCGGCGTTGGGGGGGACAGGATGGAGCCGGTGGGGGGGCAGGATGGAGCTGGTGTGGGGGGGCAGGATGGAGCCGGCGGGAAGGCAGGATGGAGCAAGCAGGGGTGGTAAGATGAAGTGGGAGGGGGGGCAGGATGGAACCGGTGGGGGGGCAGGATGGAGCTGGTGTGGGGGGGGGCAGGATGAAGCGGGCAGGGGGGGGCAGGATGGAGCCGGCAGGGGGGCAGGATGGAGCTGGTGTGGGGGGGGCAGGATGGAGTGGGGGGGGGGCAGGATGGAGCTGGTGTGGGGGGGGCAGGATGGAGCGGGCAGGGGGGCAGGATGGAGCCGGCGGGGGGGGGAGGATGGAGCCAACGGGGGGCAGGATGGGGCTGGTGTGGGGGGGGGAAGGATGGAGCCAGAGGGGTGGGTAGGATTGATAGGATGGAGCGGGTGGGGGGGGCAGGATGGAGTGGGCAGGGGAGGCAGGATCGAGTCGGGGGCAGGATGGAGCCGGCGGGTGGGGGAGGATGGAGCCGGCGGGGGGGCAGGATAGAGCTGGTGTGGGGGGGGGAAGGATGGAGCTGGAGGGGGGATAGGATGGATAGGATGGAGCAGGGCGGGGGGGGCAGGATGGAGTGGGTGGGGGGACAGGATGGAGTGGGCGGGGGGGGCAGGATTGAGTCGGGGTGGGGGGCAGGATGGAGCCGGCTTGGGGGCAGGATGGAACTGGTGTGGGGGGGGCAGGATGGAGCCGGCGGGGGGCAGGATGGAGCGGTGGGGGGGCAGGATGCAGCGGCGGGGGGGGGGGGCAGGATGGAAGCGAGGATGGGGGGGCAGGATGGAGCCGAGGGGGGTGCACAGGATGGAGTGGGCGGGGGGGGTGGAATGGAGCCGGCAGGGGGGTGAAGATGGAGCGGGCGAGGGGGCAGGATGGAGCTGGTGTGGGGGGGGGCAGGATGGAGCAGGCGGGGGGGGAGGGCAGGATGGAGCCGGTGGGGAGGGCCAGGATGGAGACGGCGGGGGGCCGGATGGAGCTGGTGTGGAGGGGGGCAGGATGGAGTCAGCAGGGGGGGTAGGATGGATAGGATGAAGCGGGCGGGGGGCCAGGATGGAGCTGGCGGGGGGGGCAGGGATGGAGCTGGTGTGGGGGGGGCAGGATGGAGTCGGCGGGGGGTAGGATGGATGGGATGGACCAGGCCGGGGGGCAGGATGGAGACGGCGGGGGGGCAGGATGGAGTCGGCGGGGGGGGGGGGTAGGATGGAGCGGGGGGGCAGGATGGAACTATTGTGGGGGGGGCAGGGATGGAACTCTTTTGGGGGGGGCAGGATAGAGGCGGCGGGGGGGCAGGATGGAGCCAGGCAGGGCACAGGATGGAGCGGGTGGGGCGGGATGCAGCGGACGGGGGGGGGCGAGCAGGATGGAGGAGAGGGGGGGCAGGATGGAGCAGTGGGGGGGGCAGGACGGAGTTGGTGGGGGGGTTTGTGCTATGGAGCGGAAGGGGGGGCAGGTTGGAGCCGGTGGGGGGTAGGGGCAGGATGGTGGTGGCAGGGGGAGGGGCAGGATGGATGGGAAGATACTCACCCGTGTGTGGCGGCTCGCAGGACCTGTGGTTGCCTGGGAAACCGATCAGCTGATCGGTTTCCCAGGCAACCACAGGTCCTCAAGCCATGGAGGTAGAGGACGTAGCTGGAGCGCGCCGGCAGACGGGTGAGTATCCTCTATGAGGCTTTTTTTTTATTTTTAGTAGAAGCAAGTATGGGGGGCCACAGGAGCCACGGGGGGGCAGGACGACCCGCGGGTGACCTGCAGGAGCCGCGGGGGGCAGGACGAATGCGGGGGGCCCGCAGGAGCTGAGGGGGGGCAGGAGGACCCACGGCGGGCCCGCAGGAGCGGGGGGAGCCGCATGTGTGGCGGGCGGGAGACAACCGGCTGATGCCAGCCGTCTGCGGGCGGCGCCGGGAGAAACCGCATGTCCTCCGCTCTGAGCTCCGACACTGGGGAGGATGAGAACCGAGCGGCGGGAGGAGGAGGAAAGGAGAAGCGGGAGGACGGGGCCGGAGAGGCGGAGAGAGGAGCTGGAGGACTGGGCCAGAGGAGAGAGGAGGCGCCGGAACACAGGGGTGGTGGGAGTTTAACGGCTCGAGGTGGAGCGCTACGCGCTCACCGCTCATGTGTCTGGTGGGCGCTAAAGCGCCCACTTCCGCTTCCGGCCTGATTACACAGGTCCGGAGGCCATCACGGAAGTTGGCCGGATTGGCGGAAGTGGCCTTCGGGTTTTATATTATAGATGTTGATATATACATCAAGTACTCCAGGAACAGCATAACCAAGCTATGAGATATGATATATTATTGTTCAATATATATCTGTAGATATTTGTATGTGATATAGTACCATTATTATGTATATGTTCCAGCTATATGCACATATATATGTGAAAAAAAAAATCGTTATATAAATTTACATATTTGTATAATTTACAACATGAATTATATCATGGGAATAAGTGCAATAATTGAGGTAGAAAATTAGACTCTGAGATATATTATATTAGATATCTAATTGCCTGACATTTTAATAAATCCCTATGGTGGTAAATCAGATATCTATGCTGGATTGGTATTATGATCATCTGACATCTTAGATGTAAACAGAATGTGTTGTGTTAGTTGGTTTTAGCTAACCATCAGTTTTCTCTAGGTATGTTAGGGCCAGTAAGGGTTTAAAACTCTTTTAACAGCGGGGTATGCGCTTGTTGCTGGGGATGTGGCCACCGTGCATCCTTAGCAGCGTCACCATCGGCAGTAAAATACGGTCTCATGACTGGTCACGCAGCCGATGATGCTGCGGATGACAGAGTCGTTGCCTCCCCAGCAACGGGCACGTGACACAAACGCTGTATTTCGATTGGTGATTCAGCCCTTAAAATCCCCCATGAGGCTGCTGTAACTCCGGCCCCTGAAGAGATAACCTCGAAAACGGCTGTAGGGGAGGACGCCGGGTCTGTTTAGCAGTGCCATTGTTCTAGGTACTGGATGTTTCTTGTGCTTTACGTTACGTGGTGGTTTTTAGCGGTGAGGATGATTATGAAAGTCTCGTTATTTCCCCCCCCCCTCCTCCCTTCTCTTAAATTTTGGATGGGTGATGGTGGTCAGTGCTGGAGAGGTGACTGCTGTTGCTATCAGGGTTAGCAATTAGCAAGTAATACTGGCACTTCTCCTGCTGTGATCATGCATGATATTAGTAATAAGAAATACAATTCAAGGGGATCACCACTCCAGCATATATATATGCGCGGTACCACATGTTATATTGCCACCACTGTATGTGATGACAGAGATAAAATGATATGAGATATAGTAAATGCAGAAGTGACTGATCTGTATCCCGATTTGTCACAGAATTATGTACAACTAGTTGATATCTGTATCCTATTAGGATTGGGCATCTGTGAGGCAATTAAACAGATCCACAGATGAAATTGTACAAGAGGTGAATTGTTTTAATGTTGTACAGTTAGATGTTTTTAACATTTCAAAGAATTTAATGCTGTTAGACAGACCTTGATTAAAATACTGCATTTGTACTTTTTAATTCCTCTGACACTTGATGTAAATAATAATGTTTTAAATTGCATAAATGGACACTTGATCGTGCATTCTTGTTGGTGATTGAGGAAAATGCAGTCTGACTGCATCAGCCAATCATAGAGCCTCTCACAGAGTTTTGAGCATCTGTGATTGGCTGTTTGCCTGGCAGTGCGTAAGTATGCAAGTAGCTTACTGGACGGCCTGAAGGGTAGCCAGCGGTGAGAATGGTAAGTACGTGAGAGACAGAGAGGGTAAGTGGGTGAGAGGGGAGATTAATTTTTTCTCCTGCCCAACCTGTTTGGGTGATGGCACAGAATCTTGTTTTGGAACATTGTATGTATCCGCACAAAAAACACAGCGCAGCGTTTTTTCATACTGATCCATTGGCACATGCGTTTGCATGCATTTTGACATGCGTCTGCAGTTGCAGATGCTTCAGTTGTCATGCGGATGCGTACCAAACGCTAGTATGAAACAAGCCTATGTAACAAGTATTTCTGAAGTATAAATGAAATGGTACATCGTTTTCTAAATATTTTAAGAATTATTAATTCTAAAAATTGTGATGTGCATTTGTATTCAGCCCTAATTTGTATTCAAATTAATCTTCACAAGCATAAAAGCTTTCCTTTAAACCCAGTATTAATATAGCCAGGTCAGATACCATACTTTGCATTGACAAAGGGCAATCACCCCGAAATGTAGCTATCTACAGATTGGGGCTCTGATGTGGCAAAAAATCCTAAATCATATTGCAAGGCTTTTTAAAGGGTTAATTTTTTACTTTTAGGGTTGCTTCCAATAGGTAGCACTAGAATTTGTTTACTTTCTCTGTGAAGAGACAATTAGCATAAATGTAAAAAAATCAAATAAATAAGCTTGCTAGCATTAGGGTGCAGGGACACCAAACTAGTACACAAAGTAGTCAAAATAGGTCAAAATAAGACACATTGTTTTTATTTGACCTGTCATTACCTTATAACTCGCCCCATTAGACCACCAGGTTCTCCTTAGGGGAAAACGCTTTTATTTTTTGTGTGTTGCAAATAAGACCCATTGAGCAGTACTAAAAATGTAGGAAAAGGCTGAAAAATAATTAAACCAGAGCCCTATCTAGATCTCATACAAAAGGTATATGTATAATAATAAGTATATGAGGGAAATAAATCATACTACAATCTCAAGGGTACAAAAGATACATCACTCAAGTCCTTAACTCATACAGCTCTTAGCACCCACATATATTGCAGTAAATCCCAATTAATCAGTGCACAAATGTATACTAGAACCAGTTATTTATGAAGGCATAGGGTTAAAGTTTATTAAAAGGGCTTAATTAATATTTTCTTTTTGTTTCCCTAGACATTGTGCTTAAGATATTGTTGTCCTCAGTAGGGATGGGCGAATCTACTCGCTAGGACTCGTTACTCGGGCGGGGTAGTAAGGGGACTCGCAGGACTCGGTATTTTTGCGGTTTTCCCAGCGATTACTCGCACAGCAACGGGGTCCAATGCAAATCAATGGCAATCCTAGTTTTGTCACAGACTCTGAAAAAAACTAGGATTGCCTTTGACTTGCATTGGTTGATTACTGTGCATGTAATCACAGGGAAAATCGCAAAGTAACAGCAATTACTTTGCGAGCCGAGTCCAGCTGTCTTCTCTGTGCAGGCTGCCGCAGGGTCCAGGGTCCTAGAGCCTGCCTGCTCACAGAGATGATGTAGCAGAGCTGCGATTGTTCTCAGTTGCTCATTCCCTGTGCATAGACATCTATATCTATGCACAGGGGATGTAGCAGGAGGGGACATCGCGTTTTGGGACTTTTGTCGGACGGAAGAGGATTTTTTTTAATTAAAGATGGAGTCCCTAATGGTTTTTTTTTTTTATTTTAATAAAAATTTTTCTTGTGTTGTGTTTTTTTTAAACCCTTTATTGGAGATTCTTAGTGGCTGGGTCAAACGTGGCCTGACATTAAGAATCTCGGGCTTAATACCAGCTTTTATAACAAAGCTGGTATTAACCGCTTTATTACCCAGCGTGCCACCGCCACCAAGGCCGCTGGAAGAGGGGGGGTTCAGCGCTAGAGGATGGCGCCCATAGAGTCTCATGTTATGGGCGCCGGATTGCCCCGGAGCTGGGAGGATCCGGTTTTGTTTGCTTTTTGCCCCGGACACAAAAAAATGCTGCAAAACTTCGATTTTGTGTCTGGGGCAAAAAAAATAAATCAACCATATCCTCCCGGGACAGACACAAAACTAGATGGCAAATAACTGCCATCCGGTGCCATAGAAATAATGGGTGGCAAAACCGGATTTGGGTCTGTCCGGTTCAATAATAACATTTAATAACAATAATAATAACAATAATAATAATAACTTGATATTGTTATTAGTTTAAAGGTGGTGAATGATTTTTTTTCTGCATTCCTATTGGCTGGGTTTTGGTTATAAGGGAAATTTGCTTTAAGAAAAATAACTGCACAGAATGTCTTGTCTTTTTTGTAATGCCAACAGTATTTTAATATTTGTTAAATAAAGCATTTGAGTTTTAATTGTGTTCCTATTGCTGGATGTCTAATCTTTTAGATTTACTTCAATGTCCATAAAGCAATCCCTCCAAAATTTTTTCGCATCTGAAAAAACAGGAGTACATTTCATTTGCTTGTGAGCTGTATATATACATTTTTTATTTTCTAGAACTTCCAATTAGATAACCTTGTTTGCAATTGTGTGTTTCTCCCACAGTAAGACAGATGACATGAAAAGGAAAAATCTTTGTTTAAAACCTCATTAAACATTATAGAAAACCAAGAAAGTATTGATCATTTCTTAATAAATGTAATTGGGTACGATTGCTTTACTCTGCTGTGAAGCATTGGTTCTCCCTTCCCACAGTCTTATCAAATATAAACCTACGTGTTTTTTACAACAGCTATTGTAGGAAAACGATAGTGCATTGTGCTGGGTCTCACTAATGATTGCTAAGATGAAAATGATCGTTTTGCTGGTAGTTTGAAAAATTTTCTAAGTTAATGGCCCTTTACCGACCTACACCAGTTGACCCAATCTGTAAAACATCTAATAGCAGTCCATATAAAACTGCTTATCACAGACCATTCTATAGGAGGGAGGGGGTCACCAATATGTTCTAAACATAATAGTTTGGGGACAAGGTGAATTCATTACTCATTCATAACCAAGTATATACACATTAATTGAAATCCAAACAACAGCGTGATTATCCACATCCCAGTACTGAAAAGTCTGTTCTCCTCAAAACACCCCAGCCATTTCTCAATTGACAACTGTATACCTAAACGAAATATTTAGACCTACATTGGACAAATTAACCAAATCATTCCTGTAAATACCAGGAATAAATCCTTTTAAGCCAGTATATTAATAAGAAAACCCTCCTAAGATTAACATGAATTTTTCCAAAGCACTTTTTATTCTTTTTCTTACTTTTTCAAAAAAGGGCTTCCTTACCGACCCAGGCTAAAATTGGAACTTTTCCGGAAAATGTGAAAATTATATCAGGAAACCAACATTTACATTTAGCAAAGTCATTCCACCACTTCCAGAGGCGATATACTTTCCTGAATTTGCCAAAATTATTACCTCCTACATGTACAATTACAAGATGAGGGTTAAGCCATGTTGAAGTTAACTTCTCAGTTTGCTGTGCATATTAACCCATTTTTAAGCCCCGAATATGGCTCCAGAATACATTTATAGCCCCAGAATTGAATTAAAGGTTTTTAGAGTCCTTCTGTTTGTTTCTTCCTTCTGGGTCCAGTAAATAAATAAATGGCCTATTATCCTAATTACTAAAGGACCTGAGAAATATTAGAATCTGAGAGTCCTCAGTGGTTGATATCTTTTAATGGCTAACTGAAAAGATGGTAAGAAAAAGCAAGCTTTTGAGACACTAAGGCCCCTTCATCAGGCTGATAATGACACAGATTTTGAAGACACATACATATATACAGTCATATGAAAAATTTAGGGCACCCCTCTTAATCTTACTCATTTTTTTTAGTTTAAAATGTTTTTTTGCAACAGTATTTCAGTGTGATATATGTAATAACTGATGAACCAGTAATATTTCAGGATTGAAATCAGGTTAATTGTACTAACCGAAATTGTGAAATATGCATTATTTCAAAATTTGACAGGTGCAAAAGTATGGGAACCCTTCTGATTTTCATTATTTGAAAACTCCTAACTACTTTTTACTGACTTACTGATGCACTAAATTGGTTTGGTAACCTCACTGAGCTTTGTACTTCATAGCCCGGTGTATCCAATCATGAGAAAAGCTATTTCAGGTGTCCACTTGTAAGTTGTTCTCCAGTTGATCTTCTCTGAGGAGTGGCATCATGGGCTCCTCAAAACAGCTCTCAAATGATCTGAAAAAAAGATTGTTCAGCATAGTTGTTCGGGGAAGGATACAAAAAGTTTGTCTCAGAGATTTAACCTGTCAGTTTCCACTGTGAGGAACATAGTAAGGAAATGGAAGACCACAGGGACAGTTCTTTGTAAAGGCCAGAAGTGGCAGGCCAACAAAAATATCAGAAAGGCAGAGAAGAAGAATGGTGAGAACAGTTAAGAACAAGCCACAGACCACCTCCAAAGACCTGTAGCATCATCTTGCTGCAGATGGTGTCACTGTGCATCGGTCAACAATACAGCGCACACTGCACAAGGAGAAGCTGTATGGGAGAGTGATGCGAAAGAAGCCGTTTCTGCATGCACGCCACAAACAGAGTCGCCTGAGGTATGCAAAAGCACATTTGGAGAAGCCAGTTTTATTTTGGAAGAAGGTCCTTGTGAATTGATGAAACAAAGATTCAGTTGTTTGGTCATGTTATACATGGAACCACAAAAACACAGCATTCCAAGAAAAAACACATGCTTTGGGGCTGTGTGGCCAATGACCGCACCAGGAATCTTGTTAAAGTTGAGGGTCGCATGGATTCCACTCAGTGTCATCATCATCTTGAGAATAATGTTTAAGAATCAGTGTCAAGTTGAAGTTACGCCGGGATGGATCTTTCAGCAAGACAATGATCCAAAACACTGCTCCAAATCTACTCAGGCATTCATGCAGAGGAACAATTACAATGTTCTGGAATCGCCATCCCAGTCCCCAGACCTGAATATCATTGAACATCTGTGGGATGTTTTGAAGCGGGCTGTCCATGCTCGGCGACCATCAAACTTAACTGAACTGGAATTGTTTTGTAAGAGGAATTGTTAAAAATACCTTCATCCAGGATCCAGGAACTCATTAACAGCTACAGAAGTGAGTAGAGGCTGTTATTTTTGCAAAAGGTGGATCTACTAAATATTAATGTCACTTTTCTGTTTGAGGGGCCCATACTTTTGCACCTGTCAATTTTTTAAATAATGCATATTTCACATTTTTGGTAAGTGCAATAAACCTCATTTCAATCCTGAAATATTACTGTGTCCATCAGTTTATTACATATATCACACTGAAATTGCTGTAGTAAAAACCCAATTTTAAACAAATAAAAATAGTAAGATTAAGAGGGGTGCCCAAACTTTTTCATATGCTGTACATAAGCAAATGAAACAAAAACAAAAAACAAAGAAAACACAACAGTCTAAGATGTTATAGTAAATGTGACAGGTGACGTGAAACAGAGTCAGGCTAGGAGGAAGAAATGGGGAATTGAAACTAAAAGTCTAAGGGTACCGTCACATGCCGCAATATCGCCTGGCGATATGTGGCGATATAAGTGTGCACTCACGTTTTTTGTGCCTGTCTCAGATCGCCGATGGCGGCATCACACGCCGCAATATTGCCCTGAAGGTGAGGCTATGTGTCGCTCTGAAAATCGCCTCACCTACAGCGGAACTAATCTTGCCTCATTCCATCGCCGATTCCCACACCGCAATCTCAAACGCAATATGGGCGCACATGTTCAGCGCGGCGAGGAGATAGGCGTGCCACAGTGGTTTACACCGCGCCCTATACATGCTCATTGGACAACACAACTGCGTTACGATTGGTCAGCCTGCTCTGGAAGGCTGGCTAATACATGATGCAATTGGCTATCGTAATTGCACTGCGTTTGCGGACGGTTGTGCAGCTGAAGATGTGCGAGGTCCTGAACGGACAGCTCTTCAATATGACGCCCTGTCAACTGACAGCCAAGGGGAAAACACAGTAACCAACACCAATCATCGCAGATGGGGCACGGACTACAGAACACTTGAGGCACGCCTATGGTAAATCATAGAAAGCGATGTTTCCATCAGTATCGCCCTGTCACATGCCAAAACACCGAAAATATTGCCTTACCGATTGCCCCTGATTACTGAGCACTGTTCAGGAATCAGGTGACGGGAGATGGGCGTTTATCGCCTCAAAATCCCACAATCACATGCCGCAACCATGAGGCAATTTCACGGTGATTGCGCCGGGGCAAAATGTTGCCTTTATGATCTCCAGGCGATATTGCGGCGTGTGACGGTACTTTAAGATAAGCGGAACAAATTGTATAATGGTCATATGGTAGTGGTCTGGGAGAACTGAAAATATTTAAATGAGTTGTGGAAAACAATAAAAGGAAGCGAGGGTGTTCATGTCAAAAGTTCATTGTCCTAAAAATGGAGTCTGTTGGACATGTGTTATCCCCAAATGTCAATTTATATAAAAAAACACATGAATCTGTCATGTGCCCAAAAGTCCATTCATGTTATATAAAATCCCATAAATCCATGTGAAATATTTAATCCTGTTTTGAATGTGTCAAAGGTCGTTATCAGTTTGTATTCCCAAATTATTCTCTCTCTCTGAGATTTGAAGTTGCTTTTTAAGATGAGCAGTCCCAAATCGGTTTCACTGTGGTCAGGCTGGAAAAATGTTTTGCTACAGGTAGATCCATACGCTTTTCTTTTATTCAGTGGTGATGAGAATTCATTCTTATCCTGAATTTTTAACCGGTCTCCCCTACGTACATGCCACTGTTGGACATTTGGTACATATGATTAAATACACCACATTGCTTGTGGCGCAACTTAAGGTACCTGGGATCTTGTAGTCCTGATCTGTCCCAGGAATCCTTATCTTCTAGAAAAAAAGGGGAGATACAAGAGGCGCAGATTGTGTCCTATCAAAGAGACACTATAGTTCTTATGTGGATTATAAGTGTATCCACTCACCTTTTATGGTTGTGAGACCCACAACCAGTTTAAAAGCATAAGGCAGCTGCTGCAGAACCGCGGGAAATCAGGAGATAAAACTGGAATGGTATCCACGGTCCGCGCTGCTGCTCTTTATCCAAGGAATCCACAAGAGGTTATTACCATCAAAGTTCTTTATTTCATCACACCAACGCGTTTCGGTGCTGTCCCAGCACCTTCCTCAGTTGCCCTGAGGAAGGTGCTGGGACAGCACCGAAATGCGTTGGTGTGATGAAATAAAGAACTTTTGATGGTAATAACCTCTTGTGGATTCCTTGGATAAAGAGCAGCAGCGCGGACCGTGGATACCATTCCAGTTTTATGTCAGGAATCCTTATCTTGTCTGTTGTCATTATAGATGGACAGGTTTTGCACCTGTTCTGGTTGCAGGGAAAGGGTCCTGTGGCTGCTGGAGAGGACAAGGTGCTTTAGGCAACTTACAATAATTTTACCATAAATTACAAACTTTTCTGATTCGTAACAAGGAAAAGAAATTGCATAGATTGTGCATCAATTCCGAACTCAATACAAACAAACAAGGACAAATCCTGACAACTTGGACAACTACTCCTGTCAGAAAACATCTAATTTTCAGATTACAAACCTAGCAAAGTGGAACTTGCTGTGCTTTTTAGGGGACTCTCATTTTGCCCCACAAAAGCTCTGGATGAAATGGAACTGTGCAGCGACATGGAGGATTATTTGAGGAGACTACGCCTAAGGAAACATTTCAGCGACAAAGAGGATTCCGAACCCAACTGGGCCGAAGGAAGAAAGATCCTGACAACCAAGAAAAGGTCACACTGGACACCTCAATCTAATCCTAACCCCCATTTGGAGAAATATATAGACACTTTCAGATGTTCGGTTAAAATCAACTATTTTAGATACTCACAAGAGGCAACCATCCAAAGTCAATGCCCAGGAGAGAAGGGCCATACAGTCTTTGAAAACCAACAAAGAAATCATCATTAAACCTGCAGACAAGGGTGGTGCAATAGTCATGATGAACAAATCTGACTACCTGAAGAAAGCAAACAGACAACTGACGGACACAAGCTACTACAAGAAATTGGAGTCTGACTAGGGATGGGCGAATCTACTCGCTAGGACTCGTTACTCGGCGAGTAGTAAGGGACTCGCAGGACTCGGTACTCTGCGAGTTTCCCAGCGTTTACTCACACGAGTCCAATGCAAATCAATGGCAAACGCTGACAAAACTAGGATTGCCATTGTTTGCATTAGACTCGGCTACTGTGCCAGTGATAGCACGGAAACTCGCAAAGTAACTGCTGTTACTTTGCGAGCCGAGTCCAGCTGTCTTCTCTGTGCAGCTCCAGGGTCCTAGAGCCCGCCTGCTCACAGACATGATGTAGCAGAGCTGAGATTGTTCTCAGTCTGCTCATTCCCTGTGCATAGACATCTATATCTATGCACAGGGATGAGCAGAGAGGACATCGCGTTTTGGACTACGTCGGACGGAAGAGGATTTTTTTAATTAAAGATGGAGTCCCTAATGGCTTTTTTTTTATTTCAAATAAAATTGTTTCTCTGTGTTGTGTTTTTTTTAACCCTTTATTGGAGATTCTTAGTGGCTGGGTCAAACGTGGCCTGACATTAAGAATCTCGGGCTTAATACCAGCTTGTATAACAAAGCTGGTATTAACCCCTTTATTACCCAGCGTGCTACCGCCACCAGGGCCACTGGAAGAGCGGGGTTCAGCGCCAGAGGATGGCGCTTCAATGAACGCGCCATCTTCTGGGGCGGCTGCGGCTGCAATTTGCAGTGGGGGGTGCCCAGAAAGGTTGGGCATCCCTGCGCTGCGGATTCCAGCCCCCAGCTGCTTAGCTGTACCTGGCTAGACATAGAAATTGCGCGGAGCCCCACACATTTTTTTTTATTATTTCATGAATTTCAGAGTCAGAGTCTCAGAGTCAGAGTCTCAGAGTCTCAGAGTCAGAGTCAGAGTCAGAGTCTGACTCAGAGTCAGAGTCTCAGAGTCAGAGTCTCAGAGTCAGAGTCTCAGAGTCAGACTCAGAGTCTCAGTGTCTCAGAGTCAGAGTCTCAGAGTCATGGTCTCAGAGTCAGAGTCTCAGAGTCTCAGAGTCAGGGTCTCAGAGTCAGAGTCTGACTCAGAGTCAGAGTCTCAGAGTCAGAGTCTCAGAGTCAGAGTCTCAGAGTCAGACTCAGAGTCTCAGAGTCTCAGAGTCAGAGTCTCAGAGTCAGAGTCTCAGAGTCAGAGTCTCAGAGTCAGAGTCAGACTCAGAGTCTCAGAGTCTCAGAGTCAGAGTCTCAGAGTCTCAGAGTCAGAGTCTCAGAGTCAGAGTCTCAGAGTCTCAGAGTCAGAGTCTCAGAGTCAGACTCAGAGTCTCAGAGTCTCAGAGTCAGAGTCTCAGAGTCTCAGAGTCTCAGAGTCAGAGTCAGAGTCTCAGAGTCAGAGTCTCAGAGTCAGAGTCTCAGAGTCAGAGTCAGAGTCTCAGAGTCAGAGTCTCAGAGTCAGAGTCAGAGTCTCAGAGTCAGAGTCAGAGTCTCAGAGTCAGAGTCAGAGTCTCAGAGTCAGAGTCTCAGAGTCAGAGTCTCAGAGTCAGAGTCAGAGTCTCAGAGTCAGAGTCAGAGTCTCAGAGTCAGAGTCAGAGTCTCAGAGTCAGAGTCTCAGAGTCAGAGTCTCAGAGTCAGAGTCAGAGTCTCAGAGTCAGAGTCTCAGAGTCAGAGTCTCAGAGTCAGAGTCTCAGAGTCAGAGTCTCAGAGTCTCAGAGTCAGAGTCTCAGAGTCAGAGTCAGAGTCTCAGAGTCTCAGAGTCAGAGTCTCAGAGTCAGAGTCAGAGTCTCAGAGTCTCAGAGTCAGAGTCTCAGATTCAGAGTCTCACCCTCAGAGCCAGAGTCAGAGTCTCAGAGTCAGAGTCTCAGAGTCAGAGTCAGAGTCTCAGAGTCAGAGTCTCAGAGTCAGAGTCTCAGAGTCAGAGTCAGAGTCTCAGAGTCAGAGTCTCAGAGTCAGAGTCAGAGTCTCAGAGTCAGAGTCAGAGTCTCAGAGTCAGAGTCTCAGATTCAGAGTCTCACCCTCAGAGCCAGAGTCAGAGTCTCAGAGTCAGAGTCTCAGAGTCTCAGAGTCAGAGTCTCAGAGTCAGAGTCAGAGTCTCAGAGTCAGATTCTCAGAGTCTCAGAGTCAGAGTCTCAGAGTCAGAGTCTCAGAGTCAGAGTCAGAGTCAGAATCTCAGAATTTCATGAAATAATTTAAAAAAAAATGCATGGGGCTCCGCGCAATTTCTATGTCTAGCCAGGTACAGCTAAGCAGCTGGGGGCTGGAATCCGCAGTGCAGGGATGCCCAAGCTTTCTGGGCACCCCCCGCTGCAAATTGCAGCCCGCAGCCGCCCCAGAAGATGGCGCGTTCATTGAAGCGCCATCCTCTGGCGCTGAACCCCGCTCTTCCAGCGGCCCTGGTGGTGGTGGCACGCTGGGTAATAAAGAGGTTAGGGCCAGCTTTGTATTATCAGCTGGCCCTAAGCCCGAAATTTATGGCGGTCACGCCAATATTAGACATGACCACCATGAATTTCTATTAAATTGTTTTAAAAAAAACACAACACAGAGAAAATTTTTTATTAGAAATAAAAAAAAAAAGCCATTAGGGACTCCATCTTTAATTAAAAAAATCCTCTTCCGTCTGACGCAGTCCAAAACGCGATGTCCTCTCTGCTCATCCCTGTGCATAGATATAGATGTCTATGCACAGGGAATGAGCAGACTGAGAACAATCTCAGCTCTGCTACATCAGGCAGCAGGCGGGCTCTAGGACCCTGGAGCTGCGGCAGCCAGAATACAGAGCAGACAGGACTCTTATCTGTGCGAGTTTCCCAGCGATTACTTGCAAAGTAAACGAGTCCAATGCAAATAAATGGCAAAACTAGGATTGCTTCAGGCTGAAGCTTCCGAGACACATCTGTGATTTGTAAATCGCACACTACTCGCTATTACTCGCTTCCCCATTCATTAACATTGCACTCGCTAGACTGGCAACGAGTAGCGAGTCCTGGGCTCGGACTCGCTAGAGTCAAGCGATTCCGAGTAATTTAGGATTTGCCCATCACTAATGGTACCTTTACACGCCGCCACAACAGGATGGATACCAACGGCAACTTCACGTGCACGAGCACCGGCCCGAACGGTTACCAACGGAACCGCACCCTCTATACACGCCGCCACAAGGTGCGCTACGCTACGCTACATCTACAGCTACATACATCGCCGGGTGTCGCAAGTAGCCGTCTGTAGCTCAGCGTACCAGCTTTACACACAGCCACCACAGAGTGATCTGGGAGCAACAAAGGCAGGACGTAAAACAAATAGGCGTGCCACAGACCTGTACGCCGCGCCCAAACCACAACCATTGGCCAACACTACGGAGTTGTGATTGGGCACGACGGAAAGGGCGGATGGCCGAGACGTGCCGTACTAGTGAACGGAGTGTGGCACGGAATAAGCGCTTGTGACATGGCGGAGCCTGGCGAATGCATCCAAATCGATGGTAATGGGTCACGCTAGAGCGGTGGCCAGTCACATATCCCGTGTGTATGAAAGTAGCGGTCCGGGGCTATGTGTGCGTAGTACAAGTGTTTGCCGTGTCACGCACGATCAGCGCTTGTGACAGCCGCGTGTGCAGATTGAACTGAGGTGCGTTTGTGTGCCACACATTAGCGTCTTACAAAAGACAGTATGTGCGTTTTCTGTCAAAAATCTGTGACAACTGTGGCGAAGTATGTGTATGTATACAGGCTGAATGGGGTTTAATATATGTGCTGACAGATGTGAATGTAGTGGATCAGCTTCCAAGGCACCAAGTCAAAGATCTGTGTGACAGTGTATTAGCAAACACCTGACAAGAATATGTCCTGCATCAATGTGCTGTGTGCAGGGGACCCTCTGCCTACAACAAAATAAAGGATCATGTACGCACAATGGCCACAAACACTGTTGGGCAAAAGACTTTCAGAAAAAACATGGCTACCCACACATATTGTGTGCACAATCCCAGCCAATAGGTGGCTATGACATCCCAGGCCCCCACCCAACCCTGCATCACATTGCCCTCCTCCACCAAGTAATCAGGCTCACACAGATTATGTTGGATCCAACAGAAAAAGGTTTAATATATTGCATGAATCTTGACCTTGTCTTGTGCAAACAAAATATACATAAAGTAAAAACATTGTAGAATTCAAGAGCAGGTGACATTCATCAGGCAAATTCAATGGATAAGCAAATCACCACACATTGCAAACTGTGCATGGAAAAAATACAAAAATAACCTAAACTAACTAACTAAATAACTACATAATGAAAACTCATGCACATAATGAAAACAAAGAGAATGGAAAAGGTCAACCAAACATTAAAGGGGTGCAGCTAACCTGCTGTCACCTTCATTGAAAACACAAAAAGCAACTCCCAGAGCCAGCCACATTATATGGCCTGGTCCTGCCAGCTCACTGCACCAGACCCATTGAAGTAGGAGCAGTAAGCTTCTCTACTGTCCCTGGCCTCCTGCCGAGTGCGGCCATGGCTCTGCGGCTGGAGTGGCACAATCACATGGGCCTCATCACGCCAAGACCCTGGACGGAGCTCCCCTGTTGTAGCGTCTGCATTATCTACATAACCTCCTGGCGTGTATGATGCCCTATCCCTACGACGCAGGAAGTTATGTAGCACACAGCAGGCCACCACTACCGCATCAATAGACTCCGGTTTCATATGTATAGGTGTATGAAAAATCCGGAATCTATTGGCCATTATCCCAAACGCATTTTCAACTACTCGGCGGGCCCGGGATAGCCGGTAGTTGAAAATGCGTCTCGCAGAAGTAAGGCCCTCTGGGGATATGGCCGCAGTAGGTGTTCCTGAAGTGGGAATGCTTCATCCGCCACAAACGCATAGTTGAGATGTTCGGTCGTGTGCTCATTTGAGGGTAAGTTTAGCCCACCATTCCCTAGTTGTGTTGCCAAGGAGCTTAGGGCAAACACCCCCCATCTGAGTTGCGACCAGGCATTCCAACATCCACGTAGAGGAACTCATAGTTGGCATCTACTACAGCCATGAGGATTATACTACAATACCCTTTGTAATTGTAATACAAAGAGCCAGAGTGGGCAGGTTTGGTAATCCTCACGTGCTTACCATCCAATGCCCCGCCACAGTTGGGGAAGTTCCACCGGGTTTCAAACCCTTGGGCCACTTCCAGCCATTCTGCAGCGGTTAATGGCATTTTCATGTAGGCTGGCTGCAGAGCTCTCCAGATGGCCCAACACGTTTCAGGGATCAGGCGGCTCAGCAGGGGCAGGGAGACACGTGACACGTATGTGAGGGATGTCATGGACTGCCCTGTAGCCAGGAACCGCAAAGTGATCGCCAACCGCTCAGCAGCTGATACTGATGGGCGCATTATAGTGTCCTGACGCGCTATCATTGGCCCAACACGCTCCAATAGGAAGGTGAAACAGTCCTCGGGCATACGGAGATAGTTTCGGTAATCATCAGGACAGTTAAGCTCCAGCTCTCGCAACAGCTGCATGTGGCCCCGGGTTTCCCGCCTCAGAAGCCAATCACGGGTCCACATCCGCCGCTGTCTGCGCCTCATCAACCTTTCATACCGATCCTGATACCACATTTGCTCTTCCACCAACGCAAGAGCCACGATAACATTGCGGTCATGGATATTCTGCATCCTCAATATCAGCACCTGTAGATGTGAAAGCACAACATGAGTACATAGACCAAAATGTGTGCAAGTCAGCAGGTTCAGCAACCCACACCTCTTTTCCATTACACACTATAGCCAAGAGGATGGGATCTCTTGTGTGGGCCCAAAACACAACCCTGAAGCAAGGACGGCAAACACCCAGTAGTCACCCCAAACAACATGGCACACGGCGATTGAGAGTGGCCTCCTCTACATCAACGTCAATGGGAGCTCCCAAAATTCACACATCTGCACCTAGGTGAGTTAGAAAGGGACATGTGTCACCAATAATGTTGGTCAAACAGGTCCCATAATCCATTACACAGCCCATAATGTCAATTGATTACAGTAAAAATGAGAAGAATAACGAATGTGACGTACCCCGATATGGAAGGTTGAGGAAGGCTACATGAACCAAACAACATTGCACATGACTGCGGATGGTTACCCATGGTGTAATTGGTTTTTGAAGGTGTCATTTTAAATACACATGTATGCCATGTCTGGCGCCCAACACCTCAAAGCCCTGTGTCATCCCATTCCCGTTGAACACAGTCTCCATTGGCCACAACCAGTATGCAGAAATCGATCCAGTCGACATGAGTGACACAGTTCCGTCTACAGTCATGCATCCATTCTCCTGTATGTTGTCTGCAAACAAACACAGCAATGTATCTCAACAAAAGTGTCAAGGCCCACACAAAATGCCGTATCCTAACCCACACACTACACTATATGTCGTCCCCTACAATACAAACCCCTATATCGGCCGCTACACCAGTCTCCGGCGCTCTCCAAGAACATCAACATATGCACCCCACCCTGCGCCAATTCCATGTGTGTCCACAAAAACTTACCTAATGGGTCTGGCCAGCAAGCGTAATGTTTGGCGGGATGGCCAACTTTTAAAGGGCCGCCAACCTATCACGATTCAGCGATCTCCACCAATTAGCGGAAGGCAAATCCGCACCCAGGTGCCCCTTCAGGATGTGCATTATTGTGTCCGCTGTGATTGGTGTCCCGGACTATAAAGGCAGGTCAATGGCCACTGCTCCGTGTCCAGACGTCGATGTGCATTGAGCTACTAGTGTCCTGTTTGACTTCTGTTGCTCTGACGGTAAGCCTCTTTAGCGGTTTGTAAGAAAATGTAATGAACGCAGCTGGTTCTGGCACAGGCAGCTTAGGCGATGTGTGTATGGCCATGTTTGAAGCGGCATGCAAATATTGAACACGTAATATTAAATATGTGAACCTTATTCTGTGTCGCCCAGTAGCCAGGTAGTGCCTCTACTTATATAGTGTAAGTATGTATTGCACCTTCTGCTTTTTGGCAATGGTAAAAGAGCACGCTGTTATTTCTTTGGCTGGTACTTCACATCAACATTTCAGGGGTGGTAGAATTGTGGCGGACATTCCAGGGATGTTGGGTACATGTGTTAAAATGGGACTTCCACGTCTGGAGGAACACCTACATGATCATCTGGGTGCACATTACATGTAGTATGTGCAGTGTTGGCACACACCCAGCCCGCCTTTCTGATATAGTGACCCCTTACCATTGTGGACACTGGCCAGGTACTAGTTAGCACACAACGTGTTAGGTCACATGTTGCCCTCTACAGGTATGTACGCACACACCGTGTCAAGGTGTGTTGCAATAGGTACATTGGGGACAGAAATCATGTTTGAAACATCTGTAGGTGGACACCGATATCCGGTGCTTGATATTGGCTGCATACATGTGTTTGAGTTAGTAGCGGTCTGAGATTGAGAAAATGGCACACTCATGGCCAGTTTCACTCCACAAAATAGCTGCAAAGATGATCACTGTAGAAAGTTAATGATTATGTGTATGATTGTGGCAAGTTTTGAAATGTCGGTATGCCTTGTGTTGTGACTGTTTCTTTTTTTGTTAATTTTTCATCGGCAGATGCCGACGGGTACTGTGGAATTGGAATCCCAGCTTCTCACGGAGTATCAGCGGCACGAATGTTTGTGGCGCAGCTCGCTGCCCGAATATAAAAATCGGGCAGCGAGGGCCGAGGCCTACAGGAGTCTTGTGGCTCTGGCAAATCGCTTGGAGCCAAGGGTAGGCAAGACGTGGGACCAGCCTATGGTGGCACTTAAGATCAAAAACATGAGGTCGGCGTTCATGCGGGCTCACATTCTGTACCAGCGTCGTCGCTCAGGGGCTGGAGCAGAGGAGGTACCATCACCTACCCTATGGTACTATCCCCTGTTCACCTTCATCCTGGGCGAGGTTCGCCCGCATCGAACGACCACCAACTGCCCCGTTGCTGCGTCCCATGTAGGCCCGGCTGCATCACCACCTGCGCCACAGGAGGTGGGTAATTGTGTGACAGTGGTGGGCCACAATGTTTCCTTCACATGTGTGCTTCGATAAATCCTTCACACCAAATGTGTTGCCATATTTACCTCCTTGCTGCGGCACACCTTGGGGTGTCAATCTATCTGCCCTCCTTCCATGACTTACCAGACTTTTCTATTCTATGCTTCCAGCCGTATTGCAATGTTGCTTCTTCCACAACATCTTGGTATGTTTAGGTTAGTTATTTAAGGGTTTCAAGATAGCAGGTGGTTTGTTCTCAAACAGCCACATAGTACCATGTAGTAAATGGTGCTGTCTCACATGTGTGTTGGCTTTGTTGCCAGTGGGTTAAAGGTAATTGAGTGAGGGGTGGATTCTCACCATAAAGGAGTCCTAATGGGAAGGTGCCCAATATGTGTCATTGGCCAGCACAGCCCCCAGTATCAAGGTGTTGTGGTGACATGTCCTAATATTGGATTACGGCTACGTGACAAACAACTAATTATGTATTTAGCTGAGCTCCTGGAATGGTCGAGGTGAGTGTACAGGAGAACCACTGGTGTTGGGGTCTTGAACCTTATTTGCTTTACTGTGTTATTCCTCATTTTGCATTCTGGTAGTTGGGCTTGGTGTGTGTGGGAGTGGTATATAGAGTCCTGTTGTGAATGTATACAGTTGATATAGCCTCCACTAATGGTTTTTTTTTATATTTTTTCCCCACCCACAGGCCCCAGAAGAGGACGGCTCCATTGCCGAGGATTCTGTTGCTGATGATGCTCAGCCCATGACATCTGGGGCTGAGCAGGAGGGCGCGGCGAGTGATGTGGGTCCAGGCCCAGGTCCCAGCTCCGGGATCCGTCGCCGCCGACGTCCTGCACCACCTGAGACGGAGCTGGCGACCTGGGCCCGACGCGTGTTGTTGGATGAACAACGGACCCACATGGACCCCGACGCCCTCTACATGAGCAACAGAATGCGAGGGATGGAGCCGCTCCAGAAGAAGATCCTTCTGAGGGTGTTCCACAATGCCGCTGATGCTGCCGATGATGGGGCCCTTCAATGGGGCTGCCACGTCCCCTCCCCCATGCAACACACCTTGTGGCCCCTTTCACCAGCTGCCCCATCTCGGCCCGTGAGAAGACCGGCCCGCCACAGTCACCCCATCCCCCCTCAACACATCGTCGTTCAACCAGACGTTCTGGGGCAGGTCGGGGCTGCCCTCAGAGGAGGGGGGATGCGGCATTGTCAGAGCCGACAGAAGAGGAGTAATTTGGACACTAGTAGCCAATGCACAGAATTGGCAGTCTGGACTTTATAATTTCAGGAATTGCGTTTTATATGTATATTTTGTTGATTGATTTTTGGCCAAAATTAGTGGGTTTTTTTTAATTTTTTTTTCCACTAAAATTCTATTATTTGTAATTTATTTTAAATTCCAGGCTGGAATAAATTTTATTTATTAACACAATTGTGTATTCATTTCAGAATAAGGATTGTGTGGGTTTTTGGGGGTGAATGTAATTGTGGCCAATAATAGGTTTCCCCAAGCCACACAATATGGGCCAGTGCTCGCTCAGCAGGATCACCATCGGTTCATTTGGAATGTCTTAGCACATTCACAAAGGGATGTTGTGATGTGCCTCACATAGTTAGGTTATGGTGAGGTTTGGTCACCAAATATTAGTAAGGTCACATGAAGGAGCGTATAACAAAGTTAGAACAGCATTGTATTGTAAACATACATGTGTCACAGACATTTGCCATCATACAAGGAAGGCTTAGGCCAGATGGGGCTAGCCAGTCCACACTTGTGATGGTCCCAATGTGGGACAGTATAGGGATTGTAGGCCAGATGGGGCTAGCCAGTCCACACTTGTGATGGTCCCAATGTGGGACAGTATAGGGATTGTAGGCCAGATGGGGCTAGCCAGTCCACACTTGTGATGGTCCCAATGTGGGACAGTATAGGGATTGTAGGCCAGATGGGGCTAGCCAGTCCACACTTGTGATGGTCCCAATGTGGGACACTATAAGAAAAGAGCCCAACGGGGGCAAAAAAAAATAAAAACCAATATTTTCACTTTTGCAAGGCAACAAGCCAACGTGTGAAAATTTTAGGGTCCAACAAGGACAACTGTTTGTGGGGCCATGTTTGGCCAGGATACAATGCATCCCTCAAATTCATGGGTGTGAACCATGGTGTGGGTGTAGGTCCGCCAGCATTTGAGCCAGGCGGCCAAGGTCCTGCAGGCCACGCTGTAGAGCCGTGGTCAAACGGGCCACAAATGCCTGATGGGCCTGGATGAATTCCTCCATGGTAGGGGCACCTGTATTGGGAGTAAACACAAACTTTAGTACACACTCGTCACTGCTGATGGTTAGTCATGACTGGCCGCAACCATCCACTTACCCTGTTCCTCCAAATCCAGTTCACCATCAGACGGGGAGGGAGATGGGGTCAAGCTCCATCCATATGAGCCCGCACGTTCACCATCTGGAAAAAGGGAGAACCAACATGGTTTACTTTGTTTACATAAATTGTTTGGCCCCAGATGAAATTGAAGCAACAGTGTGCAGGGTGTCTGTGGCAACATAACACACTTACCACCATAGTCACTGTGTGGGGACATGGTCACCCCAGGACTCGCCACTGAGCTGGAGACAGTGGGAGGTGGTGTTACTCCCGGGCTGGGGCTCCGTGGCCACATTATGTGGTTCAGGGGTAACAGTGGTCCTGGGCTACGGGGCAAAGACTCCTCTGGGCCGCCAGGTACTTGCTGCTCCTCGCCCTCCTGTGGGGAGTTGATGTGTTCCTCCAGCAGCCAGGCAGATGGGGACAGCTGGTCACACTCCAGCGGGCTGCCAGGTGCGGAACTGGTCCTCCACGTCCTCTGTCCCGGTGGGTGACGGGACGTCTGGCTCCTGAGGCCGGGGGAAGGTGTTGACCCTGGGGACAAGGGTGCCACTTGAGGCTGATGTGGTGGGGTTCTTGATGGGCCACCTGGGGGTGGGGCATGGGGCCCTTCTTCTGATGAGGATTCAGCATCTAGTTTGAAATTTGAACATAAAAGACGTAATAAGATCATGCCTACACATTGTTGTCCTACAAAGAGCTTGTGTGGGTATGTATTTGACGGCTATGGCTGGGGTCACACACACACAGATATGTGGCCAGATATTGTTGACAGATCTCTGGTTGCAGTGAAAGCATGGACACATTGTTCCATTTTGAGGCTCTCTCCAAATGTCAACATGTGACCATGATTTGACTGCAAACAGAGATGTGCAAACAATATGTGGGCAGATATCTGTGTGTGTGACCCCAGCCTTACTTAGCATCAACCAGGTGATGCTGGATGCATACACTCATGTTGTATGCATGGACTGTGCGTGTGAGACATTTTTAGGCCTGACTGGATGAGCACAACACTGTGAAGATGTGTTTGATTGTGTAGGCCACACTGTCCCTTGTCATATGTTTCCATCATTTTTTGTGTATTGTGGGACATGCACATGTGGCGGTGTGTGTTTTGGGCAACAATTACTCACCACGCAGCCTGGCAATCCTGGCACAGATGTCCAGTATGCGACCAGGGCACTTGTGCTTCAAGTCAGCGATCTTTTTTTGGATCGCTTTTACTGTCCTCTGTACCCCCAGTTGGCAGAGCAGGGCCCGCTGGATCCGCCGCACGGTGCACCGATTGCGCAGCCTGGGGTGGCGGTGGTGATGGTGGCCCCAATAGTCCCGACGGTCACAATGATCAATGAGGATGATCAGCTCCGCCATCCCCCATGTTGCGGCGCGGTGCACGGCTGCCATGACTGCTATGGTGTGTGCAGAGGCGGGGCTGGCACCTTGCAGGCAGAGTGAAAATGAAACCAACGTCATGACGTCATTACGACCGCTGTGGGGTGACGCACCTTTATAAGTAGCCCAACACGCAGTGACTCGGCCGACACACTTATGCGGCCCCTACTGCAGAAGACCCACAGTGCAGTCCGTACAACACGGCTCTGATCTGTCTACTGGGTAATCTCCTCCGATGTGGTATGGGATTGTGTGCATCTGTGTGCGCGCTGCGCGCACTGCCAGACCCGGAACACTTCTACGGCAGCTGCTGTGCAATAAGCCAGAGCGGTACGTAACACACACTTGTGCGCTGTGTCCCGCATTATTCGTTTTCATGTTGATAGGATGTGCACACTGTATGTAGATCATGGGCCATTTATGATTTTACGTTCAAGTGTGTGTCCGCGTAATTGTACTACTATCTGATCGTGCATACGGCGCGTATGTGTAGTGCTGAAGGGACAGCTCATCCAAGATGGAGGGCTGTGAGGCAAGGGCCAATCGTAACGCAGCATCTTCCACCAATGATCGCTGAAGGGGCGCGGTATCACGCAGCATGGGTGACGCCTTAGCCACATTGCAGCTACATCGCCGGGTGTCCAGAGTTCCCTTCTGTAGCTTCTTTACACGCCGATACAGCTCGCTACAATCGGCGATGTTGCCATATGTTTATGGGCAGTGCACGGATACAGAGGTATCTGTAGCCGGCTGTGTCGTCCCGTCTTCAGACGCCGCTACTACGGGCAATATTGGCTCGACAAGCTACATTTGTAGCCTGTAGCGGGTTGTATCCATCCTGTTGTGGCGGCGTGTAAAGGTACCATAAGTCTGACCCCACATAGGACTATCACAAGGAATTAAACAGGCTGGTTTCTTGTCTACCTGACATATCCTTAAGAGCTGATGACCAGAAAGTCCAAGAACAGGCACATTCTACATGCTTCCCAAAATTTACAAATCAGAAAATCCAGGAAGACCAATCATTTCATGTGTGGGCACCCTCACCAAACAAATTTCTGGGTGGGTAGAGGGTGTTCTCAAACCCCTGGTAAAAGACACCCCGCCACATTCAGGACACAACTGACCCATTGAATAAACTGTCAGCAATAGGTCCTCTCTACCAGAAGGAACCATCCTAGCCACCATGGATGTGGAATCTCTGTACAGTAACATCCCACATGAGGATGGATTAAATGCCTGCAAAACCTTCCTGGAAAACAAAGGGATTGATGCTGACTATGTGGTGATGCTTATAAAATTTATCCTCATGCACAACTACTTCACATTTGACAACAACATATATTTACAAGAGACTGACACAGCAATTGGAAGCAAAATGGCACCACAGTATGCACAACTTTTCATGGCCAAGCTTGAAGGTGACCTTTTATTTTCTTGTCTTATCAGGCCTCTGGCCTACCACCAATATATCAATGACATTTTAATCATCTGGACAGAGTCTGAGCAACAGCTGAAGACGTTTCATGAACACTTTAGTTTCATCCCACCATCAACTTAAAGGGATCCTGTCACCCCCAAAACACCTATAAACCTATTAAAACCTCTCTACGCGCCTCCACGCTGTGTCCTGTGTCTGCCCGGCTTCAGCGTGGGCTGTATGACGCGACCCGCCATTTCAGGCGCCGGGTGACATATTTACAGCCGCGCCGCTGTTAGCTTCAATTCCCGCACTGCGCATGCGCATGCGCAGTGCGCATTTTGAAGCTGACACAGCGGCGCGGCTGTACGACGTCACCCGGCTCCGGAAATGACGCGGGTCGCGTCATACAGCCCCACGCTGAAGCCGGGCAGACACAGGACACAGCGGGGAGGGGCGCAGAGAGGCTGCAGTTTGAATCCATGATGAAGATCACGCCTATTGAGGCGTGATAGTATGAAGAGGGGCAGTCTGGATGAGTGACTATGAATAGCATAGTCACTCATTATCATGAGTAATGAGGTACTGTAAAAACGTTTTTATTCACTTTCATTATGTGCATTTAGGAGGTAAAAGGAGTGTAGGGAAAGTGTTAATATGCTGTAGGGACAGGTTTTAATAGGTTTATAGGTGTTTTGGGGGTGACAGGATCCCTTTAACACTGAACTACTCCTACACTAAAATCAGCTTTCTGGACACCATCATTAAGCTACAGAACAATGAAACAGAGACATCCCTGTACCGGAAACCAATTGACCGTCCAACATATCTCTGATGGGATAGTTTTCATCCAAAACACATAAAAAACTCTATTGTATATAGCCAGGCCATCAGATACAAGTGGATATGTACCAACCCTACCGATAGAGACAATCACCTTGAGGACATCAGAAAGACCTTTTTGAACCAGGGCTACCATCCAAGAACAATCGAGAACCAGATTACAAGAGCCATCAGAATATCAAGGAATCATCTCCTACATTACAAAACTAGAGAAGAAAACACAGAGTTCGTCTCGTAGTCACCTACAATCCAAGTCTGGAGGTGTTAAGAGGAGCTGCACGGAAACTGCAACCACTCCTACAAAAAGATGCCCGACTAAAATCAATATTTCCGGATCTGCTACTCTTGTAACATAGATAGTAACATAGTTTTTAAGGTTGAAGGAAGACTTTAAGTCCATCTAGTTCAACCCATAGCCTAACATGTTGATCCAGAGGAAGGCAAATAAAACCATGTGGCAACACTAAGCTCCACATTGGGGAAAAAAATTCCTTCCTGACTCCAGATATGGCAATCAGACTAGTTCCCTGGATGAACGCCCTGTCAAAGAATCTAGTATGTATAACTGGTAATATTATAGTTTTCAAGAAAGACATCCAGGCCCTTCTTAAATGTTACTAGTGAGTCACTCATTACAACATCATGTGGCAGAGAGTTCCATAGTCTCACTGCTCTTACAGTAAAGAATCCACATCTGTGATTATGATTAAACCTCCTTTCCTCCAGACGTAGAGGATGCCCTCATGTTCCCGTCTCAGGCCTAAGAGTAAAGAGATCATTAAAAAGGTCTCTGTACTGTCCCCTCATATATTTATACATTATTATAAGATCACCCCTAAGCCTTCGTTTTTCCAATCTAAATAACCCCAAGTTTAATAACCTGTCTTGGTATTGCAGACCCCTCAGTCCTCTAATGACTTTGGTCGCTCTTCTCTGCACCCACTCTAGTTCAGCTATGTCTTTCTTATACACCGGAGACCAGAATTGTACACAGTATTCTAAGTGTGGTCGCACTAGTGACTTGTATAGAGGTAAAATTATGTTCTCCTCTATGCATCTATGCCTCTTTTAATGCATTCCATTATTTTATTTGCTTTTGCAGCAGCTGCCTGACACTGGCCACTAAATGTGAGTTTGTCATCTACCCATACACCCAGGTCTTTTTCAGTGATAGTTTTGTCCAGTGTTTTACAATTAAGCACATAATTATACATTTGTTTCCTCTGCCCAAGTGCATGACCTTACATTTATCCCCATTAAAGCTCATTTGCCATTTATCAGCCCAAGCTTCTAGTTTACATAAATCCTCCTGTAATATAAAATTGTCCTCCTCTGTATTGATTACCCTGCAGAGTTTAGTGTCATCGGCAAATATTGAGATTCTACCCTGTATGCCCCCTACAAGGTCATTAATAAATATATTAAAAAGAAGCGGGCCCAACACTGACCTCTGTGGTACCCCACTGTTAACTGTGCCCCATTCTAAGTGTGTTCCATTAATGACCACCCTTTGTTTCTTATAATTAAGCTAGTTCTTAACCCACTTACACATACTTTACCCTATCCCCATTGCTCTCATTTGCTGCATTTCTTTGGTCCAGTCCAGAACTTACTTCTTCATAGAAGCTTATCAAATTAGTTTGACAGGAACCGGTCCCTCGTAAAACCATGTTGATATTGGGTCATGTGGTTATTTTTCTTCAGATACTACAGTGTAGCATCTCTTAGAAAACCCTCTAGGATTTTACCCACAGTAGAGGTTAAGCTTACTGGCCTATAATTTCCAAGTTCAGCTTTTGTCCCCTTTTTGAATATTGGCACCACATTTACTATACGACAGTCCTGTGGTACATACTAAACGGAGATCTGCTGCCCACCAGCACTTCATGCTTTTGAAGGAAAAACCTAAAATGGTTAACATGTACTATTGCATTATGTGAACAGGAACCAAGATCATATTGGAAAGCTACTGAAAGCTATCTAGGATTAAATGTGAAAAATTGGTTTAATGTAATGGCCATGACATTGTAAACCCAGTAACCGCTACCAAGGTTTTTTCACTCTACTGGGTCCTATCTAAAACCTCATGTCTGCAGTCTGGATATGTGTATGGGATAATGCCCTATGTGCAATTAAAATCCTGCTTATAAAGGAGGTGTTCAGGACTGTGTGTAGATTCTCATAGCAGCTACTGGGTGGGGGAGGGTGCTGCATCCAAAAAAGACTATATATACTAACAATATGGGCACACACCTCTAGTGGTGGGTACTAGCATGAAAATAAGGAAACTTACTAAACGGAGATCTGCTGCACACCAGCACTTCATGCTTTTGAAGGAAAAGTATAAAATGGTTAACATGTACTATTGCATTATGTGAACAGGAACCAAGATCATATTGGTAAGCTACTGAAAGCTATCTAAGATTAAATGTGAAAAATTGGTTTAATGTAATGGCCATGACATTGTAAGCCCAGTAACCGCTACCAAGGTTTTTTCATTCTACTGGGTCTGAATATTTGATATGCGGTCTGGCCTGTTGGTTAATATTAGGTCTAACAATGCCCCCCTTCTTGTTGGGTCCTGAACCAGTTGTGAAAGGTAATTGTCTCTCATAGTTGTCAAAAGCCTAATACCTTTGCTGGAACTGCAGGTTTCTGTTCCTCAATGTATTTAAGGTTAGTTGAAGTCCCCCATAATAATGACTTCTCCCTGAGTTGCTGCTTCATCTATCCTTTATGAGGATATTCTCCTCCACTTCCATCATTGTTGGGGACTTATAACAAACCCCTATCAGTAATTTATTATTTTTTTCCCCCTCCCCTTATCTCCACCCACCGAGACTCTACATTTCCATTCGATTCACCTATATTATCACGCAGGATGTGTTTTAAGGATGATTTTACGTATAAACATACACCTCCCCCTCGCTTATTTGTATGGTCATTTCTGAACAGACTATAGCCCTGTACATTAACAGCCCAGTTATGGCTCTAGTCCAGCCATGTCTCCGATATCCCCACCATGTCAAAATTATTTTCCAACAAAATCAATTCTAATTCCTCCATTTTGTTGGTGAGGCTTCTGGCATTAGTGTACATGCACTTTATGCATCTCTCTTTACCTCTATTCCTTCCTACTATATTGATGGGATATCCCTGAGGAAGGCGCCGGGTGTGGCGTTGAAACGTGTAGGAGGAATAAAGAGGATGAAAAGTTGTTGGACTCTTTGGTGAGTTATTTGAACCCAGAAGCAGCGCGGACCGTGACACACCATCACTCCCATCATTTTCTCTTGGAACATACCACTATCGAGTGGTAGGTGGAGGTCCTGCAGCAGCTTGGAACATTGATTCCTAAACGCCTTCAAACCAGTTGTGGGGACCACAACTGGACCAGGTGAGCGGCCACACAGCACCACCGTTTGCACACTAGTGTCACTAGTGATAGGGCACTATTGCGCCTCTTGTCCCCCCCCTTTTATATTTTTCAGTTCCTACTATATTGACTGTTCTGACCCCACCTCCCATGCCACCCCCAATTTTATTACTTGTGCCCAGGTTACTATTTACAATATCTTCCCCTGCTGAACAATGAATACCCTCCCCCCCAATCCCTAGTTTAAACACTCCTCCAACCTTCTAGCCATTTTCTCCCCCAGCACAGCTGCACCCTCCCCATTGAGGTGCAGCCGTCCCTAGCATAGAACCTGTAGCCAACAGAGAAGTCGGCCCAGTTCTCCAGGAACCCAAACCCCTCTTTCCTACACCAATTCCTGAGCCACTTATTTATATCCCTAATCTCCCGTTGCCTATCTGGGGTGGCACGTGGCACAGGCAGTATTTCAGAGAATACTACCTTGGAGGTCCTTCCTTTAAGGACCTTCCACTTACCTCTTTGTCATTTGTGCCAATGTGCACCATGACTGCTGGGTCCTCACCAGCCCCTCCCAGTAATCTGTCAACCCAATCAGCAATGTGCCGGACTCGAGCGCCAGGTAGGCAGCACACTGTTCGACGATCCCTGTCTTTGTGACAGATTGCCCTATCTGTTCCCCTAATAATTGAGTCCCCCACTACCAGCACCTGTCTGGTCTGCCCTTCTCTCCTGTTTTCCCCCTTACTGGAGCAGACACTCCTCTGGCTTTTAGAGGTCATGCCCTGCTGCAGCAGTGCTATCTCTGAACTCACACCCCCCTCATCTGCCAACATAGCAAATTTATTGGGTGTGCAGATCAGGGCTAGCCTCCCTGGCATTCTTCCCTCTACCCCACCTTCTAACTGTCACCCAGCTAGCTACCTCACTGTCCTGCAGCTCCATGCTACCATCCTCCCCCACATCTATCCCATTGAGCAGCTGTTCAGTGAGCAGCAGACTCCTTTCCATATTGTCTATGGATCTCAGTGTTGCCAGTTGTTCATTTAGATCCAGTATCTGGGCTTCCAAATGCACAACATACTCACATCTCACACAGCAGTATGCACCCTCGACCGGCTGTTCAAGGATTGCATACATGTGGCAAGATGTACACTGGATAAAAAGAAATGCAAAGTATTAATAAAATACAACCAACAATTCAGTAAGTCCCTGAAACTCCCTTCTAAACTCCCTGAATCCAAAGTCACTGTATCACAAGTCACACACTTACTTCCATCCATACTTACGCTCCCGGTCACCCTAAGCTCATGTCACACTTGCTAAGAAAGAAGATTTAAAGATTTTTTTTTCCCTTAGCAGAAAATAAGCCTACAGCTCAGTGTACTTTCAAAGGATTGTGTTTTAGACAACCTCAGAATCTAAAAAACATCATTGTCAGCAGCGCCCTGTCCTCTCCAGCAGCAACAGGAATCTTTCCCTGCAAACCAGAACAGGTGCAAAACCTGTCCATCTATAATGACAACGGACAATAAAAGGATTCCTGGGACAGATCAGGACTACAAGATCCCAGGTAGCTTCAGTTGCACCACAAGCAATGTGGTGTATTTAATCATATGTACCAAATGTCCAACAGGTGGCATGTACGTAGGGAAGACTGGGCAAAAATTCAGGACAAGAATGAATTCTCATCGCCACTCAATAAAAGAAAATCGTATGGACCTACCTGTAGCAAAACATTTTTCCAGTGAAACCACAGTGAAACCAATATGGGACTGGTCATCTTAAAAAGCAACTTCAAATCTCAGAGAGAGAGAACAATTTGGGAATACAAAACTGATAACGACTTTTGACACATTCAAAACAGGATTAAATATTTCACATGGATTCATGGCTTTTTATATAACATGAATGGACTTTTGGGGACATCACAGATTCATGTGTTTTTATATAAATTGAAAAGACATTTGGGGATAACACATCTCCAATAGACTCAATTTTTAGGGCAATGAACATTTGACATGAACACCCTCGTTTTCTTTTATTGCTTTCCTCAACTCATTTAAGTATTTTCAGTTCTCCCCAGATCACTACCATATGACCATTATACAACTTGTTCCGCTTATCTTAGACTTTTAGTTTCAATTCCCCATCTCTTCCTCCCTAGCCTGACTCTGTATCACATCACCTGTCACATTTACTACAGCATTGAAGACTGTTGTTTTTTGTTTCATTTGCTTATGTATATATGTATGTGTCTTCAGAATCTGTGTCATTATCTGTCTGACAAAGAGGCACAGTGTCCCGAAAGCTTGCTATGTTTACCATCTTCTCAGTTGGCCATTAAAAGGTATCAACCATTGAGGATTCTCAGATTCTAATATTTTTCTATCTACTGGCTAACACGGTAAAAACATTCTTTACCTTATTAAAGGACCTGAGGAAATGAATATTATCTTTTAAGCCATAATTCTGGTCTTACATATAATTTATATCTTCCTAACTCCCATCTGCCTAATTTCATAGTTTTGGTACTTCCTTAACTTATTCTTGCTGTTTCAGTAGCTGCTCCTATTCTGAAGGAATGTGATGAAATCTTAACCTTACTCATGTTCAGATTGGTTAGATATTTCTTTGAAATAGCATTAAAATAAAAAATTATAGTTAGAGAAAAGTATTTGTGCTCAAGGAAAGCACCTTGCTGAGAAGCCCTTAATCCAAGCAAATTATTAACATTTTTTAGTAGGAAAATTGTATAATCTGACATTCTATTCAAATTTATATAACAGCCTCTACTTAATTGGTCAGTTTTTTTTCCCCAATATAAATATTGAAAAATTATATCACTAAGTAACAATCCTGGACAGACCTATTTGCAGAAACCACCTCTCCTACTCTTCAATCTGCAAAAAATGCTAGAACAAAAGCCGTTCTAAATAAACATATTTTATACTCATCCCTACATACGTTTTCCTAAATGAATCATAGTTTTTGCAGTAGATTCATTAATATATGGCATCTATTGTCACATTTGACAACAGCCTTTTTATATCCCTTCATTACTTGTCTTTAAAGGAGCTGTGCTTAACAATTTAAGAAAATGACTAATAATTTTAAAATAGAAGAAAATTACATCTTTCTTACCATTAAATGTTCCACCAAATGTAATGCTATGTGTAAATTATTTTGATAACTTACATTTAGTGTATCACAAAAGTTCCTCCATCTCTCCATTCTGCCAAATAATCGGCCCATGTTCTGGCTACTACTCAATATAACATGAAACTAGTCCCAAATTAAATTCCATGAATGACTTGAGCAATACTTCCCTTCCAACTCTGCTTCTGGTGCTAGAGCGCAAAACGTCTCCCACTGGCAACGAGAGAGAGCATCAGCTCTCAGTAGCATCATAGTTCCTACTATCAGCTATATGACTAGTCTTCAACCAAATAATTTTTTTTAAACAGTACAATACCAAATGCCTTAACCATTTACCATTTGTCCCTGAGTAAGGAGCATGGTAAGGCTCTGAAACGCGTAGGAATAAAGAACACCCGTTGAAACCAGTGTTCCAGTTTCTGGTTTCATTCATTCAGCAGCGCGGATCCTGAGACACTTCGTCCCAATACAACCTTAATCATTTACCAAGCACATTTGGTGGATAAGGTATTAATAACATAGACAACACCCTGGTAGTCAGAACAGATTATTATCCTTCTGTTTTTTAACTTAAAACCCCATAACACTACTCATTCTATCAGAAATTATTCTAAAATTAATATGTTACTAACTACCTTACTGACGATCCAAGAGTTAGGCCATTCCTCAGACTACCATTTTCCATTAGAAAAGACCCCATACCCAAAACCACCAGAAACATCAGTAAACAACTAAATGTTCAAAAAATCAAGATGTAAATAACTACGACAATTGAAAGTGCTAAAAGACTTGAGCCAAATTGGTAAATCTTTTTTTAACCATCTGGTGAAAGGAATGTGAACTCTTGGTGAGCGTAATCCATTTGTTGTTTAATAAAGCCCATAATGTGGGTTTTTATTAGAGATGAGCAAACTTTCCATGAACATGTTTGCCAATTTCAAACTCGGCATAAACATTACAGGTTTATTCGAGATCGGAAACACGAGCAATTTCACAAAAATTTGGCAATCACAGCTTTATTCGTAAACTGATAGGATAAAAAAAGTGCAACTACATTTTATCATTTTAGTGATGCTTCTTTCCTACTTTCTGACAGTGAAGGATAGGGGGCAGAGCATGTTTGATGAGGGTAGGTGTGGGGAGAAATCAGAATAGCGTCAGACTTCATTTTTTCATCCCGTTACTTGCTGTGTGGATATTTGTGGCTATGGCACATAAAACATTCACAAATTGAAGAGAGGAGGGCTTGTGTCATTGGCTGGCTTGTTTCATTGGTTGCCAAAGTTCCATGTCCTTATTTTCAGAGTAGTTCAAAATTGCAGACGGTGGACGGTGTATACAGACCTGCGCTGCATAGACCAGAAAGGTCAGACGGTGTTCATCATTATAGTGTTTATTTTGGTTGTACCAGTCGGCCTCTAAGAAAACGTATCTCAGAACATATATCAGCAGCCAACCCCTCATCCTCAGGAAATAGACGCTCTATGTCAGGCTTATCTAAGCATTTTTCTGAATATCATGGTGGCGACACCAGCAAGTTGTCTGTTAAAGGATTGGAGGTGGTGAGGAGCTCAGTACGAGGAGGGGATCGAATCCGAGACATGTTAAATCGCGAAAGTTTCTGGATATTATGCTTGAACAGCAGATTTCCTGGGGGAATGAATTATAGGAGCGATTTGATGTATTTTTATTAATACAAGTGCTTTTTGTTGAAATTAACTAGTCCTGTTCATATATATCCTTATACCAGGACAGGCTCCTACTTTTTCTTCCTAATCCAGGTTATATCCAGTACATCTAACAATTGTGTATAATATTTTGCGTTAAGTGTATCCCCTCTCTCTGTACATTGCCACTATTCATTTAATCTATTGCTATATACATTATACATATGCATATGTTCTTGTATCTTTGCTGCTATCCTTCATGTTGCAATATAAAGTAGTTCCTTTGCATTTTAGAGAACTTTTTTCCTATATTCTATAATGAGACCATTCAAGTCATTGTTTTTTACTTAACCCATTCAGGTGACACTCGTTTGTAATCTCACAGGTGTAATGTTTTTTGTATATATATTGCATGTTGTTTTGTTGCCTCTTTGTCATTGATAAAGATTTTTATCGAAACGCGTCTGACGGGGCATGCTCAGCCACCAAGATGCTTTTATTTTAATGTTGTGAATTACATAATAAAGTAAAAACTTTTTCATCGGATGAAGGTGCCAGCATATCTTCATTATATTCCTTGACTTGGGCGGTGGCCGGCCGTCAGCTGCAGCACCTGACTGGATCTTCTGAGAAGGAGGGGTGAGCTTACTCCTATTCCCTGTTCCCTGTGAGTTTGTCTAAAAAGATGTGTTTGGCCTGAAACCAGTTACTATCAAATCAGTCAGTTTTCCCTAAAAATGCTGTGTTTGGTCTAAAATCAGGTATTGTCAAATCAGTCAGTTTACCCTAAAAAGGCATATTTTGGTCTCAAACTAGTTCATGCCAAATCAGTCAGTTTGTACTAAAAACGCATTTTTCTTTTACCTCAAACCAGTTGTTGCCGAATCAGTCAGTTTCCCCTAAAAATGTTGTGTTTGGCCTCAAACCAGTTATTGCCAAATCAGTTTGTACTAAAAATGCGTTCTAAAAAGGCATATTTTTTACCTCAAATCAGTTATTGCCAAAACAGTCGGTTTTCCCGAAAAAGGCTGTGTATGGCTTCAAACCAGTTATTGCCAAATCAGTACGTTTACTATAAAAAGTCTGTGCTTTGCCTCAAACCAGTTATTGCCAAATCACTCAGTTTGTACTAAAAATGCATTACAAATTGATAAAGGAACTCACAAGTTCAGGAAATGCTGCATTAGGTTTTCTAGTTCCAGTGCAGTGGGAGCTTCTTGCTCCTGCTCTGAGCACGTGTGTGTGACGTCACTCACCTCTGTGTATTTTTCTCTGCACGGACCGCAGACTGGGTTCGCTGCAGTTAGCACACTAGACACTGCCTGTATTGGATGACATTCAGTTTTTTCATTGTGCTTGTTTGCTATCACAGACTTCACACAACTACTGTTCACCAGAGTCCATGTCTTTTTTGGAATCTGCTGGTGGGTTTAACCCGATGCATCAAAAATTTGTTTCTTGCTTTTAGATTTTATTCTTTATTCATGGCTCCATTATTTGTTTTTACCAAGTTTTGGAAGCGCTGATATCATTACTATTATTCAAGGGAAACAGATGGGTGATTCTGCAGAAATGCTCACATTCAATTCAATTGGCATCAGAGGTCTGCTCCAAAGATTCACATACTCCAGAGGAGGAAAGCATCTGCACCAATGCCCAAAATCTTTTTGAGTTTTATTTGGGGACAGAGGAGGCATGGTCCCAGGAGAATCAAGGCCCTTATAACCAGACGTTAAGTCCCGGGGGTGGAGGTGGTGATAATGATGATGAGACTCAGATACCTGAGGAGCACCCACACTGTACTTTGCATTAAGGGCAGGAAGAGTAGGAGGGTGACTCTCATGGCATGGATTAGGACAACAGAGAGGATGATGATGAGGTTCCAGATCCCACTTGGAATAAATCCAGTCAGACAGCTAAGTAGCTCAGAAGGGGAGGTGGAGGAGAAGGAATATAATAATAATAAAGCTTTATTATATAAGCGCCAACATATTCCGCAGCGCTTTACAATGTAGGGTTAGAGTACAGAAAATATAATACAGTAAGTAATTACAGTAGAGAACAAAAACAGTACAATAATTGGATACAAATCAATAGGCATAGAATCAATGTAAAAAGAAAATACAATAAATAAAGCAAGAAATGAGGGTGACCCTGCTCAAAAGAGCTTACAATCTACGACGGGATAGGGGTTGCACAAGGTACAGGGGCTTATTGCACTGATGGTCCAGGCATCTTGAGGAAATGGGGCATAGAGATAAGCTTACATGGATGGTCATTGTACAATCTGTGTAGACCTTTTTTGGTTTGGTTGAGTTTATAGAAGAGTAATATCCAGAGGGATAGCCCATTCACTGTCTACAGTACAAAGGACTTCTATTAGGGAGTATGATAGGCCGCCTTAAAAAGATACGTTTTTAGGGATCGTCTGAAGCCATGCAAGTTGTGGATAGTCCTGATTTCTTGGGGTAAAGCATTCCAGAGTTTTGGTGCAGCTCTAGAGAAGTCTTGGAGCCGGGAGTGGGAGGATCGGATTAGTACAGATGTCAGTCGAAGGTCATTTGAGGAACGTAGAGAACGGGTGGGGTGATAGACAGAGATGAGAGAGGAGAGGTAGGGGGGTGCTGCATTGTGAAGAGCTTTGTGGGTGAGAACAAGCAATTTGAATTTGATCCTGTAGTATACGGGCAGCCAGTGCAATGACTGGCACAGAGCAGAGGCATCTGAGTAACGATTGGCCAGATGGGTGATCCTGGCTGCTGCATTAAGGATGGACTGGATAGGAGAAAGTCTGGTGAGGGGAAGGCCGCTTAATAGAGAATTGCAATAGTCAAGGCAGGAATGGATGAGGGCCACGGTGAGGGTTTTTGTTGTTTCCAGGGTGAGAAAGGGGCGGACTCTAGAGATATTCTTCAGGTGTAAGCGACAGGAGCGGACGAGACATTGTGTGTGGGAGGAGAAGGAGAGATCGGTGTCAAACATAACACCCAGACAGCGAGCCTGTTGCCTAGGTGTTATCGTGGTGCCACAAACTGAGAGAGAGATGTCCGATTTAGGGAGGTTAGTGGAGGGCGGGAGCAGAAGAAGTTCAGTTTTGGAAAGGTTTAGTTTCAAATAGAGAGTGGACATGATATTGGAAACTGCAGCTAGACAGTCATTGGTGTTCTTTAATACCGCAGGGGTAAGATCAGGGGCTGAAGTGTATAGTTGTGTGTCATCAGCATAAAGATGGTACTGGAAGCCAAATCTGCTGATGGTCTGTCCGATCGGGGCTGTGTAGAGAGAGAAGAGGAGAGGGCCAAGGACTGTACCCTGAGGGACCCCAATAGTGAGAGGAAGAGGGGAAGAAGAGGAGCCAGAGAATGATACACTGAAAGAGCGGTCAGAAAGATAGGAGGAGAGCCAGGAGAGAGCAGTGTCCTTTATGCCAATGGAGTGCAGCATAGAGAGTAGGAGCTGATGGTCGACAGTCTCAAAAGCTGCAGAGAGATCAAGGAGAATAAGCAGAGAGTGGTCACCATTACGTTTTGCTGTCAGAAGGTCATTGGTCACTTTGATGAGGGCAGTTTCTGTAGAGTGAAGGGGGCGGAAACCAGACTGTAATGGGTCTAGCAGAGAGTGAGCGGAGAGGTAACGGGTGAGGCGGGAATAGACCAGGGCTCCAGGAGTTTAGAGATGAAGGGGAGATTGGAGACTGGTCTGTAGTTATTTGTGCATGATGGGTCGAGAGTGGTTTTCTTTAATAATGGAGTAATGATCGAGTGTTTGAAGGAGGAGGGGAAAATGCCAGAAGAGAGGGAGAGATTGAAGATTGTGGCTAAGTGAGTGGTGACGACTGAGAGAGGGACTGGAGCAGGTGTGAGGGAATGGGGTCAGTAGTGCATGTGGTGGGACGAGAGGAAGAAAGGAGCCTGGAGACTTCTTCTTCTGTGACTGGGTCAAATGTGGAGAGTGAGCCGGAAGAGATGTGGGGAAGAATGGGGGTGGCAGTGCTTGGAGGCTGAGAGCTGATTTCCTGGCGGATGTTGTCTATTTTCTCCATGAAGTAGGAAGCTAGGTCATCAGCACAGAGGTCAGTGATGGGGGCCTGCACTTTCGGACTGAGAAGAGAGTGAAAGGTGTCAAAGAGTTTTTTTGGATTGTTGGATAGTGAGGAGACCAGGGGGTGAAGTAGGTCTGTTTGGCAAGGTGAAGGGCGGAGTTGTAGGTTTTGAGCATGAATTTATAGTGGATAAAGTCTCCTGGTGAGCGAGTTTTCCTCCATAAACGTTCAGCACTCCTAGAGCATCGCTGGAGGAATCGAGTTTGTGGTGTGAGCCAGGGCTGTTTTGTTCTCTGTTTGGAGGTTCTGAGGGTGAGGGGCGCTACTTGGTCCAGGGAGCTTCTGAGAGAGTCATTGTAGTGATTTACTGCCTGATCTGGACAAGAGATTGAAGAGATTGGGGACAGAGATGAGATGAGGGAGTCTGTGAGAGCTTGAGGGTTAATGGCCTGTAGATTTCTGGATGTGTGATAGGTAGGATTGGGCTGTGTTGGCCGAGGGTTAGTGAGTGAGAAGGAGAGAATGTTGTGGTCAGAGAGTAGAGTTGAGTTATCCAAGAGGGAGGATGAGCAGAGCCGGGTAAAGACCAGGTCAAGGGTGTTACCGTTTTCGTTCGTCTCAGAGGTTGAGAGCTGTGATAGGCCAAGAGAGGTAGTTAGAGATAGGAGCTGGGATGCAGATGGGGAGATGGGGCTGTTTATAGGAATGTTAAAGTCTCCCAGAATAAGGGTTGGTAAATCTGAGGACATGAAATGCAGGAGCCAAGCGGAGAAATGGTCGAGGAACTGGGTGGGTGACCCTGGGGGGCGGTATACCACTGCTACTTTGAGGGGGAGGGGATGGAATAGCCTAATGGTATGGACCTCAAAAGAAGGGAATGATAGTGATGGGGCTGGAGGAATGACCTGGAAAGTACATTGTGGGGACAGGAGGAGCCAACTCCACCGCCACGTCTGTTCCCAGGTCTAGGGGAGTGAGAGAAGTGTAAGCCGCCGTAAGAAATAGCAGCAGGGGAAGCAGTGTCTGAATCCTGGATCCAGGTTTCTGTGAGGGCCAGCAGGTTTAGAGAGTTTGAAAGGAAGTAATTGTGGATGAAGGGAAGTTTGTTGCATACAGATCGTGGATTCCAGAGAGCGCAGTTAAAAGAGGGAGATGAAGGTGTGCAAGTGATGGTAATGAGGTTAGTGGGGTTTCTATGTGTGGTGGGAGAGGGGTTGAAGTTAGAGGGTGGACCAGGGTTGGGGGAGATATCACCTGAGAGGAGCAGCAGCAAAAAGAGGAAGAGCAGATAGTTTTTGGATTTTGGACTTTGTTTATGACGACAAATGTTAGAGTATGGTGGGCTGAGAATCTTCAGTAAACTGAAGATGGCATGGGAGCTGTACATAGGGTAGGGCAGGAGAGAGGGGCTGATGTGGATGAGTGGTGATGGAGGGGGGATGGGGCGGTGAAGGTGAAGAGCAAGAGCGCATAGAACAATAGATATTGAAGTAAAGGACATGGTGATGGGGAAAGGAAAAGAAGTTAAAAAGTTTTTTGTTTTTTTTAAATAGAGGCTTACCTGACTCCTGCCCTGACTAACTGCCATGAAATAACTGCATCCACTTAGCATTCAATGCCACTTTGCATGAGATGCCACACGTGTCTGACCCCCCACACGTGTACCCCTTAAGACTGAACTACATTTATAGGGCACACTACCAGATTCAGGTGAAGGGGATTGTGGGAGGGAACATGGTATCAGGTAATTAACAACTACAAGGAACAGCAGGGGTGAAATAGGATGAAGGCAGCAGACATTAGGCAAGACTCCCTCCACACTATAACACCTCCAACGAGATAACATTTACAACTGTGGCAAATTGTCATATACTTTTGAGTGAGGAATGCATAAACATACAGATGACACAGGAAACATTGCAATAAGTGCAGAGATGGAATATTACCATTACACTATGATTCAAGCTGAAGTTACAAGGAGATCAATATAAGGAAATTAGGTTGTGTGTTCCCGCAAAGAGACTGAGGACTGCAAGCAAGACAATCAATGTATTCTCAGCCACAACTCTGGCTCTGGACAGCAGCGGTCGTCGGTCTGCAGTTGTCCGAGGATACAAGGGTTGTGTGACACCTAGAAGCTGCACTGTTATTCAGAATCAGCCTGCAACTGTAGGGGTTAAATGTGATTAGGAGAGAGCCCCATGGAGTTTTGGAAAAGAGGAGGTATGTCCAGGGACATGGGGAGAAGTGATGTAGAATTGAGACTGAGAATATTCAAGTTGTTCAGGCAAGTTCTACTGATCTTATGAGTTTGGAAAGAAGCTGGAATTAACCCCAATAATCAACTCCACTTCTGATCTGTGTGATAGTTGTGCTTGAAGATCGTGCCTCCAGTACTTGCAGAAGTGTAATGGTCGCCCTGTGTAACATTTCTCAGGGATTCCAGAACTCATGTTCAGTGTAATTCAAATAATCTTTATTAAATTTTAACAATAAAATAAGACTGAATGGACAATTGTACAATTTTGTTTGAAAAGGTACATGAATCCATAGTTAAAGAAACAATGTACAAAAATCCAAGTACTATTATTCTCAATAGATTCCAACATGGAAAAAAGAACAGAATACGGAAATACAATTAAAATAACAAATATATAGGAAAGAAAAGAAAAATGAATAAGGCTAGGGTCACACTTGCGTTTTTTACAAGCGTTTTTGGAGACCTGCATTTTCAAAAACGCATGTAAAAACGCACCCATAGGCCCCCATGTTAAAAAAACGCATGCCCTAATAGCAAAAATGCATGTGTGACAGTACCATGCGTTTTTGGTGCATTTCCAAAAACGCATGCGTTTTTTAACATGGACCCCTATGGAAAACGCAAGCAAAAACGCATGTACAATTAGTACTATTTAGTACCATCCAAAAACGCATGCGTTTTCCATAGGAACCCATGTTATAAAAACGCATGCGTTTTTTTAACATGGGCTCCTATGGAAAACGCATGCGTTTTTGAATGGCACTAAATGGTACTAATTGTACATGCGTTTTTGCATGCGTTTTCCATAGGGGCCCATGTTAAAAAACACATGCGTTTTTCAAAACGCACCAAAAAATAGTGCATGCACTATTTTTTGGTGCGGATTTAAAAATGCAGCCAAAAAAGCAGGGAGCCATCACACACCTTGAAAAACTCATGATGACATGAAAAAACGCATGCAAAATCGCATGAGTTTTTTTAAATCACTAAAAAAACTCATGTCAAGTGTGACCCCAGCTTAAGTAAGATCGTAGATCTCTCAAAACAAAAAATTCAATCATACTTAAATCTAAATTTTACAGCCTCATCAGCCAAATCCTCTCTATCTTGATAGAAAACATTTAGGAACTTTAAATTATGTGTGATCACAGCCTCGTCACTCTGTATGGAGTATGCCTGAAGTTATTCCAGTGTTCTCACTTAGCTTTATATTTATGATATAAGTTGTTTCAAATAGAATAAGTGTATTCATATGTGTTGTGTCCTGCAATTCTGGTGATAGTCTCCTGGGACAATGGGGGAGAGGGATCCCTCCAGTGAGAAGCAATAGATGCATTCCAGGCAATCAGAACATGGCTAATTAGCTGCCTATGTTGTCTAGGCCTACAAGGAGCAAGGTCAATTGAGGGGTAAGACAAACTTTAAGTTTTGTAATATTGCAAATTAGCTTTTCTATCTGTTTCTAAAATTGAGCCAAACATCTGCAGTCCCAGAAAACATGAGACAAGGATCCTACACCTCTACAATTTCTCCAACACAGAGAAGAGTTCTGACTGTCAATCATGTGTAAACTAATAGGTGTGAGGCACCATCTTGTGTATAGCTTATAAAATGTCTCTATCATAGGAACACATGCTATACTCTTGTATATAGTGTTTAGAATTTTTTCAAGTAATATGGTAGAAAAATCGATTCCCTGTTCCTTAGTCCAGGAATCTAGATGAGTTGTTCTTATTAATGTAGCATCTAAATTAAAGTTGCAGTATATGGAACCAGTCCTCCACACCATTGCACTTTTTGGGTATCACATTATGTGTACGATATTCTCCGGCAAAAGAAATCCAGCCTGCGTTTTATTAACATACCGTATTTTTCGCTTTTTAAGAGCACTTTTGTTCCCCCCAAACTTTGGGGGGGAACGGGGGTGCGTCTTAAAAAGCGTATGTAAAAAAAAAATATATTAAAAATTAAATATTACCATACGAGGGGTGTTTGTGGGGTGCAGCTGCCCAGTGGGGGGCCGAAGGCAGGTTCCGGTGGGTGGGGGGCACCGCTGCAGGACCGGAGCAGCGGAGATGTAACGGCGGCAGCAAGCGGTGGGCGCCGCCATGTTTCTTGTGGTAGCCGGCCGGTAGAGGTAGAGGCTTCAAAATGGCCGCGGGTCTCCATTATGGCCGCGGCCATTTTGTTGAAGCCTCTACCGCTGGCTGCAGTGTTAATGAATGCAGCCAGCCACAAAAACATGGCGGCGCACACCGCTTACTGCCGCCGGTACATCTCTGCTTGCTCTGGTCCTGCAGCTGTGTCCCCCACCCACGAGAACCTCCCTCCAGCACCCCCGCTGAGCAGCTGTACCCCCCTCGGTGAGCAATGGGGGTCTGGGGGGGAAGATGCCATATAGCATAATCAAAGGGTTGGGGATGAGGGGGCACATACACAGCATGAGGGGGCACATACACAGGATGAGGGGGCACATACACAGGATGAGGGGGCACATACACAGGATGAGGGGGCACATACACAGGATGGGGGGGCACATACACAGGAAGGGGGGGCACATACACAGGATGGGGGGGCACATACACAGGATGGGGGGCATATACAAAGGATGAGGGGCATATACACAGGATGAGGGGCATATACACAGGATGAGAGGCATATACACAGGATGAGGGGCATATACACAGGATGAGGGGCATATACACAGGATGAGGGGCATATACACAGGATGGGGGGCATATACACAGGATGGGGGGCATATACACAGGATGGGGACATATACACAGGTTGGGGGCATATATACAGGATGGGGGCCTATATACAGAATGGGGGCCATATATACAGAATGGGGGGGCATATATACCAGGATGAGCAATATACATACCAGGATGAGAGACATATATGCCAGGATGAGGGATATATATTCCAGAATTGGGGGGTTTATGTACCAGGATTAGGGACATATATACTGATTGTAAGACGGACACTGGCATTATAAGACGGACCCCATTTAACATTAAAAACTATTTTTTTTCTCATTTCCTTCACCAAATTTGGGGGTGCGTCTTATAATCCGGTGCGTCTTATAAAGCGAAAAATACGGTATCTCGGATATTATACCATATCTTCAGATCAGAAGCACCAACACTATATTTCCGCTGAAGAACGTCAAAGGGAAGCAAATTGTTTGCCCCATCAAGGATATCTGAAAGTGATGTGATTCCAGACAATTTCCAAGAGTCTAGCCTAAATCTATGGCCCAAGGACTCTATAGAAATCCAGGTTGGTGGCAAGATTGAGGATGTGAGATAAGGTGACAAGATTTCTAAAAATGACTGAAAATACTCATTAGGTAGTCCATCAGGACCGGGAGATTTGCATTTCTTTAGTTTGGCTATGGTATCCTTAATCTCGGACTCAGGGGAATTTAAGAATTCTAAATCCTCTGTAGATAATGAGGGAAGATTAATCGAATTAAGAAAAGTTGCAACATCATTAGAGGAAGGGCGAATTTCTAAAGGGTTATTCTTTAAATTGTATAGGTTCATGTAATAATCTGCAAAGATGTTGGAAATTTCCTTCGGATTCTTACAAACCACACCAACAACATTCTTCATTCGAAGAATTCTGGGTTTTGACCTAATGACCTTGATCCTATTCGCAAATAATTTTGATGGTTTGTCTATGACATGGTAGAAACCGGCCCTCGAAACTCGGACCATCCTATCAAATTCCAAGCTCAATAGAGACTTCAGCTCAACACGAAGATTCAGAATATGTCTCCGGATTGCCATTGACAGAGAATCTTTTTGTTTTCCCTCTAAAATTTTTATTTTATTTAATATAGTTCCAGTGTCTTTCAATATAGCTCTCCTTATAGCCAGAAGAGGTATTCTCTCAAAAGTAACAATCCAAGGACTTACGAATCATGTCTCTATATTCAGGATGTGTAAGCAAGTATGAGTTCGCTTTCCAGATATGATGCCCCTGACACCTTGAAGAAGATAGAATCTCAAACATTACTGGCAAATGGTGGGACCAGACCCTAGGAGGAGGATAGAAATCGAGCCAAACCTTAATAAGGTGTGAATATCAGTGATCACCAGGTCAATTCTAGCAAACGAACAATGTGCATCTGAATAATGAGTGTATTCCACTGATGATGTATTTAAACAGTGGAATACATCATATAGTTCCGCTTAATCAAACCAGGGATCTAGTGTCATATTGGTACCTCTACCTTTGTTAGAGGAGTCAAGATGACCATTCAGTACAGCAGTAAAAGTCTCCAAGAATGACCAAAGAGCCTTTTTTCACTGAAGTCACCATTCTCATCAATGTATTCAGATAAGTAATTTGCCCCTTATTTGGAGCATATAAATTTACAAGTGTGAATTCAGCATGATCAAGAAACGTCCATGAGGGTCTTTAATCACTTCCAATTCCTCAAATTTAACGTTTCCTCCAACCGAGATAGCTACACCAGCTTTTTTTTTTTTTTTTATTAGAGGCCACATACATGTGAGGATATCTTTTGTGGGAAAACTTTGTCGAACTCTCCATGGCAAACTTCGTCTCCTGGATGCCAGCCACATCAATATTATGCTTTATTAGCTCACGCCAAACTAAATATCTCTTGCATGGACAATTGAGGCCATTCACATTAATGGGAAATAAATCTATTAGCCATACTCAGTAAGTTCAATTTTAGTAAGCGGAAATTTAGATAGAGAGCAACAGACGAGACAGAAGAAGATCTCCATGGTAATAAACAATTGAGCAAACCACTTTAGCTCTGAAAAACAAACAAACAACAATACTAAAAATAAAAAAAAGGCTAAATTTAAAACAAGTAAAAACACAGCCCATTCTTAGCAGAAGGGTTCAAATGAACAGTTTAAAAAGTTTTCTGCAAGGGCTAATGTTCTGGCCTACTGTGCCAAAAGTTAGACCACGAGGAGAACTAAATTAGCAAAGGGTTCCCTAAGCCTATAATGAGAGCCTATTAATCACTTAACTGAAGATTTTTTAAAATATCAAAAATTATTTCTTTATCTGTAATTGTGATTGTTTTATGGTCATGGGAAAAAATTACCACTTAGTATAAGGGAAAGGAAAGGGGATATTGCTCACCACGGCTTCCAGAGGCTGTTAGTGCTCGACGTAATGGCTAGTTCCCATTCACTTGAACAAATATTGAAGGAACTCCGGCATCAGACTTGTTGCAGTTAAAATTCCAGATCTTTATTCAGACATCATTAAAAGCATTAGTGGGGTACGCAGCCCCCTACCTCCAGCCTGACGCGTTTCGGATACAAAATCCTTAGTCTTAGGCATGCTTGCAAATGTGAACATCACATATTTATAGAGAAACTAAAAGCATTCATACCACCCCCTATCACATGTGCCATCATTCACCATTAATTAAGATCTGGATAAGTTGCTTTTCAGCAGTCTTTTCATTTTAACTATATCAATACTGGACTAAAAACTGCTAACTTGATATAAACAGATAAATATATTGCACTAGTAGATATAAATATAATATAAATCACTTTTGTACAAATTCATACAATATTACAAAAATATATGATTCACATTGAGTAATAAGGTTCCCCAAACAACTCGTTTTTACAGAGTATGTCAAAAAATTGGAGAAACATACCCACTCACATGAAATATAATTTGTTTATACCCATGCAATACATCATTTTTACTCTTTCGATACAGCTTGTTACATCCCAGGTAAGCTCACTGATACATGTCTCAGTTGACTCTTTTCTCACCACATCTACTATTATTATTCTGCAAAGGACAACCAAGAATAGTGTTACTGTTAGTTTCTACATAGTTCTCCCCCATCTAATATATAAAGCTGAATGTGTGTATGTATGTGTGTTGTATGTGTGTATATCCGGGATTGGCATCTACACCGTCGCGCTACAGCAGCAAAATTTTGCAGAGCCACACGTCTGGACCCCGGGAGCGTCATGGGCTATGTTGTAAAGGCGAAATTTTAACCCTGCGCGTTCCAGTTCACCAAACAATTTTGCCCCTATCTACATAATGGGAAAAAAGGGAAAGGAAACGTGTGGGAGGAAAATCGACAGCTGTCAGCTATAGAGACAAAATTTTGCACAGTCACACGTCTGGACCCCGGGAGCGTCATAGGCTATGTTGTGAGGCGAAATTTTAACCCCGCGCATTCCAATTCACCAAACAATTTTGCCCCTATCTACATAATGGAGAAAAAGTGACAGTTACCAGTTGACAGTTGTGAATGAGAGGGACTTAATGATAGCGCCAAACACTAACAGCACATACCAGCATATAGTCACTAAGGTGGGGCCCCAACATGAGATATTCACCACACACAGGGACATGTATACACACCACACGCACACAAAGAGTTACAGCAAGTGTATAGTCGCTAAGGTGCAGCCCCAACATTGGATACTCACCACGCACCCGAACAAACACACAGCACAAAGACACACACACACCCCCAAGGGGACACACACACACTCTATAGCGACACATGCACTCACCACACAGGGACACACACACACCACAAAGAACACACACCCCACACAGACCCCCCACACAGGCGACACACACACCATACACACACCTATAGGACACATGCACTCACCCCACATGGAACACACACACACACCACAAAGAGACACACACCACAAGATACACACACACCACAGACCCCACACAGGGGCACACACACATACACACCCTATAGGGGCACATGCACTTACCCCACAGGGACACACACACCACAAAGAGACACACACACACACCACACAGACCCCCCCCCACAGGGACACACACACATACACACCCTATAGGGACACATCACTCACCCCCAGGGACACACAGACACCACAAAAAGACACACACAACACAAGACACACACACCCACACACACCCCCCCACAGGGACACACACACACATACACACCCTATAGGGACACATGCACTCACCCCACAGGGAACACACACACCACAAAGAGACACACACAACACAGATACACACACCACACACCACAGACCCCCACACAGGGGCACACACACATACACACCCTATAGGGGCACATGCACTTACCCCACAGGGACACACACACCACAAAGAGACACACACAACAGAGACACACACCACACAGACCCCATCCCACAGGGACAAACACATACACACCCCAGGGACATACACACCGCACAGACAGACACAGATGTGCACAAATCACCTCACACAACTCGCCTCATACGTGTGCTATCTTTATTTTCCAAACATAAACATCTGATTAAAAACAGCCAATGTGCAACACATGTGCCATATAGGGAATTAATTGCAAATTAATTTAAATTAATAAAATTTAATTCAAATAAAAGGCCTCCTCTACACCTGACCAGACTTAGGACACAAGGACGGAGTCACGTGCTGACCTTACACATCGTGGTCACTATAGGTACCGTTCCAGCGATGCACACCTGAGGTCTCCTTCTCATTTATCCCTCTAGCATAAGGTACTCCACCTGTGCTAATACAATAACCCCTCATTCTCTCCTTTGACATCTGTGACTTCAATTGAGTCCGGACCAGCAGGACTATCCTTGTAAGGGATGACCTCACCCTAGCTGGACCATTAATAGTAAACCTATACCACCTATACATATACCCCGAAACCAAGGACCAAGTCATATCCCTGATGAAAGCTCGAGATGTAGAGCTGAAACGTTGGATTGTAACACCACCCTTAATAAAATCACAATAAAAAGACTGTCGTTGCAAAGACTCTATTTTTCATGATATCAGTGTGCCGGGGCTACTCCTATACAATATAGAGACCTACTGACAGGATGTTTACATTGTGAGCCCCTATGGGGACAGGGTTGATGATGTATGTAAAGTGCTGTGGAGCTTATAGTGTAATATAAATGCAAAAAATATTATTCTTAATATGATGTCACAATACCGGGATCTGAGGATCTTCTATTTCGAGGTCAGGGGCTCTCTGATGCCATGTTGCTGTCTGTCTCACTGTCGTCGTCTTTTGACACTATAGTGCGGTGGACAAGAGAGCATTAACTGGTTAATAACAAGAAGTATGGAGTGTACTAACTGAGCCATAACCCCCCCCATACCATGTCCAGCAGACATTGTAGGATTACTATATGGATTTTAGTATTAGGGTACGGACACACTGGCGTGAAACTCGGAGGAGTGCAATGTGTGATTTTATTGCATTGCAGTCGGACCAATGTTAATCAATCTCTGAGAGCACAATGACGAGTGTCCGACGCTTTTTCTCAGCCAGATTCAGGATGAGAAAAAAGTCACAACATGCTGCGACAGTATGAGATTCATGTACAAGACTCGCCAATGCAAGTCTATGGGTCTGACAAAATCATGGACCGCACACGAACCATCCGAGTCAGGACACATTTTTTTCACGGATACATTATCATTCTGCAGCTGAAAACACTGTAAAATGTTCCTGTAAATTATTATACAGTAATAGCTGCTGAAGAAAAACAGATTGCACACGGACATCACATGGATGTGATCTGAGAGAAATGTCGGACACTCGCACAACAGTTGGATGCCAAACAGACCAAAAAACAGATGTCACTCGTCCAACTCTTCTGGATGAAAAACAGACCAATTTTAAAGCGACGGGAGACAGTTACCACCATGTCCTCAGCTCCGTGCTGTGCACAGACAGTGAACCACCATGTCCTCAGCTCCGTGCTGTACACAGTGTACCACCATGTCCTCAGCTCCGTGCTGAGCACAGACAGTGTGCCACCATGTCCTCAGCTCTGTGCACAGACAGTGTACCACCATGTCCTCAGCTCCGTGCTGTGCACAGACAGTGTGCCACCATGTCCTTCAGCTCCGTGCTGAGCACAGACAGTGTGCCACCATGTTCTCAGCTCCGTGCTGTGCACAGTGTGCCACCATGTCCTCAGCTCCGTGCTGTGCACAGACAGTGTACCACCATGTCCTCAGCTTCGTGCTGTGCACAGTGTACCACCATGTCCCCAGCTCCGTTCTGTGCACAGTGTAACACCATGTCCTCTGCACCCCCCCTCCATGTCCCTGCGCACCCCCTCCATGTCCCCTGCGCACCCCTCCATGTCCCCTGCGCACCCCTCCATGTCCCCTGCCACCCCACTCATCTCACCCCATGTCCCCTGCACCACACTCCATGTCCCCTGCACCACACTCCATGTTCCCATCCATGTGCACCACACTCCATGTCCTCTGTGCACCACACTCCATGTCCTCTTCGCACCCCCTCCATGTCCTCTGTGCACCCCCTCCATGTCCTCTGCACCCCCCTTCATGTCCCCTGCACACCCCCTCCATGTCCCCTGCACCCCCCTCCATGTCCCCTGCACCCCCCTCCATGTCCCCTGCACCCCCCATGTCCTCTGCACCCCCCCATGTCCTCTGCACCCCCTCCATGTCCCCTGCACCCCCATGTCCTCTGCACCCCCCCATGTCCTCTGCACCAACTCCATGTCCCCTGCACCCCACTCCATGTCCCCTGCACCCCCCATGTCCTCTGCACCCCCCCTCCATGTCCTCTGCCCCCCCTCTATGTCCCCTGCACCCCCCTCCATGTCCTCTGCACCCCCCTCCATGTCCTCTGCACCCCCCTCCATGTCCCCTGCACCCCCCTCCATGTCCCCTGCACCCCCCTCCATGTCCTCTGCACCCCCCTCCATGTCCTCTGCACCCCCCCTCCATGCTCTATGTCCTCTGCACCCCCCCTCCATGTCCTCTGCCCCCCTCCATGTCCCCTGCACCCCCCCTCCATGTCCTGTGCACCCCCCCTCCATGCTCTATGTCCTCTGCACCCCCCCCTCCATGTCCTCTGCCCCCCCTCCATGTCCCCTCACCCCCCCTCCATGTCCTCTGTACCCCCCCTCCATGCTCTATGTCCTCTGCACCCCCCTCCATGCCTATGTTGTCCTCATGCCCTGCCCCCCCTCCATGTCCCCTGCACCCCCCTCCATGTCCTCTCACCCCCCCTCCATGCTCTATGTCCTCTGCACCCCCCTCCATGTCCTCTGCCCCCCCCTCCATGTCCTCTGCACCCCCCTCCATGTCCTCTGCACCCCCCCTCCATGCTCTATGTCCTCTGCACCCCCCCTCCATGCTCTATGTCCTCTGCACCCCCCCTCCATGTCCCCTGCACCCCCCTTCATGTCCTCTGCACCCCCCCTCCATGCTCTATGTCCTCTGCACCCCCCTCCATGTCCTCTGCCCCCCCCTCCATGTCCCCTGCACCCCCTCTCCATGTACCTTACATAGTCAGTCCCAGCTCCTGTTGACAATTCTTCTTGCCGGGCAAAATGTGGCTCCACCCACCCGAGTCACATGAGCGTGACGTCATCACAGGTCCTGGCTGTTCCACCAGGCAACTGTACACTATGACCCCCGCCGGCTGCCGGCTGCCGCCTGCCATCAATCATGCTGTCTGCAGGCTGCAGCAGCGTCATGCGGCGGCACCACCACCACTCCGGCTCCTCTTCCCGATGGCTACTAGTGATAGTGAGGTGAGGTGGGTGGGCGCAATGACCGGGGGAGGGAAACACGGTCTCCTCCGCAGCGGGCCCCTCCTGCACTCTTCCACCAGGCCTGTTAGCTGGCTGCTGCAGGCTGGGTGAGGTGGGCGGGCCTGATGATGAAGGGGGGGGGACGAGGGTATGAGGGGGCGGGGCTTACCACAACTGGCCGAGACGGGGCCGAAAAAAAAAAAAAAAAAGAAACCATGCTAAGACTCCGCCCTTCTAACAATGGCGCCGCCCTAGGCACGTGCCTACGAGTGCCTAATGGCAAATACGGCCCTGCCTGTACCCTTCGCTCAAGATTTTAGATAACCTTTCGTCCTGATATAACATGGGCACATGTTTTTTGATAATAGCCACAATGTCATAATAATCCTGACTAAAGTTAGTAGAGAAAGTTGGAATGGTAGATTTTTTACTTTTTTGACTATTTTGTCGGGAAATGTTATTTACATGGGGTTCTTCTTCTACATTATCAAGTAGGGACTCCTTTGTTCTTTTCTTTACCATATTATGCGCTCGCTCAATCATCCAAGTCTTATATCCCCGATTTTTTAGGCGCCGACTTATTCTCTGGTTTTCTATATCCAGAGAAAAAGAAGTTGAGCATGACCTCTTTGCCCATACAAATTCTCCTACTGGGAGATTTCGCACCACATGATGTGGGTGGCAGCTTTTTGCATGCAGCAGCAAATTACCGCTAATGCTTTTGCGGTACAGCTCCGTGTGTATGATACCTGATGGAAAATGTCCCTCCAACACCACATCCAAATATACGGCTCTGCTCCCATGTATTTCATGCGTAAATTTCAAATTCCAAGTATTGTTGTTAATATATGAGATAAATTGACCAATCTTCTCCTCCTGTGGGGGAGGAGGTACACCGACAAGACCTCTCCAGATCATAATGACATCATCGAGATACCTCCCCCACCACACGATATCATTCAAAAAGGATTAGAAGAATTGAATACAAAACTGCTCTCCCATGCACCCATATATATATTAGCAGGGGCTGGGGAGAAACTAGCCCCCATGGGGCAGCCGCATACTTGGATGAAGAAGCTTGTGTCAAATTTGAAGACATTTGTACTCAATAGATGTTTAATACACATTATGATGAAGATATTAGTGTCACGTGTGTATAAGTTAGATTTTGTCAGGATCTCCGATGTTATCTGTAACACTAATGAATGCGGTATACAAGTGTATAGTGCTGTAACATCACTTGTCACCCACATACAACCATCCTCCCACCTCATGTTCCTCACCGTAGATAGTAAATGCTTAGTATCTTTAATAAACCGCGGGCAGCTTTTAACCAATGGTTGCAATTTACAATCAACCCATTGTGAGAATTTTTCATTAACCGACCCAATTCCAGCCACAATGGGGCGGAATGGAGGGGGAAGCATTGTTTGTGTATTTTAGGGAAGGCATGGAACAGTGGGCACACTGGATTTTCCTCATATAGTTGTTCAGACAATTTCTCACTTATCACTCCCAAACTAACACCTTCAGACAACAAAACCCGTAAGTCATTCTGTATTTTCGGAGTCGGATCTGCAGACAAAAGGCGGTAGGTCTCCGTATCCGACAGCATACCCATCAATTCTTTGTAATATAACTGGCTGTCTAAGATCACGACCGCGCCGCCCTTGTCTGCTGGTCTCACAATAACATGTTTGTTATTTTGTAAATCCCACAGAGCCTGTTTTTCCAGACCCGTGAGATTTTGATCTTTCACTGACCGATTGGTCAGCAGATCCCGAATTTCTCGTTCAATAGCAACCTGAAAAGAATCCATAACAGGACATCTAGACATTAGAGGATAAAAATCAGGATTAGGGATACGTAATTGTTCTTCCTCTAAATTACACACTGTAGGAATAATGTCATTATTTTCAATTCCCAATGCATTCAGATCTATCATTGCTACATGTTCCTGCAATGAAGTGGATAACGCAGGAGTGCACCACACCTCCTGATTAAGGGATGTCGTATTCCCCTGCGTCCTCCCCTCCTCATGATTTTCCTCATAAAAATGACGTTTTACAGTGAGCAATCTAATAAATTTATTTATATCACGCAATGTATTGAAAAAATCCCCCCTACATGAAGGTACAAATTTAAGTCCCTTTAGTAGTACCTGATATTGCACCTCCGTGAGAACACCTGCAGATAAATTAATCACAGAAAAGTCCTCTCCAGAAAAAGTCCTTTATCGTCTCCTCTTCTTGCGTAGAGAGTAGGGATGACCTCCGCTTGTGGCGCCTCCCTCCCCTCTTCCTCCGGCGTTTTTTGAGGGGTGCCAATGTTGGTAATGTCTATTTGTATCCGTTGACACCCCTGATCTTATTGAATCCGGTGACGTTGTGGATTGATCAGTCACCTCCGGAGTGGAAAAAGTCACATGAGGTGTGTGGCTACCATCCTCCTTCCTTTTCAGGATAGATTTAGGTTGTGCTGGAGTAAATTTCCGCCACTCATACACCACATTATCAGTATAATCTTTGCAATCTCTGACAAATTTTTTCCGCTTGATCTCCGTAATGGAGGACACCATATCATTCACTTTCTGATTTAAACGTCTATTAAATCCTTCATAGTCAAGATGTTTATCAAACTTCTTAAGTGACTCCTCATACTCCTTAATAGATATCTCCAGAGATTTTATTTTTTCTGCTTCCTCCTCCACAATCAGAGACATAAGTTTCATGGAACATTCAGACAATATAGCATAACATTTTTCTGTGAAGGAGTCACCAAATTGTGTAGTAGCAATTTTTCTGACTCGTAGACCCCTCGGTATCATTTTATGGTCTATGTACTTTTCAAGTGTTATGGAATCCCACCACGTTTTTAGATGACTGATCGTGGCTTTTTCTAGGTTGGAAAAAAGTTCTCTCATGTCCAGTATGCCACTGCCAGGACCAGTGCCTGTATCCTTAGAGAATAAATCAGCACCTTTTTATTTAGTCTCTGTTCATTATGTAGCGCAAAATTGCTTGTCTCAGCCTCTATCTTGGATAATCAATAATAAAAATGGATCCCGGGAGCTTGAAACCACAATCAAGGCTTAGAATAAGGGAAAGGAAAGGGGATATTGCTCACCAGGGCTTCCAGAGGCTGTTAGTGCTCGAAGTAATGGCTGGTTCCCATTCACTTGAACAAATATTGAAGGAACTCCGGCACCAGACTTGTTGCAGTTAAAATTCCAGATCTTTATTCAGACATCCTTAAAAGCATTAGTGGTACGCAGCCCCCTTCCTCCACGCCTTGGAGGAAGGGGCTGCGTACCCCACTAATGCTTTTAAGGATGTCTGAATAAAGATCTGGAATTTTAACTGCAACAAGTCTGGAAAAAATTACCGCCCATCTATAAGGAATGTTCCTTGCTCTGAGGATATCTGTGATAGGCTTCAATGCCCTTGTCCTCAACATGGTATCTTTAGAAATGTCTGCAAACAGTTTGATTTTCTCGTAAGGTGAGGGGAAGCTGTTATGAGTCCTTAAGTAGTCGGATAATAATTCTCTGGTTGGAGAAAAAGTAAAGGTGACCAAAATATCTCTAGGTATGTTTTCTGAGAGATGAGGAGGTCTAGGAATTCTATGAACTCTCTCCATAGCGAGTTCAACCTCCATCAAGGAAGGGGATATTTGCTTCAACAAATACTTCAGATAGAGAATAATGTCCTTAGGACCAATCTTTTCCAATCATATATATAAAAGCCGAAGCCACTTCCGTCTTCAAGGGACAAAAATGACGTCACAGAACGGAAGTGGCTTGGGCACTATACCCGCACAGGGTGGACCAAGATGGCGGCGAGTGGTGGCGCGTTAGCGCCCACAGCGAGCCGTTGTCAAAACGGCGAGCGGTGGGCGCTTTAGTGCCCACCAGACCCCCGAGCGGTGGGAGAGGGAGCGCCCACCACGAGCCGCTATCCCGCCACCGGGAGAGCGCCCACCGCGAGCCGCTATTCTGATTGGTCGCCGCGTTCAGCGCGCCGACCAATCAGAATAGCAGCGCACTGTATGGCGCCATACTTCAAATACACTGTACTCAGTGTATTTCAAATATGGCGGCATAGCGCCCGCCGCTATTCTGATTGGTCGGCGCGCTGAAGGCGCCAACCAATCAGAATAGCGGCGCACGCAATGCCGACATATTTGAAATACACTGTAGTCAGTGTATTTGAAGTATGGCGCCATACAGCGCGCCTATTCTGATTGGTCGCCGCCTTCAGCGCGCCGACCAATCAGAATAGCGGCTCGCTGTAAGGCGCCATACTTCAAATACACTGACTACAGTGTATTTCAAATATGGCGGCATTGCGTGCCCCGCTATCCTGATTGGTTGGCGCGCTGAACGCAGCGACCAATCAGAATAGGCACGCTGTATGGCGCCATACTTCAAATACACCTTACTCAGTGTATTTCAAATATGGCGGCATTGCGCGCGCCGCTATTCTGATTGGTCGGCGCGCTGAACGCGCGACCAATCAGAATAGCGGCGCGCGCAATGCCGACATATTTGAAATACACTGTAGTCAGTGTATTTGAAGTATGGCGCCAGACAGCGCGCCTATTCTGATTGGACGCCACGTTCAGCGCGCCGACCAATCAGAATAGCGGCGCGCTGTAAGGGCCATACTTCAAATACACTGACTACAGTGTATTTCAAATATGGCGGCATTGCGCGTGCCGCTATTCTGATTGGTCGGCGCGCTGAACGCGACGGCCAATCAGAATAGGCGCGCTGTATGGCGCCATACTTCAAATACACTGTACTCAGTGTATTTCAAATATGGCGGCATATTTGAAAAATCTCCGAATGCGGCGATATTGCTTAGCAAATCTCCCGGCGAAATCGCCACGTGTGACGATACCTTTACAGGTCTTGTTGCTTTATTGAGCTGATTTGCATTTAAAAAGGCAAAAGGTCCCAGTAGATTTTCTGTGGGCACAGGAGCTCAGGGATCCACATCCTTCACCATCCCGCTGCAGGCCACGCCACCCTCATGTTCAGTGTAAAGCCCTTCACATACTGAGTGGCGTGCATGCAACAGTTGCCTAGCCTAGGCCTTTTTTGTCTCCGTAAAAGGTGACCCAACTCATGTTATTTGAAAACTTTGTACTAAAAACGTAAGTAGAGGCAAAAAATCATCAATTTACTACTATATGCATGAACTGCCACATGACCTATGCGTTACTCTGTGAAAAATACTGCACTAAAACTGTGCATAGCGAGCCTCACCAAACACCGTCCACCACATCAACCACATTTGTTGCTACTTCCTCCTCTGTCTCCATGGCAAGTGTTGTCCGACAGATGTCAGGCCTCATGACCTCCAGTTGTTTACCTGCTAGAGTTGAGACAAGAGACAGACCCTCAGCTGTTTTGGAAGTGGACACACCTGCTGGTTTTGACCAATCTCAGACACCAAGCACACCACTTGTTTTTTAACCCACCATAACATGTCCACTTGCACCTCCTTTACAGTGCAGCAGTTTGTTGTATAACCCCCTACTCCACCATCTCTCAGAATAGCAGCCAGCTCTCAGTCTGCAATTGTGGTCACAGAAAAGATTATTTCCTCCTATGCATTCAAAAGCCATCTTAGCCAACTTAGCCATCTCCCATTTCTTGGCCATTGAAATGCTGCTTTTGCACCTGGTGTACAGAATTTCCGCAAGCTGATGTCTGTAGCAGCCTCCCAGTATTAGTGCCCAGGAACCATTACATCACGAAGGAAGCCGTGTCTGCGCAATACCAGCATGTTACAGACAACATCACCTGTTCCTTGAGAAACTCTATCTGTGACAGGGTGCATATCACCACTGACACCTGGACAAGAAAACATGGCCAGGGGTGTTACATTTCCCTCACTGGCCACCAGGTGACTCTGGTGGCTGCAGGGCCAGGCAGGGAAGGGGCTACTCCCAAGGTCTTAAAATCCCAAAGAGTTTTGGGGCAAATGTCTGCCTCTACCTCTTCATCCATTGCTTCTCAATCGTCCACCTCCTCTAGGTCCTCAAGCTTCACCTTCTACCTCTTCCTTAATGTTGCAACACTTCAGACAGAATCCACCCCATCTCCATACTGCACTGCCAGGGCTCTCCGTCATAAGGCATTGTTTAAATTAAAATGCTTTGGAGATGTCGGTCACACAGTTGAAGAATTGTGGACAGCTATGCAGGTTGAATTTCAGCAATGGCTGTCTCTGCTAAACCTGGAGCCATGGAAGGCTATGTCTGACAACAGTGTGAACTTGGTGGCGGCCCTATGCCGGGGCTAACTTACACATGTGCTTTGCATGTCTCACGTTCTCAAGCTTGTTGTCCAACAATTCCTATGCCAACGTGTGCTCACTTCCGCTGTTTTCACCTCATGGCTCATTCACTAGCATCGCTACAGAGGTCTTTCGGACAACCGGTTAACCGTTTGACAAGCAATGTGCCAACAAAGTGAAATTTCACTATTCACATGTTGCTGCGACTGTGGCAGCAGCGAAAATCCTTGTTGCAGTATCCAATGATGTGTTACTTGCGTTTCCCATTGACTTGCATTGGACTCACTATTCAGAATACACTAGTATTACAAACTACTCGTTTCGATTCTCCCGATTCTGAGTATTTCACTATTTGCTCATCATCACTAATATTTATCAATAACATTTACTTTTGTGGTCATATTTGTAGGTTTTTGTTTCATAAAGCCTCCTGGAATATACTCTTCCTATTGGAATTATGTGTAAATTAAAATCTCACAAACCTTTCGAACTCTCCATTAAAAATGACTTAGCAGAAAATGCCTCTGAATAAATAAGCCCATTCACAATATGGAATGCTTGTAAAGCTGTCCAAAAAGGGAAATTAATTCAAATATCTACTAGAGTTAAAAAAAAATTAAAAGTATCTATAACTTAATCCCAAGCAAAATTAAAGGGAACCTGTCACCAGGTTTTTGCCATCCCATCAGAGAGCAGCATAATAGAAATAGAGACCCTGATTTCAGTGATGTGTCACTTACTGAGCTGCTGTCTCTCATTTAGATAAATTTAGTGTTTTCTCTGTTGCAGATTTAGCAGTCTGTGAATATGCCAAACTACCAGGAACAGGCCAAGTAGACTGATAATGATAATCTCCAGCTGATCAAACAGTGATTTCATCAAAACTACACTGATCAGCCCAATAAGTGACACATCGCTGGAATCAGGATCTTGGGTCCTATATTATTCTATTCTCAGATTAGGTTGCAAAAACCTGGTGACAGGTTCCCTTTAAAAATGAAAGAAAGAAACCAACAAAATCTACAGACCCTATCCCCAAAAATCCACCTCGAAATAGAGCTGAGAGACTTACTTTTCTCAGAGTATGACAGATATATTAGAATATTAAAATCCAATCATCACTCCTCAATCAGAAAACCCGCCAAGATAATGGCCCAGAAAGTTAAACAGGCAATAATTAAAACAGGATTCTTAGGATTAAGAACAAAGATGGCTGTTATCTAACCCACTCCAGAGACATTGTGGAAACATTTGCAAAAAACTACAGAGATCTTTACAACTTGAACACAAACCCTTCAGCACCTAACTTGAACCAGACAGCCGCTGACGATTTCTTCAAGAAATGTAATCTTCCTAAGGCCCCTTTCACACTGGCGGTTTTTCCCGAATCCGCAAGTGCGGTTGCGGCAGTTGCGGCCGTGAAAAAAAACGCGTTCAACAGCGTTTTTTTTCGCGTCCGCAACTGCCGCATCTGCCACAACCGTACTTGCCGCACCTTACCGCAAGCCCCATAGACAATGCATGGGGCTTGCCGCAAGTGTGCCGCAAGTGCAGCCGTTAGGGGGCAGATGCAGCAGATGCGGTAAATCTGCCGCATCTGCCACATTTTGGCGAAAATGCCAATGTGAAAGCAGCCTATGATTAGCCAAACACAATTCATTCAATTCATAGATTGATTAAACCTACCTTTTTCTGAAGCGGAAGTTATACAGACTATCAGAAACCTCAAAAGTACCTCAAAAGTAATAAATCCCCTGGACTGGATGGCTTCTCAAAGCCTTCACCTTATTATTAGCTCCCCAGTTATGTAAAGTATTTAATCATGCCTCCAATACAAGAAAGTTTCCATCCAAAATGCTATTAGAAACCATCACCTTAATTCCAAAGCCCAAAACTGACTGGAATTGATTGCAAACTACAGGCCCATCTTACTAATTAACACCGATATTATAATATACTCAGAAATCATTTCAGAAAGACTGAAAAAGATACTCCCCTATATTATCCATAATAATCAGTTGGACTTTATTGAAGGCTGTCAAACCACAGATGGTGCAAGTAGGCTGCTACACTTAATTGAACTCATACGAAAGTCAAAATCATGTTCCCTTCAGCTGTCACTTGATGCCGAAAAGGCATTTCACAGGGTGAAGTGGAAATTTTTAAAGAAAACTCTTGACAAATTTGGATTCAATAATCAGATAGCTAGAACAAATTATGGCACTATATTCGAATCCGACAGTCAGGATTCCTTCGAATAATCACCTGTCAAATACATATCCTGTAAAAGCAAGGCTGTCCATTGTCCCCACTACTTTTTGTTTTAATTATAGAGCCTCTAGCTGAACATTTCAGAGATAATAGCAACATCAAAGATATCTCTATGAAGGAAAGAAATTTTAAATATGCCTCTTCGCTGACGATGTAATGTTATCTCTCAGTGACCCGTTCAACTCGATTAAGGAAACTCAGTCAATTTTTGGATAAATTTGATAGAGTCTCAGGCTATAAAATAAATGAAAAATAAACTAAAATATTAGTTTTCAATATGGATAATGAATCTATAAAGAGTATAAAAAATATTTCTTAGTATGACTGGGAAAAGAAAACTCTAACTTTCACAAAAAAGCCTCAACTAACCATTTAGACTAATATGGAAATCCTTAGTATAATAATCCCTAGTGGTTTAAAAAACTACTCTAAAATAGAATCAACTTGGTTGGGTAAAATTTTGATAATTAAAATGTTTTGACTACGAAAGATATTAAATGTACTAAGACCTATCCCACTTCTGATTCCATTGAAGTATATCAACAGGTTACAAGTAGCACTGAATAGATTCATATGGAACCAAGGTAAAGCTAGAGTAACGAGATTCATCCTAACCAAAAACAAAAAGAGGTGAGGTTTGGCCTTCCAAACCTAGTTTCATACTACTATTCAAAAGTATTCAAACAAACGCAAAAATGGTTTATAACTAATCAACCACCAGCCTCGGTCGATATTAAAGATTACCTGTCAGGAGATGTACCTTTACAATCTTTTGTATTAAAACACATAACAGACCCAGCAACAATAAATGTTAATTATCAAACTATCAGAGCCTCACTGGAAAAAATTAGTCAAAACCTCAAAAAAAATCTCAAACTATGACCAATTAATAAACGTTTCTTTAAAGATTATCGACTTAATTGCCAATCAAAATAGACTGCTTGGTCTAAATTGGGGATAAAAACTGTTAAAAATGTAAACGATGGAACCAATTTTTTCTCATTCCTTCAGCTAAAAATGAAGTTTATTGTTCTGGAGAGTGATTAGGTTTATTACATACATCTCAAGAAAATTATAAAAGACCTTCTTTCTTCCAAATGTACTATTTCTGAAGCCTTTAGCATTTTAATATGCAACCCAAATAAGAAAAACATCTGGAAACGTAGCAATTTATATATTTTTTAATCAAGACTTAGTTCCTGATAAAAAAAACACTATATGATCAGTTGAGAGAGAGATTTAAAAAAATCATATATAATTGAACAATGGCAGAAGGCCCTGTCAATATCCTATCCCTCAAATATCTACGCAACCCTCCATGAGACTTATTACAAGTTAATTACGAAATGGTATCTCACGCCAAACAAACTAGCTAAAGCATATATAAATCAATCCCCATTATGGTGGAGGGATTCGGGTGTATAGGGGATTTAATTTATCTTTTGGTACTGCCCAAAAATCAAAAATGATTGAAAAAATATCTTCAAATTTATTACCAAACAACGCAAAGCAATATTACTATGTCTCCGTAGACAGCCCTCCTTTCCATGGACTTAGAAACTATTAGTCCACATTTAAGAGCAATAGTAATGCATATTGTACTGGTGGCCAAGACAAGTCTTGCAGTGTTTTGGAAATCTCCAACAATTCCCAGCTAGAGATGAGCCACCACCTCTTTGTTCGAATTCGATTCGTCGAATTTGCTGTGTGTTCGTCGAATGTTTGTCGAATGTTGATCGCACACCATTGAACACGTCAAACACCATTGAAAATCAATGTAAAATGTGTTATAACGTTAGTACTGGGGAGGGGGAGCAAATACAGGGAGGGGGGAGAGCAGCATCGGGAACAGGGAGCGAAAGACACAGGTGGGGAAGCAATGCAGGGAGCGGGGAGGGAGCATCAGGGAGCGGGAAGTGCAGAACAGAGCAGGAAAGCCGGCGGTGAAGTCTCACCACTGGCTTTCCCGACAGTTATTTCAAATGATCAGCTGATGCAGATAGTTCATGCTGCATGAGCTCACATGAACCTTTGCCTGACATCACCGCGGCTTCTTCAAATAAACAGCTGATCTGCATCAGCTGATCATTTGAAATAACTGTCGGGAAAGCCAACGGTGAGACTTCACCGCCGGCTTTCCTGCTCTGTTCTGTGCTTCCGGCTTCCTGGTGCCCCCTCATCGCTCCCCCCACCGCCTCCCTGCCTGATCCTAAGTTAGGACTGGGCAGGGGAGCAGATGCAGGGAGCGGGGAGGGAGCATCAGGGAGCGGGAAGTGCAGAACAGAGCAGGAAAGCCTGCCGTGAAGTCTCACCGCTGGCTTTCCCGCCAGTTATTTCAAATGATCAGCTGATGCAGATCAGCTGTTCATTTGAAGAAGCCGCAGTGATGTCTTCTCATCGCCGCCGGCTTCCACGCCCTGGTCCTTAGCTCCCCGCTCCCTGGTGCTTTGCTCCCCGTCCGGTCCTAACTTAGGATCGGGATGGGAGGCGGCGGGGGGAGCGGAGGATCAGGATGGGGGGCTGCAGGGGGCAGTGGATTGGGCTGAATGATTGTTTGAAAGCCGGCTTTTAAACTATCATGCCCCCATTTCAGCCTTTTCCTCTGCCCCCAGACAACTTTATAGGGTCTTTTTGGTGAACGAACTGTTATCGAACATAACCTCGAACTGCCAAATTTGAAGCTAATTGTTCGCATTCGTCTAATGACTCGAACACCACCCAAAACAGCTCGAATTTGAGATTGGCGAACTTTTTGAATCAAATATCGCTCATCTATATTCCCAGCAAACATGACATTTTGGAAAAAATATCATTGCATAAGACATATGAGAAAAAAGTTGCTTTGATTAACAATACATGGGTAAAATATCAATATAAATGGGATCCCTGGGTAAACTGATCTAATAAGTGGTTGGACAAATAAAATCCCACACTTTGAATATTATTAATGGGAACCTGTCACCCCCCCCCCCCCCGGCCTATTAAACTAAAAGAGCCACCTTCAGCAGCACCTATGCTGTATTTTGTGAAGGTGGCTGTCATCCCCCTACCTTCTCCCCCCCCCCCCCAGTACACCAAAAAAAAAACACTTTAGGGTCATTCCATGTCAAGTGATCCAAAAATGAATATTTTTTTTGCCTGACGTCCTCAGATTTTTTTTATTTTTTTTCTATATGAAGAACAACTTTAGTTAATTACAAAAAAAAGGTTTTGAATTTTTTTCTTTATCAGTTAAATTTTTACAGATTTTTAAAGTTTTAAAAAAGTGCGGATTTTGGCCTGGTATGGCTTTACATTTTCTATCATATCTCGGGCTAGAAATAAGATAGAGAAACAAAATAAACACCAATCTACTCAGAACTGTGCAGGCTTTCACCAGATATGTCACAAGAGGATCTTTGTTAATATTTTACCCATGTGATCGCAAGCGCAAAACTTTAAAACACAATTCCGAAAAATCGGCGCGCTTTAAATATTTCAAAAACTGCCCATGTGTCTGCTTTGCTCTTAGCCACATCTGTACCAAATTTCAAGTTGGGATCGCGATGGGATCATATTTTAAAATATTTTAATATTAATAGCGTCAATGGGTCATTCTATATCAAGTGATCTAAATATGAATATTTTTTTTTACCTGACGTCTTTAGATTTTTTTTATTCTTTTTCTTTATGAAGTACAACTTTAGTTAATTACAAATTAAAAGTTTAGAATTTTTTTCTTCATCAGTTAATTTTTTACAGATTTTTAAAGGTTTAAAAAAAGGGTGAATTTTGGCCTGGTATGACTTTACATTTTTTTATCTCAGGCTAGAAATAAGATAATGAAGTGGGAGAGGCATCATTTTACTCAGAACGGTAACAGCTTTCATTTGATATGTTACAAGACTATGTTTCTTTATATCAAATTCAAACTATTGACGGGCAATTGTGAAAAAATGACTGATTGTGTTCTTGGTTATATTTGTGCAGAGATTCAACTTGGGACCTGTCAAATTTATATATTTTTTATTTTATGGTTGTATGAGTTATCACAACTTATTGAATAAAACATTTATATGCAACAAAAAAGAAACACAAAAAACAAATCCCATAAGTGCCAGGATAAATACATCTTAATCATCAGAACACAACGCTCAGCATTTTCAACTTGAATGTATTGAACAAACCAAAAGAAGAAAGGTGATCATATCCTCAAGTTTGATTAAACAAGATTAAAAGAACCAAAAATGTTAACCCCTATTTATACATATAAATTTGTTTTCTATTCTATCACTAAACATGTCATTTATGAAGTGTTTAATAAGAATAGTACAATAGTTAAATCATCGTTCTATAAATTATGAACTAATCAAACAATTTATAGTATGTTTTTAAAGTGGCATTTTTTCAATTTGTCCCTTCTAGTGGGTGAAATGTAATCTTGTCCATAAACGCTTACTAGCAATCGCCATTTCCTTGTGTGTCAAAGAGTATGTCCGGCCTGTCACGGTGTTAGGCTCCGCCTGAGTTAATATCTGATTTTTGTGCACTTTTAAAATGTCTGGCTTTCTTGGATACACAAAGGATGGCGCTGGACCAGAAGGATGCAATAAAGTCAATTCTACTTCTTCATTTTCACAATCTTTGGAGAGTACAGTAGCCAGCCACCAGCGCCAATCATATTCATATTTTTTCAAAAGGATTGCAACAGTGTCTATGATAAAATGCTGTTTCTTGAGAAGTAGCAGCCATTGCTGTGTGGGAAAAATACAATTAATATTAAGTAAGGAAGATAGGTAATAAAAATAAAGATTTACAGTACACTTGAGATAGAACTGTATTACTATAAAGTGAGTTTTAGGGCTAGCGCGCACAGTTTTTTCTGTCTGCAGATACACGCTGCAGTTTTGGCAGCTTGTTTTTCTACCAAGTTTTTACCACATATGCGTTAGTTTTTTTAATCGCTAGTGAAAAAAATGGCAGCTTTTTTTATATAAATGATAAATGCTGCGTTTATTGTAGCGATTAAAAAGTAGTTCAAGCAGTGATTTACTCACTCTTGAGTGTTTCCAAAAACACTGCATGTGGTGAACCCCATAGAAATCAATGGGGCTGTTTTTCTGAATGATGATCCCTAAGAATAGCACTGTGTGTATTGGCCCTTAATAATAAAAGCATTAAACTATTAATATATTTACTCACCCATATTTTAGTACACAGCCTTGATGGCTTTGTGCAGACTATTGTTTGTTCAGGAGTGAAGATGTCCAGACATGTCAGGACATGAAAGGTCTCAACGAGCTGTCTTACTTCCTGAATGCAGTGGGTAGACACTCAACAATTCCCAGCTAGAGATTTAGCCACCCACACCACTGTTAAGATATTGCGATATCGTCCGGAATTTGCTGTTGTGCGTCGAAATTTTGTCGAATGCTTTGATCGCAACTTCCATTGGAACACACACGGTCAAACACCATTGAAAATCAATGAATGTAAAATGGAGTTATAATAAATAAGATCGTTAGTACTGGGGAGGGCGCACACTCCCCTGGGATGGAGTGGAAGCACATCATCGGGAACCAGGGAGCGAAAACACAGGTGGACGCATCGGCAGGGAAGCAGGGGATGGAAGGGAGGGAGCATCAGGCAGGACGGACTTGCCATGACCAGAGCAGGAAAAACGAAGCCGGCTAGTAGAAGGTCTCACCACTGGCTTGTCCCGCCAGTTATATTCAAAAAAAAGAATCACTGATCGATAGATTCATTTGCTGCCTGCAGCAGCTCACAAGACTCCGCTGTTGCCTGACCATCACACCCGTACGCCGAGAGCTGGATGCTGACTTCCAATAATACAGCTGTATCTGCATCAACCTGATCCTTTGAAATAACTGGTCGGGAAAGCCAACGATGAGACTTCACCGCCGGCATTCCTGCTCTTGTTCTGTGCTTCCTGTTCCTAGGCCCTCCCTCCCTCATCGTCCCCCCACGCCTCCCTCCCTGATCCTAGTTAGGGATTGGGAGGGGGGAATGCAGAGCAGGGAGCGGGGAGGAGCATCAGGAGCGGGAATGCAGAAAAAGGCGGGAAAGCCCTTGGAGTCCACCGCTGCTTTCCCAGCCAGTTATTTTCAAATAAATCAGCTGATGCAGAATCGGGCTGTCATTTGAGAGAACCCGCAGTGATGTCTTCCCATCCCCGGCCGTCTTCCCACCCCTGGTCCTTAGCTCGCTCCCCTGTCTCCCCGTCCGGTCCTAACTTAGGATCGGGAATGGGAGGCGAGGCGGGGGGAGCGGAGGATCAGGAGTGGGGGGCTGCAGGGGGCAGTGGATTTGGGCTGAAGATTGTGTTTGAAAGCCGGCTTTTAAACTATCATGCCCCCATTTCAGCCTTTTCCTCTGCCCCCAAGACAACTTTATAGGGTCTTTTTTGGTGAACGAACTGTTATCGAACATAACCTCGAACTGCCAAATTTGAAGCTAATTGTTCGCATTCGTCTAATGACTCGAACACCACCCAAAACACTCGAATTTGAGATTGGCGAACTTTTTGAATCAAATATCGCTCATCTATATTCCCAGCAAACATGACATTTTGGAAAAAATATCATTGCATAAGACATATGAGAAAAAAGTTGCTTTGATTAACAATACATGGGTAAAATATCAATATAAATGGGATCCCTGGGTAAACTGATCTAATAAGTGGTTGGACAAATAAAATCCCACACTTTGAATTTTTATTAATGGGAACTGTCACCACCCCCCCCCACCCCCGGCCTATTAAACTAAAAGAGCCACCTTCAGCAGCACCTATGCTGTATTTTGTGAAGGTGGCTGTCATCCCCCTACCTTCTCCCCCCCCCCCAGTACACCAAAAAAAAAAACACTTTAGGGTCATTCCATGTCAAGTGATCCAAAAATGAATATTTTTTTTGCCTGACGTCCTCAAGATTTTTTTTATTTTTTTTCTATATGAAGAACAACTTTAGTTAATTACAAAAAAAAGGTTTTGAAATTTTTTTCTTTATCAGTTAAATTTTTACAGATTTTTAAAGTTTTAAAAAAGTGCGGATTTTGGCCTGGTATGGCTTTACATTTTCTATCATATCTCGGGCTAGAAATAAGATAGAGAAACAAAATAAACACCAATCTACTCAGAACTGTGCAGGCTTTCACCAGATATGTCACAAGAGGATCTTTGTTAATATTTTACCCATGTGATCGCAAGCGCAAAACTTTAAAACACAATTCCGAAAAATCGGCGCGCTTTAAATATTTCAAAAACTGCCCATGTGTCTGCTTTGCTCTTAGCCACATCTGTACCAAATTTCAAGTTGGGATCGCGATGGGATCATATTTTAAAATATTTTAATATTAATAGCGTCAATGGGTCATTCTATATCAAGTGATCTAAATATGAATATTTTTTTTTACCTGACGTCTTTAGATTTTTTTTATTCTTTTTCTTTATGAAGTACAACTTTAGTTAATTACAAATTAAAAGTTTAGAATTTTTTTCTTCATCAGTTAATTTTTTACAGATTTTTTAAAGGTTTAAAAAAAGGGTGAATTTTGGCCTGGTATGACTTTACATTTTTTTATCTCAGGCTAGAAATAAGATAATGAAGTGGGAGAGGCATCATTTTACTCAGAACGGTAACAGCTTTCATTTGATATGTTACAAGACTATGTTTCTTTATATCAAATTCAAACTATTGACGGGCAATTGTGAAAAAAATGACTGATTGTGTTCTTGGTTATATTTGTGCAGAGATTCAACTTGGGACCTGTCAAATTTATATATTTTTTATTTTATGGTTGTATGAGTTATCACAACTTATTGAATAAAACATTTATATGCAACAAAAAAGAAACACAAAAAACAAATCCCATAAGTGCCAGGATAAATACATCTTAATCATCAGAACACAACGCTCAGCATTTTCAACTTGAATGTATTGAACAAACCAAAAGAAGAAAGGTGATCATATCCTCAAGTTTGATTAAACAAGATTAAAAGAACCAAAAATGTTAACCCCTATTTATACATATAAATTTGTTTTCTATTCTATCACTAAACATGTCATTTATGAAGTGTTTAATAAGAATAGTACAATAGTTAAATCATCGTTCTATAAATTATGAACTAATCAAACAATTTATAGTATGTTTTTAAAGTGGCATTTTTTTCAATTTGTCCCTTCTAGTGGGTGAAATTGTAATCTTGTCCATAAACGCTTACTAGCAATCGCCATTTCCTTGTGTGTCAAAGAGTATGTCCGGCCTGTCACGGTGTTAGGCTCCGCCTGAGTTAATATCTGATTTTTGTGCACTTTTAAAATGTCTGGCTTTCTTGGATACACAAAGGATGGCGCTGGACCAGAAGGATGCAATAAAGTCAATTCTACTTCTTCATTTTCACAATCTTTGGAGAGTACAGTAGCCAGCCACCAGCGCCAATCATATTCATATTTTTTCAAAAGGATTGCAACAGTGTCTATGATAAAATGCTGTTTCTTGAGAAGTAGCAGCCATTGCTGTGTGGGAAAAATACAATTAATATTAAGTAAGGAAGATAGGTAATAAAAATAAAGATTTACAGTACACTTGAGATAGAACTGTATTACTATAAAGTGAGTTTTAGGGCTAGCGCGCACAGTTTTTTCTGTCTGCAGATACACGCTGCAGTTTTGGCAGCTTGTTTTTCTACCAAGTTTTTACCACATATGCGTTAGTTTTTTTAATCGCTAGTGAAAAAAATGGCAGCTTTTTTTATATAAATGATAAATGCTGCGTTTATTGTAGCGATTAAAAAGTAGTTCAAGCAGTGATTTACTCACTCTTGAGTGTTTCCAAAAACACTGCATGTGGTGAACCCCATAGAAATCAATGGGGCTGTTTTTCTGAATGATGATCCCTAAGAATAGCACTGTGTGTATTGGCCCTTAATAATAAAAGCATTAAACTATTAATATATTTACTCACCCATATTTTAGTACACAGCCTTGATGGCTTTGTGCAGACTATTGTTTGTTCAGGAGTGAAGATGTCCAGACATGTCAGGACATGAAAGGTCTCAACGAGCTGTCTTACTTCCTGAATGCAGTGGGTAGACACTTAACATGATTGACAGAGCTGCTGGCCTATCATCTGCTCTGCATTCACTGTCTATCCCTGTGCTTTCTCAGGTTGAGCCCTAACAAAGCTTTTTCCTATATGTCCTCTCCTGCTTCTAAGCTGTAAATAATGGATTTGATAAATATAGACCCCACGCTTTTAGACCACAGGTTGAACAGATCTGAATTCAAGATTTTTGAATTGACACTATAATAGTTAAATATTTTAAAATATGATCCCATCACGATCCCAACTTGAAATTTGGTACAGATGTGGCTAAGAGCATAAAAGACACATGGGCAGTTTTGGAAAATTTTTATTAAAACGTTTTTTCGGAAATGCGTTTCAAAATGTTGCGTTTGCGTTCGCATGGGTAAAAAATTAAAATTAACAAATATACTCTTGTGACATATCTGGTGAAAGCCTGGACAGTTCTGAGTAGAATGGTGATCTTATTTCTAGCCCAAGATAAAAAAAATGTAAAGTCATACCAGGCCAAAATTCACCCTTTTTTTAAACTTTAAAAATCTGTAAAAAATTAACTGATGAAGAAAAAAATTCTAAACTTTTAATTTGTAATTAACTAAAGTAGTACTTCATAAAGGAAAAAAAATAAAAAAAATCTAAAGACGTCAGGTAAAAAAAATATTCATACTTAGATCACTTGATATGGAATGACCCATTGACGCTATTAATAGTAAAATATTTTAAAATATGATCCCATCGCGATCCCAACTTGAAATTTGGTACATATGTGGCTAAGAGCAAAGCAGACACATGGGCACTTTTTGAAATATTTAAAGCGCACCGATTTTTCGGAAATGCGTTTTAAAGTTTTGCGCTTGCGATCACATGGGTAAAATATTAACAAAGATCCTCTTGTGACATATCTGGTGAAAGCCTGTATAGTTTTGAGTAGAATGCTGTTTATTTTGTCTCTCTATCTTATTCCTAGCCTTAGTTATGAGGAGAAACGTAAAGGCAGGCAACAGCGAAATTCGCACTTTTTCCGAACTTTGAAAATCATTTTTAAAAAAAAATACATTTTTTAAAAAAATTTTCTCTTCACATTTTGCATTGTCTGACATGCTATTATCAAATAACAAAATCTCAAAAGAATTAAAAATATAGAGGTAATAATCATTGGTTCACTTGACATGGAATGACCCTTTATTGGAAATTAGTTTAGGTCTGGGAGGTATACTCTCCTCCCAGGACCTAAACCTCTTGCTGATATTACCCCTCTTCCTCTGCTGTACGGGACCTGTCTCCTGTGTTCCTTACGAATGGTGTCGGTGCCTGAGCACATTTCTCAGCTCTCGGGCATCTCCGTGAGCTCTGCCCAACAGCTGACGTCACATGATGTCGGGACACTGAGCCATCGTATAGGACATGCACTAGTTCCCACCCTGTGTGGCTTTATGCCTAATGCAGGCTGTGGGGCTGGGAATCTGGAGGAAGGAAAAGGTGCAGTCATGCTGCTCCCTCCTCACCAGATTCCCAGCTCTGCAGCCTGCATTAAGCATAAGGCCACAGAGGGCGGGATCTGGTACCTGCTCTATATGCAGGCGCAGTGTCACTATACCATATGATGTCATATCTCGGGCAAAGCTCACTGAGATGCCCGAGAGCTGAGAGATGTGCGCAGGCACTGACGCCACCCGTAAGGAACACAGGAGGCGGGACCAAATATCAGAGGAGGAGGAAGAATATCAGCAAGGGGTTTAGGTCCTGGGAGGAGAGTATACCTCCCGGACCTAAACTAATTTCTGATAAAATGTTTATTTCAGTGTCCCAGGGGGGTAGGATAATAAAAGCTACCTTCACAAAATGCAGCATAGGTGCTGCTGATGGTGACTCTTTTAGTTTAATAGGCCCTGGGGGGTGACCGGTTCCCTTTAATGTTTCTGCATTTTGTAAATCTTTGTATAACCAATGTTACCTTTGCTTATAATGTTAACAATGTTAACACTCCTAACTTTTCATCCATTCCTTCCCTCCCGACAATAAAGATGGAATCTTTATCTCTCTACCCTTTTAATCATTCTCCCTTCCTCCTCCCCTCTTCCCTTTGACAATGCACACACAGATGCTGTTTTATGTACCGTATATATATTCGTGTCCCATTATATTTTATCCTTTTCCTTTCCAGTTATGCCTTCAAAACTTTAATAACTATTATTGTAAAAGGAAAAAAAAATAACAATTTTTTAGCGAATAAGACAACTATAGCTAATCTCAGTTTATCCAACTTAGAAACTGGAAGCCTACATTTCATTTTGTTAGAAGCTAGCATAACTCCCCAAAATGTGAGATAATTGCACAGCTCAACTGATTTTTTTCTACAAATTTTTGCAACTACTCTCATAGCTTCATAATTTTTAAGGTTGAAGGAAAACTTCATCCATCTAGTTCAACCCATAACCTAACATGTTGATCCAGAGGAAGGCAAAAAAATCCAATGTGGCAAACATTAAGTTCCACATTGGGGAAAAAAATTCCTTCCTGACTCCACATACGGGAATCAGACTAGTTCCCTGCATCAACGCCCTATCAAAGAACCTAGCATACATAACCAGTAATATTATATTTTACAAGAAAGACTTCCAGACCTCTCATTTATTTTAGTAGTGAATCACCCTTTAAAATTCTGTGTAGCAGAGAGTCCCATAGTCTTACTGCTCTTAAAGTAAAGAATCTACGTCTGTGATTATGATAAAACCTTTTCTAAAGACTTACAGAGTATGTCCGTTATTCTAGTTGAAGGCCTAGGTGTGATAATTAGAATTGGTTTCTGCACAGTCCCCTTATATATTTATAAATTGTAATAAGATTTCCCCTAAGCCTTCATTTTTTCAAACTAAATAACCTAAAGTTTAATAACCTGTCTTGATATTGCAGACCACCCATTAATAACCTTGGTCGCTCTTCTCTACACCCGCTCTAGTTTAGCTATGTACTTCTTATACACCGGAGACCAGAATTGTACAGAATATTGTAAGTGTGGTGGCAGTGACTTGTACAGAGGTAAAACTGCATTCTTCTCATGAGCATCTTCGTGTCATGCTAGACACAGGGGGTGTCCTGCTACCATGCTTGACAGTGTCGCACAGAACAACAATGTCCAGTGTACCACACAAAGCAACGGACGGGGAGACACCGGGGGAAGGGAAATACAGTGGAGGGCCCTGCTCATAGGGGGAGAGGTGACCTCCAGCACTCATCTGTGGCTATGTCCTAATCTCCATGCTTTCTTATATGAGTTCTTTCAACTCGTTGCCAAACAGGATACCTAAGCCCTCGCTGGCCCTGATGTTACCCCTCAATAGGGCATGTCCTGTGGGAGCGCTAGTCCCGACCACTGCAATAAAGAAGACAAGAGGGAAGGGGAGACAAACAGGGGAACAACAAGGCAGCTTCACGCCTGCTGTCTAGCTACTTGGCAGCAAACAGCTTAGCAGTAGTCAATTCTCCAGGGAAATTTCTTCACCTTGGGAAGTTTGGCCAGGAATGTTCAATCTCAAGCAAAGCATGTCTGCTAGCAGCAGAAATCTGATGTTAACTCCTGAACTGCCAAAGGAAAGAAACATGTATAACGTACATGATTCAGATATCCAGTGGCATTGAGTTTTCCATTGATGAAAAATGGCCCCATTATCTTTGTCCCCCATATACCACACCATACCATTAATTTTTGTGTTCCAAAAGTCTTGGAGAGATCTATCCACTGTGGGTTAGTGTCAGACCAATGGCGGTGGTTTTGTTTATCTTCACCATTCACAAACAAGTTTGCCTCATCACTCATCTGAAGGCAATTGTCTATGCTGTGAAGATACGAGATGTGCAGCATCTGATACAACAGATACTGGAAGCCAGTGCTAGCATTTCTTCTGCGGTGTTGTTATCAGTGTGTCAAGAGTGGGATAACAGGGTTGCATTGACAATCCAACTCAGTGGGCAGCACTTTGAACACATTTCATATGTGGTCATAAACTTGTAAATAACACATGAAAGAATAAAGTTATTTTAAAACCATGCACACCATTGTTTTTCTTATGAAATTCGCAAGACGTTTGAAGAGTCATATGACCCTCTTCCCATTGAAAAAAGTAAAGTTGGATGCAAAATTGCCGACTTCAAAATGGCCACCATGGTCACCACCCATCAAGAGAAGTTTTCCCCCTCCAATATACTAATGTGCCACAAAGCGGAAGTTGATATTACCAACCATTCCCATTTAATTTAGGTGCATCCATATAAATGGCCCACCCTGTAGATTTTATTTCCTCCACCTAAGTGCATGACCTTACATTTATCCACAATAAATTTGCCATTTCTCAGTCCAAATCTCCAGTTTTCATTAATTCTTCTGTAATTAAAAACTTTATATTCCTCTGTATTGATTATCCTGTAGAGCAGTGTTTCTCAACTCCAGTCCACGGGACCCACCAACAGGTCATGTTTTCAGGATTTTCTTAGAATTGCACAGGTGTTAGTTTAATCACCTGCACTGGGGATCTGTGCAATACTAAGTAAATCCTGAAAACATGACCTGTTGGTGGGTCCCGAGGACTGGAGTTGAGAAACACTGCTGTAGAGTTTAGTACCATCTGCAAATATTGAAATTCTACTCTGTATGTCCCCTATTTAGTAAATATCTTAAAAAGAAGAGGGCCCACTACTGACCCCTGGGGTACTCCATTGTAAACTGTAAATATGGACCGGTATGGTCTGCGCTGCTGGAAATAAAATGAAGGATGTCTGCTGATCCTTTGTGCTCTATTTAGCTAGCTAGCAATTCTATTTGTTTCCTGATATGGAGATAGTAAGTTTAGTAACTCCTTCCTAAAACAGCCCTTTTTAGGGCTTTGTACCAATGTTTTTCGCAAATCCCCTGGGTCCTCAGATGCACCAATAATGTGCTGAAAACCTTTCAGTGCCACATTCAGGCAGCAGCCACAGTTTTTAAACAGTACGCTTTTTGGCAAATCCCCTGTGGTACAGGAAGTGGTACTTGTGAAATCTGTGCTGAAAACCTTTTATTGTCACATCCAGGCAGCAACTATAGTTTTTGCCTAGTACTATTTTTTGGCAAATACCCTGTGGTACAGTCAGTGTTGCTTATGAAATCTGGGTAAAAAAAACTTTTATAGCCACATCCACGCAGCAACCACAATTTTTGCCTAGTACAAATTTTTGGCAAATCCCCTGTGGTACAGTGTTGCTTGTGAAATCTATGTAGAAAAACTTTTTATAGCCACATCCAGGCAGCAACCACAGTTTTTACCTAGTATCATTTCTTGGCTAATCCACTGTGGTACACTGTTGCTTCTGAAATCTGTGTTAAAAAACTTTTAAGGCCACGTGCACACGTTCAGCATTTGATGAGTTTTTTACCTCATGATTTGTAGCCAAAACCAGGAGTGGATAATTAAATGCAGAAGTGGTGACGTGTTTCTATGAGACTTTTCCTCTGATTGCTCCACTCCGGGTTTTGTCTACAAATCCTGAGGTAAAAAAATCATCAAATACTCAACGTGTGCACGTGGCCTTATAGCCACATCCAGGCAGCAACCACAGTTTTTGCCTACTAACATTTCTTGGCAAATTCCCTGTGGTACAGTGATACTTGTGAAATCTGTGCAAAAAACTTTTTATAGCCACATCTAAGCAGCAACCACAATTTTTGCCTACTACCATTTTTTGGAGAATCCCCTGTGGTACAGTGGTGCTAATAAAATCTGTGTAAAAAAAAGCTTTTATCGCCACATCCATGGCCATATTTACAACTAGGTACTGGAGGGAAAGTACCTGGGGCGGCAGGTCGCAGGAGCGGCGTCAGGATACAGAATATTTTGTTTTTCTTTTTTTAATTTTCCCTCCCCCAGACTCTATATGAAAACCGGAGTCTTTGCAGGGAAGGGGTGGTGTTGGTGCAGTGGCGGTGCCGGCATTGTCTCCAGTGGGTGACATGAGTAGGGCTCGGCATGGAGCAAGGTAGCATGGGAGGTACATGGTATGGAGGAGGGGTGGCATGGTGGACTCGGTATGGAGAAGGGGAGCTTGGTAGGAAGAAGAGTTAGCATGGGAGGCTCGGTATGGAGAAGGGGTAGCATGAACAGTACTCAGCAGAGAGACTGAGTGGAGATCATAGTTCATAAGTGAGGAAGGTGTTGTGGTATAATTCATTACAAAGAGGACAGTGTAGTGGTTTTTATTTTTGAGGCACTGGTGCGGCTGTCATATTTAGCTAGGGAACACAGTGTAGTGGAAATATTTTATAGGGGAGAATAATGTGTAGGCCACATAAGATAAGTAGTCAGGTTGGGGTCATTTGTGCAGGAAGCACAGTCAGGGGAAATTATTTATTCAGAGGTACAGCATAGGATTTACTTAAGGTGGTTATTCTTAAGTCAGAATCATTACAATGACATTGGTTTGGCATGTGCTGCTGAAGACCAGACAAGAGGGTAGTCTTGGGAAATGCAAGACAATGTGTTGCTAAGATTGATGACAGTTAAAAGGAGTCTTTTACCACCAAAATGTCAATTAATCTGCATGCACATTTAAATAGGGGATGTACTGTTCTGGTGATGTACCGACTGTGGCTCTAGTGATGTATTACTATATTGACAGGGGTTTTGGTGATGTATTACTGTATTGACAGCTGTTCTGGTGAGGTATTATTGTAGTGACAGTGGTTCTGGTGATATACTGACTTGGGTTCTGGTTATGTATTATTGTATTGATGGGGTTCTGGTGATGTAGTCATGTGGATGTTGTAATCTTTAACGTAACAGACTTCACCCAAAAATATTATAGGGTAAATGTGCTAGACTAAAAATACATCTGAATGTCAGCCAAACAATTAATTGACTAAAGCGCCAAAATCACAATAGAGATCTGTCTAATTGCTCGGCTGGCAGCAGTCTTCCTTGGTTCTCCCATATACAGGAGCATTCATTCTTCCCAGTGTTCCTGTATTCTCTATTACAACTGCTGTATGACATCTCTGGAAGCAGCAAATCACTTAGAGGACAAAAAGGATCTACAGTCTGTAATCGGACATGCTGGATTCTTATCTCCCCAGACAATCATCACTTAGGGCCCCCACACACATTAGACTGTCCTCACAACCTGTTCATATCGGCGGGTTTAGCCAATTTTAGTCTCATGTATGGAGGTCTTCATTACTATCTGAAGGCTATAAGCACTTTCAGCTGTCTCTGAACCCCCTGAGTACTGTAATTCATATAAAAGATGCTTCAAAACACAAAGTTAAAAAAACTCAAAAGACTCAGCATATGAACAGCAAGTCATTTTTTTACATTGCAGTGCATGAGTTAATTCCTTTTAGCATTATTTGTTGCTTTTTCAGGCGGAATATCAAACGGATCTGCCTGAAAAATAAAATGTTGTGCCTGTGCAAAGACACTTAGTCTGATTGATCAGTAGGGGACGCGACTATTGAAAGTGCCTAGATCGGCAGGAACTCCAAATACGGCCCTGGCCACATCCAGGCAACAACCAAAGTTATTGCCTGGTACCATTTTTTGGCAAATCCCCTGTGGTACACTGGTGCATGTGTTAACATCTTCACCAAATCTGTGCAAAAAAAATTTAGTGCCACATCTGGCAAGTGCCACATCCAGGCAGCAACCACAGTTTTTGCCTAGTACCAGTATTTGGCAAATCTGGTCTGCTGGATTCACATCCCCAGATTATTCAGCCTACAATTGACTTACAAATCTGTTACCATCAAATATGAGTGGTAAAAGTCATGGTTGTGGTGGAAAGGGGAATAGGCGTGGTGTCCATGGGATAGCTATTAAAGTAACTAAAAGTTCTGCTCAACAAACACTGGCTTCTGGAAAAACAAAAATTTCAACTTCTTTTAGTGGAGAGTATGGTATCAACCCTTTCGTAGGCAGCAGCACATCGCTATGACTTGTAGATGAGGCCCAGAAAGACCAGGTGCTACAATGAATATCAAGCACTCCATTATGTGGCCTCTTCCTCCACCTCAAATTCAACAGCACAAACACTGCAGTTCTCACAGGTATCAGCACAATCACATGTATTTCCTCACATGTCACAAGTCTCCAGACGCTCTACTAACTGTAGATCAATACAGATAGCCGAGTATGCAGAGCCATTCACGCATTTAGCCTGGGAATCAGTGGTCTGCTCCAAAGCTTCACTGAGTCAAGAGGAGAAGGTGATCTGCACCAATACACAAAATCTTTGTGAGTCAGATGCAGGGCCGAATGAAGAACGATGTTAGCATAATGTAGACCCTCAATACCAAACTTAAACCCTTGTTGGTGGAGACAATGAGGCTGATGATGATTACACTCAGATACCTCAGGCGGATTCCTACGTGACTTTGCGGTCAGGGCAGGAAGAGGGTGGCTCTGAGGGCGAGGGTTGTGACAACACAGAGGGTGATGATGAGGTTCTAGATCCCGCTTACTGTCAACCCACAAGCAGGCAGTTGATGAGCTCAATAGAGGAGGTGGAGGAGGATGATGATGATGCTGATGACGTCAGTTTGCGGCTTCCTGGACAGTGAGGGAGTGCTGCAAGCACATCAACAACTGCATCCTCAGCCACAACTCTGCCTCTGTGCAGAAGCGTGGTGGCTCTGCAGTTCACATGGGCACTAAGCTTTGCCTAGCTTGGGACTTTTTCCAGATTGCAAAGGATGACCAAACTCATGTTATCTGCAAAATATGTAAGAAAAATCTGAGTAGAGGCAAAAAAATTAATAATTTAAGTACTTCATGCATGAAAGGTCACATGGGCATGCAGCATAAGATACAGTGGGAAGCGCACCATGCTAAAATGCGGCTTAGTGGGCCTGGCAACCACCGAGAACTAGTTGAAACCTGACTCCAGCTTACCCAGTTGCCCCATGCTCATCCACCCGGAGCTCAGACACTGGCCCCGCCCTGGCCCCACATCAAGAATAAAAGAAACAGGACTGAATTTTTCTTTTCTTTTTAATTTTCAAAAGAAAATAAAATACATACAAAAGAAAAATTCACATGGTCAACATGACCCAGTTGACGTGTTTCAACTGCACTAAGCAATCTTACTCATAACTCACCACCGAGCACCCCATCAAGGGCATCTGTGGCTTCTTCATCCTCCGTGACTGTTGGGAATGTTGTCACACAGACCTCTTTACCCTCAACAGCTAGTGTGATTGTCAGGCTGTCAGCTGTTTGGAAGTGGTGTTGAGCACTGTAAGACATCAGGAGCACCACCTCTTCATGAAGAGAACATATCCTCTCTGCCTGCACCTCCCTCAGAGTCCAGCATTTTGTCTGGTACACTCTACTCCACCCTGTCTAAGCACAGCCGCCAGTGCCCTTTTTAGCAGATGTGGTCAAGTAAAAGACCATTTTCTTCTACCCATGCAAAGCTAAGAGCTTAAATTGCACCATCTCCAAGCTGTTGGCCACGGAAATGCTGCTTTTCCACCTTGCGGATACAGGAGGTTTTCAGAAGCTCATGGCCATCGCAGTCCCCCAGTACCAGATGCCCAGTCACCACTACTTCTCAAAGAAAGCTGTGCCTGCCTCCATCAGCATGTCGCAGACAACATCACTGTTTCCTTGAGAAACTCAGTGTGACAGGGTGCATTTTACTATGGAGATCTGGATGAGTAAGCATGGCCAGTAGCATTACATGTCGCTGACTGGGCACTGGGTGACTCTGGTGGCTGTGAGAGAAGGGGTCGCTGTCCAATTCTTGGCATTCCCACAGTTTGTGAGTAAAACATGTGCCTCCTCCACTTCTATAGGGCCTCCATCTGCACTCAAAACCTCTGTGGTAATGTGACAAGTGTTTCAACTGTGCATAAGAAATCCAGCACACGTTCTTGCTACGCTACCAGCAGGGTTCAACGTCATCAGACTGTGTTAACGTTAAAATTCCTAGGAAATGTGAGTCACATAGCTGGGGAGTTGTGGTCAGCTTTGGAGACCGAGTTTCATAATTGGCTGTCTCCACTGAACCTGCAGCCAGGGAAAGCCGTGTGCCACAATGCTGCAAACCTGGGTGCAGCCCTACACCGGGGAAAGGTGACAAACGTGTTTTCATTGCTCATGACCAGAACCTGGTGGTCCAGCAATTTCTAGGCCAATATCCCTGCCTAGATGCACTGCTGCAGAGGGCACAGTCGCTGTGTGCTCACTTCTACCTTTCGCACCCAGCGGCTGAACGACTTGCATCGCTACAGAACACTTTCGGCATGCCAGTTAACCGCCTGATAGATGTGCTGACATGCTGGAATTCCACTCTGCACATGTTACAGCAACCATGGCAGCAGCAACGAACCCTGGTGAAGTATGTAATGAGGACTCAGCTTGGCCAACGTAATCCCAAGGTAAGGCAAATCACGTTGATGGAGTGGTCACAGATCAAGGACCTCTGCACCCTTCTGCACAGTTTTGAAATGGCAACTAAGATGTTTAGCACTGACAATGCCATTATCAGCATGACTATTTCGGTCATCCACATAATGGAGCACACTTTGACCAGTGTGCAGAGTCAGGTGTTGGTCTAAGAGGAAGATTAGAAAGTTGAGAAGTAGGCATATGTGCAAGGGAAAAGAACATCTGAAAGGTCCGGAAAGATTCATCAGTGCAGAGGTGGGTGGCATGAGAGGGTAGAGGAGAGGGTTCGATGAGGGCTCATGGTATCAGCCAAACATTTGATGAAAGTTCAGGAGGCGAGGAAGAAATGGAGGAGGAATAGGTGATGTTGTTGGAAGACTCAGCAGATGAGGGAGATTTTGATCACATTTTTGTTGTGTGAGGTTAGCAGGAGAGAGCAGAAGAACCAAGCAGAAATGTTACCCCACCACCACCAACACAACAAGGACTTGGTCCTCCTGGATGCACAAGACACATGAGTGTCTTCATACTGCACTATCTGCAACATGATCCGTAGATTGTTAAGATTTGAAGTAATGCTGACCACTTGGTTGCCACACCCTTAGGCTGTGTGCCCACATAGTGGTTTAGTGACGTTCAAATCGTCAGTAAACCGCTGGAAAATTCAAGGAGCCTAGACTCCTGAGCTCAGAAGTCTCCAGCTGTTTTCCGGCGGTTTTCCGGCGGTTTTTCTCAGCGTGTGCACAGCGGTTTTCCGGCGGTTTTCTATGGAGGATTTTTTTCATGGAACCGATCAAAAACCGCTGAAAAGAATTGACATGCTGTATGCTGCTAAACCGCTGGAAAACCGCTCAACCGCTGGCGGATCCGCTCACATAAACCCACTATGTGTGCACAGCGTTTTCTAAATTACATAGGGTTACATGTAAGTCCTAAAGCTGCTAAAAATTTACATAGATTTAAATAAAACCTATGCTAAACCGCCGGCGGTTTTCGCTGCTAAACCGACGTATAACCACTATGTGGGCACACACCCTTAGATTCCCAATACAAAAGTAAATTTGCCCAAATGATTCCCTGGAAAGGGATGCACACATGCAAGAGTATCAAAAGAAGCTTTTATACAATCTGAGGGCTGCTTTTCAGTAAAACATCAGTAGTGGACATAGTGTTCTAGGCTTCCAACCCAGGAAACGTTTAGTCGTCATCATCACAGAAATATCACCAGCTGCAGTGTATCTGTTACCAGTAGAAATGAGCAAGAACCGAAATATTCGTAATTGCTATACTCGTAATGAGTACTTTGTAAAACTCGCGTCTTTGTTCCGAATAGCTTGTACAATGCAAGTCAATGTAAATTTTGAGTAATTTTCTGTTGGACCCGACAAATAGGGTCTGCGGGCCTTTGGAAAAGACTGAAATGGATGGAAAAGTGGTAAAACTGAATGGGATGAGCCTGGAGAATATGCTTTCATGCATTTCTGACTCATATATGGTTTCTGGGTAAAAGATTGTCACAGTATTATGCCACTCTTACAGATTCACAAGAACAAATACCACACATAAACTTAAAGGGATCCTGTCACCTGCCAAAAGCCACCTAAGCTACAAAAACACGTCCTTGCAGCATCCTATCACTAATCTCACACTCCTTTTGTCTCCTAAAAGCATCCTGTGAAAGTGGATAAAAACGATTTTATACTCACTCATTAGGCATTATAATTAATAGGGGCTATATTCTTTAGCCCTTAGGGCGTGTTGTTTTGCAGGCTTTAGGATCCACCCTCTTTTTCTCTCTGTGCTGCTTTGCTTGTGCAGGCTTTGCCCTCCCCCTCTCTGTCACTCAGAAAATGCAAATCATTAGTTCCTGCCTTCAGCTCCACATCCCAGCAGCACAGAGAGAGAGAGGGTGGATCCTGGAGCCTGCAAAACAACACGCCCTAAGGACTAAAGAATACAGCCCCTACTAATTATAATTGATCAGCCCAGGGCAAGGGGTACTCGGATACTGGGTCTGGGTTTGGTGGATTTAACAGGGAATCACGGGTGGTCAGGTTCCCGGTTCCGTGCCCTGGCTGTCATTTGTTAGATGGGGGATATTTACAGGGATAAAGAGAGTATGTGACGCCACCTGTGGATCATGGTAATTTTTATACCGGTGCTGCAGGCCAGCCGCTGAGGTGATGATGGGTGCAGCTCAGTGTGGTCCAGCTCCCCACAGGTGGAGCTTTTACCTCAGGGCAGCGGTGATGAAGGATGAGGGAATGAGGGGAGTAGTTGTTCTTACCCCTCCGGTGAGATGCTGATGGTGCTGAAGCCCTCCAGGCGCCAGCAGGAAGAAAGACAGAGACCAGTTCAACTCCAACTACACTTTACTGGGTACCGACAGATGTTAAGGTGAATACGGTACAGTCTGGTTTAACTGGTTTTAGCTGACGGTTCAGGGTGCCCCTATGGAGTCTCCAGATGTTCCTTTCTCAAGTCTTTCAGGGTCTAATTCTGTCCTTCTCTTTCTTTCACCACCCTTGCAGAGCTCTCCCGCCAGTCGCCTGGTCTCATACGATGAAGCATGGGTTTTCCTTTACTGGTACGGATGGGAGCGACACCAAGCAAATCTTCCCGCCACCGGAATCGGGACCAATACTCCTCTAATCTTGGACCTGTTTTGGGCATGAGGGGTGAGGTACCTTCTTGTGGCGCCTATGGCTGCCTGGTTTCAGAGGGCCCGCAGCTCATCGGTTTGTGGTCAGGGATAAACCACTGACCACCTCGGTTTCCGTGTTGCCGGTGTTACCCAGACTAAACCAGCCAGCTCCAACCGGTTCTGGTCCGTCTCCTACTGTCCAGGGACCCCTCTTAAAGAGAGGTGCCCTCCTGTTGCAGAGCTGTCAGGCGCGTCCTCACTGACTGCCTTCCCAGCACTAACTGAACTAACTGTCACTTAAGTCTTCCTGCCCTAACCTAGGCTCCACCCCTTTTGGACCTACTGAATAATCAGTCCCTTTATACTATGGTGGCCTAGTGTTGCATGTAAATTCAGACTCCATAGGTTAAACCCTAAACCCACAACTACAGAGATACCACATATGTTTTTAAAGTGTAATACCTCTCCGTGGCGCCTAGCCATAAGGGCGCCACACAATGCCTAATGAGTGAGTATAAAATGGTTGGTTTATTCAGGAACAATCAGGAACAAAAATAAGAAGCTTAGTAGATTGCAAGAAATCATTTCTGTGTTACTCTATCTGCAGCATCCTTAAGCAGCTTCCTTTAGCGTAGACAACAGGGATCTGAATGCAGTCGCACGCTCTTCCTGTGTGACATTCTGTTTTTGTTTCAACTTTATTAACAGCATTCAAACGCAGCAACTAATCACTCATAAAAAGGAATGCAATTGTTGCACTAAACATATTCCAACAACTGATCAGAAATGAGTGTTTTTCATACTGAACACAGACTTTGACTGGGGTCACACTTGATCCGTTATTGACATCATTTTTTGCACTTTTTTGTTCTAAGTCCAAAAACTGATGCCAAAAAACTGATGCAGTACTCAAGTGTGACTGAAAAGGTGTCAGTTTTTTTACTGGACCAAAAAACGCTGCTAGCAGCGTTTTTGGGTGCAGGAAAAAAATTGATCCTTTTTTTAACATGGGGCCCTAGGGGAAAACGGATCCTGCAACAAGATGGCACAAAAAGACTGGTCGTTTTTAAGAGCATTGTTCAGGAAAAAAATTACAAAGTCTTAAAAACTCAGAGCTACACAGGAGGGTAAAAAAACACCCTAAAAAAAACGGATTAGTTAATGAAAACTTTACAAAAGAATTTTGGTGTTCAGTTTCAGAAATCGGGTTAATTACCGTATATACTCGCGTATAAGCCGAGTTTTTCAGCACAAAAAATGTGCTGAAAAGTCCCCACCTCGACTTATACACGAGTCACTAACTAACAAGCACTTATGTGCTTGCTTTAAATGGCTCCGCACTCCCCTCAAAGCCTCCCCACTGCTTCCCTTGTGCCCCTGCCAGTTTTCTCCATCCTCCTGCCTCCCGGATCACATCATCCCCACTGTGCATTAACCGGATCCCTCGCTGGTTTTCTCCATCCTCCTGCTCCTCAGTGTGTGGCTGTGCTGTGTAGTGCGGTCACCCTGCCCGGATCCCTCCATCCTCAGACCACCAGGGTCCTGCTTGTGCCTCTGACCCCCCGCCCGCCCAGATCTCCCCGCTGCAGTCCGGATCCATCCATCCTCATACCACCAGGGTCCTTTTGTGCCTCTGACCCCCCCGCCCGCCCAGATCTCCCCGCTGCAGTCCGGATCCATCCATCCTTAGACCACCAGGGTCCTTTTGTGCCTCTGACCCCCCCGCCCGCCCAGATCTTCCCCGCTGCAGCCCGGATCCCTCCACCTTACCTCCATCCTCTTCCGGTGTAGTAGCCTGCGGCCCCGATCCTGTCCATCCTCCTGCCTCCCGGTCAGATCGGTCCTGTGTGGCACCAGAGGCACAGAGGCCCCGGATCCCTCCGCCTCATGATCGCTCCATCTGCAGGGCTATGCTGTACTAATGGGCCTGTATCCCTCCACCCTCCTATAGCAATGGGGGGAACGTATCCCTCCACCATGCTATAGTGACGGGGAGGACAGTGTCCCTCCGTCCTGCAATAGGCGCTGTCCACCTGTGCCCATGTCTGCAAACACAAAAAAAGTCCGGTAGCTGCTGCATTGTCCACCCTAGGCTTATACGCGAGTCAATAGATTTTCCCAGTTTTTGGGGGCAAAAGTGGGGGGTCAGCTTAAACACGGGTTGGCTTATACAAAAGTATATACGGTACGTATGCAAATCACTGGAGTGAGCATGGCTGTGCTGGGGTACACTCAGTGCGAACCGCCTGCAGGGTTTGAATGGCTTGTGTAAAATTAGCATTATCAGATGTAGTGTGTACCAAAAAATGAAAATGACAAAACTCCGTCCTTCCTCTGTGTATGGCTGGCTGTATGTGGGTGGAGAGCCAAACTGCTCAATCAGTAGTTTCCAATAAAATTAATGTCAAGTTTCTATCCAGAACAGAACTCTTTATACAGTCCAGCTGAACCTCTAGCACATAAACGTCCACTTGTCCGATCAACTCTATTGCTGAACTACCACTATGATAGATTCTTCTTAATTTGCTCCTTTAGTTGGCCAGAATAAAGAAAACCTGCTTGAATCCAGATGTCCAGAATTCCTAATTGCTGAATATTGGAATTTCCTTATCAGTGAATACATCTGCAAGAGAGTGATCCAGTGCAAAACAGAATAGACAGGCAGAATCAGAAATTTTTTTCAAGGTATTCAACTCATTTTTTGAGCATGACAGGTCCTCTTTCAATGGGTGCATTTGCAGTCACTGTCTTACGACAGGTTATTGTCACGCGCTTAGATAGCGCTGACATTGTTGGATGCTGCTGTGTATGTTGTTTGTCTTTAAGAGCTGCATGGTTGATAATTGTGAAGGTCCTTGCCTCCTGTGGTGTGCTCCAGAGCTGCATTCCCTATTATGTTCAATTGCTGGTTCAGGAGTTAATGTGTCACTCACCTGGAATCCCCTCCCCCTGGCTTTAAATAGCCTTCCCTCTCCTCTCTCAGGTGCTGCTTATAGCTTTGTGCTCTCGGTCTTCGTGCTGTGCTGATGCTTAGCTGCTGGGCTAAAGTCTTTCCTTGGGAGAAGCTGTGATTCCTGACCTTGGGTGGAGGTAGGGGCCCTCAGCCTAGGGCTAATCAGGAGTTTTAGGGTACAGGGTGGTGGCTCAGAACTCCTCACCATCAGAGGTACCTCCGAGATCAGTGACCCAGCATCAGGATCAGATTAGGCTCTCCTGACCCCCTTTTGCCCAATTCACCTACCTGTTACCTGATTCCCTTACCTCCTAAGCGTGGCAGTTATCTACTAGTATATAGTATTGATTTCCACTGAAGAAAAAGCTGGGCTTTGTAGTCCGCGCTGACCTCAAGAAACTTCCAGTCCAGTAAAGGGTTAATCAGGTTCTGGTTTATTTGCCTACGCGTTTCGTGGCTTTAAATCTGCCACTTCATGAAGTGGCAGATTTAAAGCCACGAAACGCGTAGGCAAATAAACCAGAACCTGCTTAACCCTTTACTGGACTGGAAGTTTCTTGAGGTCAGCGCGGACTACAAAGCCCAGCTTTTTCTTCGGTGGAAATCATTTATCTTCAGTGGGCTCCTGCAGCAACCATTACCAGGCTCTCTCAGTTTGTTGTGGCTCTCACAACCACCGCAGGTGAGTCACACCGATTGGGGGGACTGGACTATTTATTAAGACGATAACGCCCTATGTGCGCTCCCTATTTATCCTTTAGTATATAGTATTGGGCATATGACAGGTGAGAAATGCATTTTTGTTATATTTCGTTCATTCCATCCAAGGATTCAGTATAAAACCTCATAAAAATGATATTATGATGAAATATAGCCTTCATTCTAAATTAAAGTACAACTAAAATAAAGCTGAAAATGTAATAAGTTGGAATATGGACAGAGACAGATTCTCTTCAGCAGATCCAAGATCACCAGTTTCTGCAATGTAAAAGGGTCCAGCTGCAGCTCAGTCACTGGAGAAATCGACCTCCCAGTCTCGTTTAATATGTCTCATCTATTACAGTTTGACTTCTGCCTATTTAAAGCATGCATGTGTATGAAGAGCAAGGAGCTAATTTCCATGTAAATTATATATGCAGGAAAAGCGCTGCATATTCAGAGGCAAAGACGTCATTTAGCTTTGCTAAAATAAAATGTGTCTTTAATGACTGGAAACACTTCAGTGTACAGTTCTAGCCAATGACATAGAAAAACCAGGCAAACTTTCAAGGTCGGATATAAAGTCAATCAGTTTCTATCATCTTATTGCCCTAGCACCAGCATAGCCTACGGTAGTGTATGATTAGCAAGCATAACCCAGAAATGTTTACCATAATGACTAAAAATCATGCCCACACAGTGCAAAAAGTGACTTCATTATCACAAATATCACATAATATTGTATCTTAAAACCAAACTGTTATATTAGATAAAGGAAAACTGAGTACACACATAGTAAAGAAATAATCACTGCATTCCATCAAAGAGAAGCTGGCCTGGCAATCAGATAGGCTATGTACACATGAACCTGATTAGCAGCGTTTTGGATGCAGCGTATCGCTGCTGCATCTAAAATGCTGCATTGTACAGTAGCAGAATAGTGGATGGGACTTTAAGAAATCCCATGCTCACTATGCTTCTGCGGACCGCAGCTTGTTTTCACCTGCAATGCGGGTTGCCGGATTTTTGCATCTCCACAGCATGTTAATAGAACTACCGATAGTGTCATTTTGACTCCTCGCAATTTTTATGTCTCTTCTGTGACTACATTTTTCCGAATTTCGGCTTGAGACGCGTTGATTTTTACTCATTTAGGATGTGAAAAAAGAATTTGTGACAATAAATAATTTTGGAGAAAAAAAAAGAGTACCTTTTTTTTCAAAATTTACCTTTAATTACCAAAATGAGTCATTTTGACTCCCTACTATATTTTGCTAGTCTTTGTTGCTAAATGTTATTATTTATTTTAGTGTTCATTTAATTTTAATTTTCCATCAGTGAACCAGTGAACTTTCGAGTGGACTACATAATTTTTGAAGAATACGGTCTGCAGTTTTGCTAATTGCTAATATGACTAGAAGATGTGAACTAAAGCCTGACGATATTCTTGTTATTTTCCATTCTATACCGGAGGATGAATCGGAATGCGAATCTGAAGAAAATCAATTTGATGTTGACACTGACGAAGATTTCAATCCTCAAAATGTTTCTAGTAAATCTGAAGATTCAGAAGGAGCAAATCTGGAAGGTAAGTAGTTATATATATTTATTTGTTCTACCATACACTGAGTTACAAAACAAAAATACTAAATATTCAACAACTTTTTTCCAGCAAGCTCATCAACTGGGGATCACGCTTGTGGAGACCCGGGGGTCAGTGGGTGCTCTCGTCCGCAGGCCCAGCCGCCATTACAAAGACAACGTGGACCAGGGCTCATCCCCAACTGAACGCCCAAGCTCCTTAACCGTGGGCGGAACACTACTCAGACAACACAGGGTGGGGGAATCACAATATTAAGGCTTTATTGGATCCCCAAACAGTGAACAGCAAAATAACGCATAACCAGCAAAACACAACAATGTAACAGGCAACAGAGTCTCACCCTTCCGCTGGCTCACCAGGGTTTAGAATGTAGCACAGCAAAGTCTGTAGCCAGGTGACTGTATCGTCCCAACCTGGGTTGCTTCCTTATCCTTATGCAGTCTTTATCACAGCCGAATCCGATAATCTGATACTGAAGTCCTTGTGGTTCTATAGTCCGTGTTCTGGTCCCCTTGGTCGGGACCGAAATGCCTAGGCCAGGGGTTATGGCTCGCTAACCGGACCCGAAGACCCTAGATTAGCTGCCTGTTTCCAATCTTCAATCTCTCTCCTGGTCAAAGTGAAAAGTCCTCCTTATATACTCTCAGCCATCATTGCAGGATATTGGGGATGTCACGATTGGTGGAATAAAACTGTCTTGTCATTGGCTGGACCTCAAGTCTCATTTAACATATTTTTAGTAGCATTGTACTCCTGACAAGGTAGAGTGACATACTGATTGACCTAGTCCTTACAATGGAATGTTAGTAGGGTACATTCAGTCTGCAAACCATGACATTAAAACAATAGTGGCTGGAGCCATGTACATAGAATCAACATTCACAGGGTAATAGACAATGAACAATTAGCATAATTAAGTTCTCTGGCCTTCAGTGACAAACAAGTTAGATAATTAAATTACCATGCTAAACTTAAACCACAGTAATCTATGAAAATACTGTAGGAAATTCTCCTTGGCCATTACAAGTTTACAAGCCAATATACAATATGGTCTGGATGAATAAGAAATTCTCCTACATTATATATTAAAGGGGTCCATTTCATCACATCACTCATGCGACGTTGATGCCTCTCGACCATCCTCCAGGTCGTGGACAGAAACAATCTGCAAAACGTCGCAAAAATGTATCCTCAACAGATAACGGCGGCGGCGAAGGCGATGCAGCAACTAACACCACAGAAGGTAGTGATGAATCTCCAGGAATACTTGTTTCAGCCGACGGAATTTGATGGAAACCTCTCGAGTTTGGAGAACACTTACCTGGTAGGCATGCAAACCAAAATATACTTGGAGAAGCACCTGGCCCTACAGGATACACAAGAAGAAATGTAATTAGAGATAGTTCTTTGAGTGCATGGCAATTATTTTTCGATTTGTTCATCTTGACTCACATAAAGAGCTGTACAATTGCAGAAGCACGCAGGAACAGTGATGAAGATTTTACTCTTTCTGATGAGGAGCTAGAGGCATTTATTGCCATATTTTACGCTCACAGAATATCAGGCACAAGCCATTTCTCTATTGCAGTATTTGGTCAAATGATTGGGGAATACCATTTTGTAAAACGACGGTGTCTAGGAACCGTTTTATACAAATTTTGCATTACCTAAGATTTGATGAAAAGTCCAATCGATCACAACGACTCAAAACCGACAAGTTTGCCTTCTTTTCCATAGTGTGGGACAGGTTCATTGATAATTGCATTGCTTCTTACAAACCTGGCCCATACATTACTGTTGATAAACAACTTTTCCCCAGTAAAACTAGGTGTCCTTTCACTCAGTATATTCCTGCCAAGCCGGAAAAAAACGGCCATAAATATTGGCTATTGACAAGGTTAGGAAATATCTTGCAAATGGCTTCCCTTACCTTGGAAAAGATGATTCACACCATGCTGATGACTGTTTAGCCGACCACGTAGTCATGAAACTAATGCAGCCTTTTTTGAAAAGAGGTAGAAATGTTACCACAGATACCGTATATACTCGTGTATAAGCCGAGTTTTTCAGCACATAAAATGTGCTGAAAAGTCCCCCCTCGGCTTATACACGGGTATATACGGTAGCCCCAGCTGTGTACAGCCCCCCCCCCCCGTGGTATCCAGGGCCCCCCTTGCTGCACCTGTAAAGGAAGATGTCAGTATACTTATCGCTGCCGCCGCCGCTCCGCTGCTCGGTCACCGCGCTGCTCCGGGTCTTCATGCCTCCTGTTCCTTCTCCGGCGCTCAGGAAATGACGTCATTGTTCGAGCGCCGGAGAAGGAACAGGAAGCATGAAGACCCGGAGCAGTGCGTTGACCGAGCAGCGGAGCGGCGGCGGCAGCGATAAGTATACTGACATCTTCCTTTACAGGTGCAGCAAGGGGGGCCCTGGATACCACGGGGGGCTGTATACAGCTGGGGCTGCTGTATACAGCTGGGGCCCCTGTATACTAATGGGGGGGTCTGTATACCTCTGGGGCTGCTGCTGTATATACCCCCTGGGCTGCTGCTGTATATACCCCCTGGGGCTGCTGCTGTATATACCCCCTGGGGCTGCTGCTGTATATACCCCCTGGGGCTGCAGCTGTATATACCCCCTGGGGCTGCTGCTGTATATACCCCCTGGGGCTGCTGCTGTATACTACCACTGGGGCTGCTGCTGTATACTACTACTGGGGCTGCTGCTGTATACTACTACTGGGGCTGCTGTATACTACCACTGGGGCTGCTGTATACTACCCCTTGGCTGCTGCTGTATACTACCACTGGGGCTGCTGCTGTATACTACTACTGGGGCTGCTGTATACTACTACTGGGGCTGCTGTATACTACCACTGGGGCTTCTGTATACTACTACTGGGGCTGCTGCTGTATATACCACTGAGGCTGCTGTATACTACTACTGGGGCTGCTGTATATTACCTCTGGGGCTTCTGTATACTACCACTGGGGCTGCTGCATATACCTCTGGGCTGCTGTATACTACCACTGGGGCTGCTGTATATATCTCTGGGGCTGCTGTATACTACCACTGGGGCTTCTGCTGTATATACCACTGGGGAGGCTGCTGTATATACCTCTGGGGCTGCTGTATACTACCACTTGGGCTGCTGTATATATCTCTGGGGCTGCTGTATACTACCACTGGGGCTGCTGCTGTATATACCACTGGGGAGGCTGCTGTAACACTGCTGGGGCCTGTATGTACCACTGGGGAGGCTGCTGTATACCACACTTCTGGGGGCTGTATACTACCACTGGGGAGGCCTGTATACCACTGCGGGGGCCTGTATACCACACTGCTGGGGGGTGTATACCTGTTCTGGGGTCCACCCTCGGCTTATACACGAGTCAATAGGTTTTCCCAGATTTTGGGGCAAAAATAGGGGGGTCGGCTTATACACGGGTCGGCTTATACACGAGTATATACGGTAACTATTTTATGTTAGTCAAACTTGCTAAACAACTAAAAAGCCAGGGAACAATAAATAAGAAAAGACGAGAAGTGCCTAAAGAGATCAAATCAATTAAGGAAAACTTGTACAACACTAAAGTTTTTTATAAACGAAGATGATTTTACACTTACTGTGCATCAAGGTAAACCAAGCAAGAATGTTATAATTTTGAGTTCAATCCATCCTGATGTCGGCGTTGCTTCAGAATCTGCTAAAAAAAAACTCCTGAAACTGTAAAGTTTTATAATTAAACTTAATACGGAGTAGATGTCGTAGATCAAATGGCACGCAAATAAACTATAAGAACATGTACTCGGAGATGGCCTGTTCACTAATTTGAAAATACCCTCGACTTAGCAGGTATAAATGCTTGGATAGTGTACAAGGAGACGACCTCCGAAAAATTTCACGCAAGGCGTTTTTGCAAAAGCTTGTTACAGAATCGGGTGGTCCTTACGTTAGATCTAGGGGAAAGCGTGGCGTGTCCGAAATCGCAAATTCTTCTGATGGGATGCTGCAAACAATATTTTGCCAGATAAAACAAAAATGCAAAAACAATAGATCAGTTGGAAGTTGTATGTCTTGCCGTAAATTCTTGTGTGGGCAATGTGCTGTCGTAAATGAATGAATGACAATGCCTGAACTGTGAATCAACCAATGTTTTGTATGTCAATTCTCACATACTTTTTAGTAAGAATGTCTCTTTTGAATTTACATGTTTGTACTCACCGCATTTTATGTCAATTTACCTTCAAAGGTTTGTTGTTGTTTCTATGTGTGTAGTTTCGAAATTTACAAAATAAGTCAATTCTCAGTTTGAAATCAGATTGTTTCACACGAATACAATTGCATTTATCATGATGATTGCTTTTGTCAGCCAAGTTGCTATTGAAAAGTCAATTCAAAGCAAAAACTAACAATGTATTCCATCATCTCTTATGTGCAGTTTAATTTTCAACATCTTGTGTATGCATTTGATCTTACAAAATTAATAACAGATCATTGTAAAACGTCTATTATTATTGTTTTACTTAGTTTACTTTTGTTATTTCCTGTAGAAAAATATGAAAATAAGAAAAAAACATTCCAAAGCACTACTGTTGGAAACATAAAAAATATAATTATTATTAAAAACCACAAATGAAACTCTAAAAATAAACAAAAACAAGCCAGGAGTCAAAATGACTTAATTTGGTAGTTCTGAGTGGGGGAGGGGGAGTGACCAGTCCGGTAGTCCTAGTGCTAATGCTACTGAATCTGAAACAATCTCCAGCGGGTGAATGTAGGGAGAAGCCACACTGCACTCAACGCAGATCGTGGACACAGGGCAGCTCCATTCTCCTGGCGTTCAACCACGGCTTCCCTCAGGTCCAGAGGCACTGCATCCAACATGCAGTGCTTCCGGATTGTGTGCACATACCATTAATGGCGGGGGTCCTGCTTCTTACCTCTGGTGATCTTTATAGAAAGTCATATCTGACCTTACGAATGACCAACCTTGCAATGCACATCCAGGTTGCGTACACCATAGTAGTGCCTCTTGTACATGTAGCGGTTCACTGTTCTTGCACCTTTTATGACCTTTTGTCCTAATAGGTATTTGGCTGGTTTCACACTACAGGATTTTCCCTAATCAGGTTCCATCCCGTTTGTGTGACAAAACCAGGAGTGTCTCCAAAACCCAGAAGAAGTGTCAATCTTTCAATTATAGTTTTTCTCTGCAAGTTCCTCTCCTGATTTTTGGCACACAAACTGGATGGACACTGATCAGTGAAGATCCTGCAGTATGAAACCAGCCTTTGTCTTTTAATTCAAACTCCATTAATTAATTACATTTTTTGACATCCATATTTGTTATGTGAAAAAGTGACTTCTTTCTTACACTAATGGTTTTACTCATAATAAAAATGTATAAGTATAATGAGCCATATGGCATCCTAAAAATGAAGTATTTGCACATATTGGTGGTCACTTTGCATTTTTCTGATTTTAAGAGAATTATATACCACTCTATAATTAGTATGTGTTATGTGTCAGGCTATTTTCACATCAGCGTTTTGAAAATGCGGCAGAATTAGGTTGTTTTTGAAAAAAAATAATGCGGCATACTTGCAGCAACATTTCGGCAGCATTTCGGGACCAATGATATGTTAATGGAGTTTCAGTATGTGCGGTGACTTGCGGTTTTCGCTATTTTTCACTTGGATTGAGGCAAATGCAGAACTTGCTGCATGTCTCAAACCGCAACATGCAGCGGTCTTTGGTCGCTGCAAACAAACCGCATTTTTGCTGGAACATTACAATGTGGCATCCCTACAATGGAAGTCAGTGGGTGCCTCATTTGATTTCATGCCGCATTTGCCACGAGTGGATTGGCTGGATGTGGCATGCCTACTGAGCATGCCCGGAAAGCTGGAAACAATCCACCGCCTAAACAACCTAGGAATGTATAAGGATGGGTGAGGGGGTGTATTGATATCCTGGACCCGTTTTTGGTGGAGAACTGGACACCAACAGACATTTTATGGATCTGCCTGTATTATTTTCTGTTGCTGCTTCATCTTTGCAAATTGTGAGTACCGTATTTTACGGATTATAAAACACACTTTTATTCCCTCAAATTTTGGGGGAAAATGGGGACTGCATCTTATAATCCGTGCTCTCCCCACTCCCCGGTGGCCTCCGCTCTCCAGATTCCCACTGTAGCTGCCGATCTCCGCCCAGGTCAGGAGCCCTGCGCCAACTACAGCTCAGGAACCGTGAGCCAATCACAGCCCAGGAACTGCGAGCCAATCAGAGGCCATGCACGACATCAGCTGGCCGCAGATTGGCTTGCGGTTACTGGGCTGTGATTGGCTCACGGTTCCTGCGCTGTAATTGGCGCAGGGCTCCTGACATGGGCGGAGATCAGCAGCTACAGCGGAAATCAGGAGAGCAGGAGGCCGCCGGAGAGCAGGGGGCCACCGGAGAGCAGGGGGCCACTGGAGGGTGTGGGGTCACCGGAGAGCGCGGACACCGGAGAGCGGGGGCCACCGGAGAGCTGTATAAGGTACGCCTTATATCAGGAGGTAGGGCGCCCCCAAGCATGCCTTACTTTCGGGGGGCGCCCTATTTTCGAGGAAACACGGTACTGTTTTGTACCATAGGGGAGGGGGCCACTTTGGAACTATGTCGGGGGGTTGGAATGGGCTGGATCAGGCTGCAGAGGTAGCCCGTGATCACGTGCCCCCGCTCATTATGATTCACTGCACCCACTGTCTATCATCTTGGTGCTGAAGCTGTGATGAGATGTGAACAGGGGAGCGGTGCATATTACATGTGCCTGCATTCACCTCACCATCCCGGATATGCCCTTCAATCACTCTATATGCCCTCCTGCTGGTACACACACAGTAAAATTATAAACACTTTTACTCACCCTCCATTTCTCACTCCGTGCTCCCAGTTCAGTGTCTTGCTTTCTCTGTGCCCGGCATCCGATCATGTAACCTGGGGCGCACAGTGACCAGTCTCCAATCTCCCCTTCATTTCTAAACTCCTGGAGCACCTGGTCTATTCCCACCTCACTCATTACCTTTCCACTCACTCTCTTCTAGATCCATTACAGTCTGGTTTCCGCCCCCTACATTCTACAGAAACTGCTCTTCCAAAGTGACCAATGACCTTCTGACAGCAAAACATAATGGTGACCACTCACTGCTTATCCTATTTGATCTCTCTGCAGCTTTCACATTGTTGACCACCATGTCCTACTCTCCATGCTACACTCCATCGGCATCAAGGACACCGCTCTCTTCTGGTTCTCTTCATATCTTTCTGACCGCTCTTTCAGTGAATCATTTGCTGGCTCCACTTCCTCCCCTCTTCCTCTCACTATTGGGGATTCCTAAGGGTTCAGTCCTTGGACCTCTTCTCTTCTCTCTCTACACGGCCTCAATTGGACAGACCATCAGCAGATTTGACTTTCAGTACCATCTTTATGTTGATGACACACAACTATACACTTCTTCCCCTGACCTTACTCCGCTCTAATAAAGAACACCACTGACTGTCTAACTGCAGTTTCCAATATCATGTCTGCTCTCTACCTGAAACTCAACATTTCCAAAACTGAACTTCGTCTGCTCCCGCTTTCCACTACCCTCCCTAAATACGACATCTCTCTCAGTGTGTGGCACCACGATAACGCCTAGTCAGCAGGCTCGCTGTCTGGGTGTTATGTTTGACTCTGATCTTTCCTTCACCCCATATGTACAATCTCTCGCCCACTCTTGCTGCTTGCACCTGATAAACATCTCTAGAATTTTCCCCTTTCTCACCTTGGAAACCACAAAAACCCTCATTGTGGCCCTGGTTCACTCCTGCCTTGATTATTGTAATCCTCTTTTAATTGGCCTCCCCCGCACTAGACTCTCACCTCTCCAGTCCATCCTTAATGCAGCAGCCTGGATCACCTATCTAGCTAAGGCCGGCTTCACACCACGTTTTTTTCGGGTCCGGGGCTGTCCGGTGTGAAGCAAACAGCCCCGACCCGATTTTGGACAAATGCATGCCTATGGTGCCCGGTGGGGCCAGATGACAGTGACTTGCCATCCGGTTTTGTCCCTGTCCAGCAGCATCAGGCTGAAATCGATTTTTGTCCAGGACACAAAATTGCAGCTTGCTGAAGTTCAGTGGCGGTCGGCGCTGAACTTCAGCACCTGGAGAGCTCCAGGCTGACATTTCAGAACTGTGGCTAGCTCCCCACTAACCACGATTTTGACATTTCTGGACTAGGACAGCGGCATCAGCGAGCACTGATGATTCTGGCAGAAAACAGAATTGGAGGGCAATTAACCCTCCGGTTCTGTTTTCTCTGGAGCTGTCAGGCTGTGTCTGGTGCATCCAGCAAAACATCAGACACAGCCTGACAGCAGAAAACCGGGATGTGAAGCTGGCCTAACCATTACTCGATGCTTCTGGTCTATGCCAGTCATTGCACTGGCTACCTATACACTATAGGATCCAATTCAAACTGCTTGTTCTCACCCACAAAGCTTTTCACAGTGCAGCACCCCCCTACATCTCCTCATCTCTGTCTATCATCCCACCATTCTCTTCACTCTGGAAGTGACTTTAGACTCATGTGGCACCGCTGCAGGGGATTGCCACAGGATCCACCAGTGCAAGGAGGGAGTTACACCTTGGTTCACGCAGCACACAACACCTTCCAACCCAGACCTGAAGGGGGCTCTACTGGCTGCCTTAAGCCAGTTCCCCTATAAAAGATCCAGGCCTGAGGGGAGGAGTCAAATAGTACCAGTAAATAGTTTCCAGTCAGGCAGTGGAGAGAGCAGGAGTGAAGGAGCTGGTCGCTGGGATAAAACCAGGCCCAGGACCAGGGAACACTGACCCAGCTGCGATGCACCCTTGGGAGAGGGTCGGAGGCCAGTGAAGAAATAGGAGAATTGAAGAAAGGGAACAGATGCAGTTTCCCTGTAGTTACCCGGACACTGGAGTCTGTCACTGTAAAGCATCCAGTGCAGCTGTAAAAGCCCGGAAGGACCAGGAGGACTAAATTCCCCTGAGGTAACAGACTAAGAGACACTCTAGCCTGACTAAACACAGGATCAGGGCCAAAGGAGGAATAGGGACCCTGCAGAAGGACGACATTGTCAGTGATAGAGTAAAGCCCTGAGAGGGAGAAGGAGCGGTGAGTTCAGCTACAGGTAGGACTTACCCCAAACCACCATACACAGAGACAGAGGAGGTCTCACAACTCTCCAAAGTAAAAGTCCCAAATTGCACCGGGGACCTGGTTACTTCTCTGGACTGTACCTGTTACCCGTCATCAGTAAAAGGTACTGAAACAAAAACAACTGTGTGTGCATGTGCCCGTTTAACCGCTGCAGTGCTGATATACACTTTACCAGGTACCACAGGTGGAGTCACGTAATCTATCCCCTTTTCCACCATCATCCCCCCACCATCCTCGCCTTAGAGGGTGCAGGGCACGGGACTGGGACCGACCAGCCATGATCCCCCATCCAAGTCACCTTCAGCCCCGGTACCCGAGTACTCCCTACCCTGTCGACGTCTACTCACATCTGTATTAATCCGAACATACCACTCCCATCTCCAAGACCTCCCGAGCTGCACCAATTCTCTGGAATGCTCTACCACAAGAATTTAGGAGTATCCACAACTTACATAGTTTCAGGCGATCCCTAAAAAAACACATCTTTTTAGGATGGCCTATCATGATCCCTAGTCAAAGTCATCTAGACATAGCCTATTCACTTTACCAGTTTCAAATGCATCACAAATAATGGTTAATGGCCACTTATACTGCTCCTATCTGTTCCCCATCTCGTCAAGTTGACCATACCATCATTGTAAATATGCACCTGGACTTTGTGTCACCCCCACCTCATTGTTAGATTGTAAGCTCTTATGAGCAGGGCTGTCATTATTTTGCTCTAATTATTGTATTATGCTTTGCATTGTTTATTTTGTATTGTATTGTACTTTCTGATAACTGTTTCTTATGATTCTTTAAACATGACCCTGTGTTGTGAAGCGCTACGGAATATTTTGGCACTATATAAATAAAGATTATTATTATTATGGGGACATATATACCAGGATGGGGAAAATCATGTACAGTACCAGGATGAGGGACATATCATATTTTTCACTTTATAAGACGCACTTTTAGTTGCCCAACTTTTGGGGGAAAGTGGGGGTGCGTAAAAAAAGTGAAAACTACAATTTGAAAGCGAATGTACAATTTGTTGTGCTGTAGGTGACGGGAGGGGGGGGCGGCTCAGGAGCGGTGTCCAGGGGCAGTTGGGACGCTGGAGGAGGCTGCAGCTGTGGCCCCGTGGTCATGTGGGGCCGCTCATTATCTCATGTAATATGCACTGTTTCCCGCTGTCAATCACTAGCGGGAGCAGCCCATATTACAGGAGCGGGTCCGCAGCTTAGCGGCTGCGGTCCTGTGATGGGCAGTCAGTGCTTTCCACACAATGAAAGCGTGGAAACACTGACTATCCTTGGGAGCACAATCATACTCACCCTTCTCCTCACTCCCTGCTGTCTGCGCCATCCCCGCTGTCTTTGCCGGCATTCAGTCCTGTGAGTATTGCTGCAGAGTGACGTCATCACCACGTGCTGCTCACAGGACCCGGATGCCAGACACAGCACAGAGAGAGAGGATGGCGTGGACGGCAGGTAAGGAGGAGATGGGTGAGTATGATTGTTTATTTTTTTAAGTGGGACAGTGTGCCAGCATTAAGGGGGACCGTGTTCCAGCATTATGGGGGACAGTGTGCCAGCATTATGGGGAACAGAGTGCCAGGATTATGGGGTGGCAGTGTGCCAGCATTATGGGAGACAGTGTGCCAGCATTATGGGGGGACAGTGTGCCAGCATTATGGGGGGGACAGTGTTCAAGCATTATGGGGGACAGTGTGCCAGGATTATGGGGTGGCAGTGTGCCAGCATTATGGGGGGAAATGTGCCAGCATTATGGGGGGACAGTGTGCCAGCATAATGGGGGAAGTGTGCCAGCATTATGGGGGGACAGTGTGCCAGCATTATGGGGGGACAGTGTGCCAGCATTATGGGGGGGACAGTGTTCAAGTATTATGGGGGACAATGTGCTAGGATTATGGGGTGGCAGTGTGCCAGCATTATGGGGGGACAATGTGCCAGCATTATGGGGGGATAGTGTCGCATTAGGGACAGTGGCAGCATTATGGGGGGACAGTGTGCCAGCATTATGGGGGGACAGTGTGCCAGCATTAGGGGGGGACACTGTGCCAGCATTATGAGGGGACAGTGTGCCAGCATTATGAAGGGAGAGTGTGCCAGCATTATGGGGGGACAGTGTGCCAACATGGGGGCTGTGTGTACCAGCATGGGGGATATATATACCAGGATGGGGGACATCTATACTTATTGTAAGACAGACACTGGCATTAAAAGACGGACCCTAGTTAACATTAACACATGCACCATATAAAGCTAAAAATACAGTATATTCAAACTCCTTGGAATGTTTTTTTTTTCCTCTTTTTTTTTTTTGGGTTGTGGTTTGCTTGTGTTTTTATGTTTTTATTGTTGTAGAGAATGTTAAGGTCTCCTTCACATCCCAGTGTATTTCAGAAGTTTTTGAAAAAAAATGTGATCTCTGCTTTTTTCAAAAACTGTTGAAAAATCCTATAGTTTGAATGACCTTGAATTTTGCTTTTATGTGCACTATGGTGGGACTCATGCTCCTTCCCTAGTGTCTGTGATACTTTTGGTTTTGTCTTTTTTAAATGTGAACATGTTTTGGTTGTGCATTTTTGGAATTTAACCATTTTTGGGCTTATGTTTTTTGTTTTTACTAAGGCTAGGGTCACACTTGCATCAGCCCTTACGGCTGACGCAAGCGCTTAAAACTTAGAAATTTTCCCTGCAGCGCATAGCGTTAACACTGCGCCATAGAAACCTTCTGTTTACCTTAGCAGCAGCCACACAGGAAGTGCACCTTATCACAGCACACAGGAAAACGCTGCAGACAACGTTTCCTGTACGCTCAGCTAAAGCACATGTCCTATGTGGCCGCTGCTAAGGTAAACAGAGGGTTTCTATGGGGCAGCGTGCTCTGGCAGCGCATAGCGTTAACGCTGTGTTTTTCAATTCACAGTTGGACTACCTCGGTGTTGGAATACCCCAGTGTTGACCCCTCATTGTCTTTAATGGTGCTGGTCTTGCTGAAACAAAGTTTACTGCTGACACTTTGATGTCATTATCTTGACACTGTGCTTATACTTTGTGTATCCTCTACCTGTCACTCCTAATGTACTTTGTCTTTGAACTCACAGTTGGACTACCTTGGTGTTGGAATCCCTCCATGTTGAACTACCTCGAGGTTGGACTACCTGGCTGTTGGCCCCTCTCGGTGCTGCTGTCACTGCTGTGGCTGCTGCTGCTGACTTCCCTGCTGCTGTTTTTGAGTGTGATTATCTTGACACTGTCTAGAATGTGAATCCCTGGGCTCTCATTCACACCACTATTTCTCATCATTGTTTAATCAGCTCTTGTAGTCCACACACCAGTGCTGCATTCTGGTTTTGGACTACAAATACTAATGAGACATTGATGACAGATACTGACATGACTGACACCAATTTTTTTTTTTAATGTGCCGACAGCGCTGGTGCATCTTCCCAGTCCTCTGACAGACCGATCTCTCCATCTGGATTTCCCCTATCCCAGGCCTCTATCGCTACTGAAACCCTGCAACCAGCTTCTCGTTTGGTTCGACAGTGCCAGTGGCCTTAGGATAGGAATGTTCTGCCGGAGTACCTTCATCTATGTGGAGTATTTGAAAATTCTGTTCAGCTCATAAATAAAAGAATGGAAGCTGGTTTTGACAAAGTGAACTTACTGGAGCCAGTCATCTGCATGTCATACAGGCCTGTGAGGATGCACTACATTATGCCCTCAAGCATTTGTCCATCACTGATCAGAAAGAGTTTGACACGAGCCAGCAACAACCAGTTCCTGCCCAGCAGAGAGAGGAGCACAGACATTTGTAGCAGAGATACGAGGTGGAACATCGGCGGCCAAGATACGAGCCGGAACATCATCAGGCAAGAGACGAGCTAGAACATCGGCGGTCAAGCAAGATACAAGCCGGAATATTGGCGGTCAAGCAATATACGAGCCGGAACATCGGCCTAGATCTGACCCCGAAAGTTGGTGAGGGAGAGATAAAGATGAGATTTGGCAGCAAAGAGAGGAGCCTGACCATCGGTGACCAAGATATTAGCTCTAAGGCTGGGGTTCCACATAAGCCCTCAGTCCGTTTTTGGCTTCAGTTTTCTCATTTTTTTTTTCTAAGTCCAAAAACTGACAGAAAACGGATTGGATGTAATAAACACCCTGTCCGTTTTTCTCTGGAGCTCCAAACACCCTGTACGTTGCTAGCAACGTTTTTTGCATCAGTTAAAAAACGCATGCGTTTTCATGCGTTTTTTTTAACATGGGGCCCTATGGGAAACGCATGCGCGAACGCATGCATATGCGCACTTGCGTTTGCGCATGCGTTCGCGCATGCGTTTTTTTAATGAAAAGTCCAAAAACGTTCAGGAGTGCAGGAGGGTCAAAAAGCACCCAGAAAAAAACGGATTGGTGATGAAAATCACTTCCAAAAACGGATTTCTATGTGGAACCACAGCCTAAGATTGCCAGGCAAGAGACGAACTCAGACATTGCTGGCAGACACATCAGCTGGCAGGATATATGCAGCAGCCAGGACAGCCGTCTACCCATTACCCACCGGCTACAATTACACAATGACCTAAATCTTTGGCACGTCCCACCCCTGTGAATCTTCACTACTCTTCCAGTTTTTGGAGTGTTTATTAGAGCCAACATGAGTAAGGCTGTGGTCACAGTTGCCATGCGTTTTTTTTAGTGATTTTACAAAACTCATGCTTTTTTTCATGTCAGCATGAGTTTTGTAAGGTGTGTGATGGCTCCCTGCGTTTTTGGCTGCGTTTTTGAATCTGCACCTAAAAATAGTGCTTGAAGTATTTTTTTGTGCGTTTTGAAAAACGCATGCGTTTTTGTAGAAAACGCATGCGTTTTTTTAACATGGGTTCCTATGGGAAACGCATGCAAAAACGCATGTACACTTAGTACCTTTTAGTGCCATTCAAAAACGCATGCGTTTCCCATAGGAGCCCATGTTAAAAAAACGCATGCGTTTCCGGAAACGCATGCATTTTTTTAACATGGGCTCCTATGGGAAACGCATGCGTTTTTGAATGGCACTAATTGTACATGCGTTTTTGCATGCGTTTTCCATAAGGCCCCTTATTAAAAAACGCATGCGTTTTTGGATATGCTCCAAAAACGCATGGGACAGTCACACATGCTTTTTGGCTATTAGGGCATGCGTTTTTTAACATGGGGCCTATGGGTGCGTTTTTTACATGAGTTTTTGAAAACGCAGGTCTCCAAAAATGCATGTGAAAAATGGTACTGTGACCACAGCCTAATCCAGAAAGTTTCTCCTTGCCACCCCCAAGGCCAAAGAGGTGCCTCAGCAAAGTCTATCAGGTCACTCATCACCAGTGAATCCAGAAGTCCTATCATTAATTCCACAAGCACCCCTTTCCTTAGACCCCTTAGCAGTCTCACCACCACCAGCACCACCACCACAACAAAATGCCAATTTTAAAAAAAAAATCTTTCTCAAATGTGTAGTGTCTAGCTTTTTTTGTAATTACATTAACCGTTCAGATTTTTTACTAATCATGTAGAGAGTACAACAGTATAAAAAGCTGAGGTAGAGTGTACAACACTACACATGGGTCATGTACAGAGTACAACAGTACAATAGTTTAGGTAGTGAGCAAAAGACTACACATAGCTCAGTTGCACAGCACAACAATATACATAGTTGTGGTATAGAGCACAACAGTATGTGTATTGTGCAGCTCTGTACCTGCAGTATGGCTTTAGGTGCATAGCAGAACAGTACCCATAGTTCAGTTGCACAGCACATCAATAAACATATTTCAAGTGGTGAGCACAATAGTACAATGTACTTTATGTGCAGTGTTACACATAGTTGAGGTACAGAGCACATCAGTAGAAAGAAAAAAGACCAAAGTTTTTTATTGATTTTGGACAGGTTAAAAACAATGAAAAACATTTTCACAATCAAATGTGAAAAGTACAAACAAACAGTGTACAGGGATTACATAGCATTTGTCATATAACACATTGAACAGGTTAAAACAATTCAAACTTTGTACATTAAGGTACTTGGCATGGACAACAAAAACATTACACCATTTCACTCTGTCATGACACCCGTCCTTCATCTGACACAAAAAAGTACGCAAACTTGTCCCTCATTTCTGAAATGGCCAAAGTTGTCTGATCCCGAAGTGTTTGGTAGTTCTCTAATGTGGTTTCTGCAATGTCATCACGCTCCAAGGGAAGTCGTTCTTTGTTCAAGATGTAATTGTGCAGAACCACACACGCTTTAACGTCATCCACAGTGTTAGGTTGCAGATGAATGGCTTTTCCCAGAATGCGCCATTTTGCAGTCCAAAAGCGCATTCCATCACTCTTCTTGCCCTTGTGAGCCTGTAATTAAAATTGTTTTTGGTATGGCACAATCCACGGCTGGAGTAGTGCTTCAGAAGGTTCTCACACATCTGGAACATCTGGAAAGCCTCGTCTCCTACAATAACAAAGGACATAGGTGGTCCATCTGTGTGGGGAAGCGGTCTTGGAGGTGGAATGTAAAATTAACTGTTGTAAATGCACCGTCCCATTGAAGATTGTTTGAAAATCTGTGAGTCATTAAATAGTCCAAAAGAACCAATGTCAACAACAAGAAAGCGATAAAAGAGAGAAAGAGAGAGTAGCGCTTCTGGGTGAAATCCGGTGAAGTGGATTAAATGGTTGTTTAGTGTGCTTACTAACCTTAGCCAGGTTATGCTGCCTGCATAACCCAGTGTAGAAGCCTCCGGTGCTTGAATGCACCACGCACTTGTATTTGTCTTTCTATCTTCCCGGAGAGCTTCCAGGGAAGCAGATCACAGGAGGTGTCACGTGTCTCTGACGACTCCACAGGTCCTTCACGCTCAGTCTGTTGTAGATTAGATTGTAGAAAACCTGGCAGGTTTCTTTTACAATTCCAGACACTGTTGTTATCACAAGACTGAATTGAAAATGAGGAGAAGATGGACTTTCACCGGTTGGGAGGAATCTGCAAAACAATAAAACCAAATATCACTACAGTATCATCCTAGCATTTTGTTATCAATGTGTGAAAAATAAATAAATACATTTTACCTTAATGTTAACATTTGCCTCTCCTCAGCAGAAATCACTCGACGGGAAGGTGTATCCTGTTTTGTAACTAATCCACATGCCCATCTAAGAAGGTTGCCAAAAGTTTGCACGCTCATCCTGAGGTTGTCCATGAATTTGTCTGGGTGGTTCTGCAGTTCTTGTTACAAAGTACAGAACACAACACGAGTCATTCGCCGCAAAGTGATTGGGTGCACCCAAAATCTACAACGTCTCTGGGCCAATCTGCGTCTTCGGCGCTCATTATGATATGCAATTCCTATAGAGTGTTCAACTAGAAAAAACATTTTAAAATGCAAATCCAGCTCATGGGATGACAGAGCCATTTATATGCAATCCAGGAACAACAGATTGTAAATCCAGGAAAACCTCAGTCAGAAAACAGTAGAACAATGCTGTAAATCTAAGGAAAATGAAAATCCAGGAAAATTGCTTTCTGAAACCAGTCGCACAATGCTGTAATCCAGGGAAAGTGAGTGTAATCCAGTATAAATGCAAAATTGCTGTAAAATCCAGGAAGAAAAGGGATATTAAATCCAGGAAAGATGAAAGATGAAAGCAGTATCCATAAAAAGTAAGGGGTGAAGGCAATAGAACACTATCTTTATATACCTGTGAGTGGGGACTAAAATTGTGGCAAACATCGCACTTGCCACTTTTTCTGGATGCATACAGCATATATCCGATGCGTTTTTTCCGGATGCGGCACATGAGGATACATTCGGTATTTCTCGCAAATTCTGGATGCGGCAACATTGCAGTTTGAACACTAGAAATGAGCGATGTTCGATCGAACATGTTCGCCAATTTCAAATTCAACCTGTTTTGGGCTATGTTCGAGTCATTTGACGAATGCGAACGATTTGCTAAAAATTCGATAGTTAAAGGTTATGTTCCATAACGGGTCGTTGACCAAAGGCGTTACTGACTTTTCACAGTAATGCTTTTGTTCAACATTATTATGAGTTTCAATGTCTAGGAATAATGGTCGGGAGGGGAGGAAGGGCTGGGGAGAGGTCTGTGGTCAAATAATGCAGATCTCCATTTTTTCTTCTTTCCCGCACTTACTGTAGGTGGTCCGGTCTGTCTGCCTATCAGCACGCATAGAGCAAAGTGTACATTTTGCACACGATGGCTTGTGTCATTGGCTGGGTATGTCACATGACCTTGCCATATAAGAACCAGCCATTTTCCCTCCTCTCCATTTTATCAGTGTTGGAGCTCAGTGTCAGACGCCGCCGCTGCTGCTGGTTGCGCTAAAAAGATAGTTAGATAGCAATTCCATTCCAAGTTAGAGAGATAGTAGATTTAGTGACTACTTCCAAGAAAAGCCCTTTTAAGGCTTAAAAGCACTGTGTGCCAGGCAGGTCTGTTCCAGTGCTGTGGAAGCATTTTTTACAGCATCTGGCCAAATCTAGCCAATTAAATTATTTTTGACTAGTAGCAGTAGTGTGTGCCAGACACTGGTGTAGTACTGTTGGGAAGAAAGCTACACCTCCTGTGTTTACTAGCTTTTTTTTACTGCATCAAGCAAAGCAAATCCTTTATGGCTAGTATCAGTGTGTGCCAGGCACTGTTGTAGCACTGTTGTGAAGAAAGCTATACCTCCTGTGTTTACTAGCCTTTTTATTACTGCATCTAGCCAAGCAAATCCTTTTTGGCTAGAAACAGTGTGTGCCAGGCACTAGTGTATCACTGTTGTATAGAAAGCTACACCTCCTGTGTTTACTAGCTATTTTTCCTGCATCTAGCCAAGCAAATCCTCTTTGGCTAGTAGCAGTGTGTGCCAGGCACTGGTGTAGCACTGTTGTAAAGAAAGCTACACCTCCTGTGTTTATTAGACTTTTTTTTATGCATCTAGCCAAGCAAATCTTGTTTGGCTAGTAGCAGTGTGTTCCAGGCACTTATGTAGCACTGTTGTGAAGAAAGATATACCTCCTTTGTTTACTAGCCTTTTTTTCCTGCATCTGGCCAATCAAATCCTTTTTGGCTAGAAGCAATGTGTGCCAGGCACTGGTGTAGCACTGTTGTGAAGAAAGATACACCTACTTTGTTTACTAGCCTTTTTTTACTGCATCTAGCGAAGGAGATCCTTTTTGACTAGTAACAGTGTGTGCCAGGCACTGATGTAGCACTGTTGTGGAGAAAGCTACACCTCCTGTGTTTACTAGCCTTTTTTAATGCATCTAGCCAAGCAAATCCTTTTTGGCTAGTAGCAGTGTGTACAAGGCACTGGTGTAGCACTGTTCTGAAGAAAGCTACACCTCCTGTGTTTACTAGCCTTTTTTTTACTGCATCTAGCCAAGCAAATCCTTTTTGGCTAGGAGCAGTGTTTGACTACGTAGCTGTGGTCCTGTGTTCTGTTGAAATCTACACCCACATAGTGCAGAAAACACTTTTACAATTGCATCTGCCCAAAACTACTTACCAAAACCTATTTAGCATAGTACCACTGTTTGACTAGGTAGCTGTGGTCCAGTGTTCTGTTGAAATCTACCGCCACATAGCGCAGAAAACACTTTTGTATTGTATCTGCCCAAACCTAGTTACAAAAATCTATTTAGCGTAGAACCACTGTTTGGCCACTCAGCTCTTCTAGTTTTACTTCCATAGTTTTGTTTGTCAATGTGGCACCGCATGGGTTAATGTGCCACAGTAACCTCACACGGGTTCCCTCCCCACAACACACTGACTTACACTAGCACCTCTGGGCCAGGAGGGGGAGCACAACCTGCTCTCTTATATACTCCAGCTCATGAGGAAGTAGTTTAGTTTCAATTTCTGGGAGAACTGAGAGAGTCTGCAGTGTAAAGGAGCTACCTGAGGCTTCTCTGGAGCCTGCTCACGATTCCAGGCCTAGCCAGGGTCTGAGTAGAGGAGAACTGACAGAACAGAGAAACACATCTGGGAGCTGGAGTGCCATCTTTACTAGCCCCAGAGAAGCGCACAGAATGGACACCGGATCCGGCACTGTGATTGACACACACAGCACAGTGAATCCAGGAGTAGTGGAGTCTCTAGACCACCACAGTACCAGAGCAAAGCAACAAGCGGGGTCAGCGCAGCACAGAGGACTCAAGTTGCATAGCCAAGTGGTACCAGCAGAACAGAGAGAGGAGTGAGACAGTCCCAGCAGCTCAGGTAGAAGCAGCAGCCAGGACACACACAGAGCGCAAGCAGGAGGAAGCTTAGGACCCGGACAGGGTGGGAGCACCCAGCCCCAGTACAGACTCAGTTGACAGTACTAAGCTGAATTACCATCATCTTCAGTAAAGACCTGGAAAACTGCAAAACTGTGAGTCTGTGTGTTAATTGCACCTTTGCCCTATATTCAACAGCAGAGATCCCCATCTGCAGAGCTGGACACAAGGCTGCAGCAGCAGGAGAGTAAGGGAATTGCACCTATTACCATACCTCATCCAGCACCAAGACAACCAGTCCTGCAAATGCAAAGTAAGTGCCTGTGTTAACTACAACCCTCATTATAATCCTTGCAAACCCTGCTCTCCCTCACAACTCCCTCACAAGCAGCCACCGTCTCCACTACCATCCCTACCCTGCAACATCTATCATATCCACCATAGACTATACCAACCACTGCCCCGGGGACCTTGCTTCTACCTACGGAAGAGCAGTACCATCTAAGCTGCCTAACATCATCCCCGGAGGTTCTGCAGCAGCGGTGGTCCCCCATACTGACCACACACCGTGGGTGGCATCACGGTAAACTCTATCCCTGTACATATTACCCCCTTATTATTGCCAGGGCCTGGGACACGGTCCAGATCAAGACCTCCTGACATCCCCCACAGCAATGCGGTCCGGTACTGAGTACCCTCGTCCCAGTGAGCTCACAACCCTGGCGTCACAACAGGATCTACCTTGCCCGGTACCGGGCATTGTGTGCCGTGATTGACGTGGAAATCGTTTTTGAACTGCGCCATCTGACTGTATTTTTGAGAATCCACCATTTTGCAGTGTGCGGCGCGCGGGAAAGAAAGGGGGCGGTACCTTGCATTAGCGCAAATTCAGCCTCCTCCCCTTGGTGCTGATGACATCCGGTGGGGAAGAAGATTCCTGGTGCACCTCGGAAACTCCCATAGACATCCGGATGGAAGTGGAAGACGGAGGGCGGACATTAACTGAGGGGGCCCAAGATGTCGCAGCCTGATCACAAGACAGCGACGGAGCAGCCGGTGGAGCTACAGCGCCGGATCAACCAGTAGCACCCGGCGGTGCAGCGGCGCAAGGAACAGTACCAATAATGCTGTTCCTGATGCCGTATACTCCAGGGGCAATGTGGCTGCCCCAATACTCCGGTGAGCCTAATACACTAACTGACTTTATGCTAAAAAATAAAGGAATATTATGTGATGTACCGCCTCACTGAGCCCAGTCGTGTAGCAATGATTATGGGACAATTAACGGCAATGCACGGTGGAAGGTTGCGTCCTGGCTGGACAACAGATAAGGACACTGTAGAGCATCTAGTAGCCAGACTGAAAGCAACGTTTGAATCTGCTGCTGATCACCGGTCTACTCCAAGACGTATGAGCAACATCTACAAGACCTAGCAGAAGTGTTCGAAACTTTGTCTAAATATGCCATGAAAATCAAGCCATCCAAGTGTCATCTTCTCAAACCAAAGGTACAGTAACTGGGACATGTCGTGAGTTCAGAGGGAGTAGCACCGGATCCTGATAAAGTCACAGTGATAAGGGATTGGCCAACACCTACAAACGTGAAAGAAGGGAGGCAATTCCTGGGCCTGGTAGGCTATTATAGAAGATTTATCAGAGGATTCACGAAGCTAGCAGCTTCCCTGCAAGACATCCTGGTAGGACAGTCAAGAAAGTCTGCAACCCGTAATCCTCCTTTCAGTGGAATGAAAAGAAGGAAGACTCCTTCAACAAGCTGAAAAGTGCACTGACAGGAGAAGAGATCCTGGCATACCCTGATTACAATCAACCATTCATTCTATACACGGAAGCCAGCAACGTGGGACTGGGAGCAGTGTTGTCACAGAAGCAAGGAGGCAACGAGAGAGTTATTGCCTTTGCAAGCAGGAATCCCGAGAACTACAGCTCCTTCAAGTTAGAACTACTGGCAGTAGTTTGGGCTGTAACGGAACGTTTCAAGCACTACTTGGCACTGCAGAATTTACCATCTACACGGATAACAACCCGTTGACTCATCTGGATACAGCCAAATTAGGTGCTTTAGAGCAGCGATGGATAGTCCGGCTGTCTAACTACAACTTTGTCATCAAATATAGCCAGGCCAGAAGAACGGGAACGCAGATGCTTTGTCACGGATGCCACACCTGAAAGACGTGGAAGAGACACCGGAGGAGTTGGAAGAAATTGAACTACCGGCCTTTCATCGTTCAAAGGAGAGAAGTATGAACCCGGCATCTACCAGAGAGAACAAAAGGTAAATTTCAACCCGTTAAGACACCATGGATGGGCTGACAGACCAAGATACAGATCCAGCTGTGAAGCTAGTGAAAGAACTGTTTACGCAACAAGATGCATACTCTGATCAGAATGCCCCAGCTGAGACTATACAGCTCTGGAAGGAAAGAGGCAAGTTGTTCCTGTATCAAGGGAAGCTCTGCAGAAGGCATACCAATCCAAAACACATCAACTGGTCTGGCAGATAATCGTGCCCAAACAAGACATCAGAATGGTCTTAGAAGCCTACCACGACGTGCAGGACATTTCGAATGGAAGAAGTTAGAGGCAATCCTGAGAGAAAGATTTTATTGAGTTGGCATGAGAAGTTCAATTGAACTTTGGTGTAGAAGATGTGCCGCATGCAACTCAGAAGGAAAGATCCACAGAAAGCTCTACTTCAACCCATAGTAACCAAGCAGCCACTTGAGCTAGTCGCGTTAGACCACGTCAAGTTGTCACCAAGCCGGTCAGGCTATGTCTATGCCTTAACCATCGTGGACCATTATTCATTAGATAGGCAGGAATCGTTGGGGGTGCAAGGACATAGTGTATGGAAGAACTGACAGACATAGGGTTAACAGTCTCCTTTACCTTTACTGAAGCCAGAAACAGGTTCATTCAAGGCACCATTCACAAGTGATGTTCGGAGTCCGGAGCCTGGAAGCAAGTTGGGTTTTCCACACCCGGTAAGTACCGAGGCCTCCCTGTCGCAGTATCCCATTTGAGAGCCCTGGCTGCTTAAAGCTATGCTTACGCTTCCTCCTCACTCTTGTGTTTTGGCCGTATAACAGCCGGCTTGAGCCCTCTCTGGGTTACTCTCTTCTCTGTCTCTCCCGAGCTCACAGTTGCAGCTGTTTCTCCTGGCCATTTGGGTGGACATGTGAAATTACCCGCCTTCCAGTTCTGGCTGCTGGGTATGAAGTACCTGATGACCTCAGACTCTGGTGTCCATACTGTGCTAGGTTTTGAGGCAAGCTGGCACCGCTCCACTCCTCACACCTTTCCTCCACTTTCCTCCGACCCTTACTGCGGGTCACTCACACTGGCTAGTCAGTCACCTAGGACGAGCCCAGCGCGGCTACCGTCTGTAGGATGTCTTCTACAGTCCTCCTAGGAAGTAAACTGCCTGATCCCGCCCCATAACAGAATTTATAGGGGACCAGCCCTGACCTAGGACTTTAGACCTCCCCCTTCTGGCCTGGAGTTGGGAAGGTGCTGTGCACGTGTGTGTGTTACCTGAGGTGGGTGCCTTCCCTTGCTTCCAAGCTTAGCATTGTGGCGACCTGACCCTGGTGCACCATACTGCAGTTTCAGTATGTATTAGATTTTATGTTTTAAATAGGGATGGGCGAGTCTACTCGCTAGGATTCGTTACTCGGCGAGTAGTAAGGGACTCGCAGGACTCGGTACTCTGCGAGTTTCCCAGCGATTACTCGCACAGTAACGAGTCCAATGCAAGTCAATGGCAATCCTAGTTTTGTCAGAGTTTACTTTTTCTCACTCGCTAACTTGCTATATCACATCGCTATGTAGCTTGAATCTCCCCAAATCGTTTAAACAATCGCACCGCTTCACGGATACCCGCTGTCAGCAGCGAGTCTGAGCGAGTCTGAGCGAGTCTACGAATCCGAGTCCTGTATACTGTATTCGGGACTCGCGAATACAGAATCTGTTATGTTCCGACAAAGCTTCCGAGACAGCCTAGCGTGTTAGGTCAGAAAACTTGTGAAGATGGACAAGCATGTTAGCGAATCATATTCAGTAATGCCACAGCCATGTTGGTTGTGGCAGGACTATGATTGGCTTCTGTCCATCGTGATGCCTATGTCATGTATGAGAGGCGAGGCTGTATATAAGCCTTGCCACCGCCATTACCTCCACATTCCTGTGACGATCTGAGCTACTGCAGGGTGAGGTAGATGCTGGAGCAGATCATAGGGAGTGTCAGTCAGTGTAGGGAAACTTCAAGATTCCTTATATTTAACCCAAACAGCTGTTCTGAGAGCTACCAGGAGGACAGAGGAGTACTGTGTAGAGGACTGTAGGCAGGCAGGCAGGGAGGAGCAGCCTTACAGTGCACACAGGACCGACCTCATAGCTTAGCTTACTCACTCAACTTTCCTAATAGCTGAAGTCAGTGGCTTAGCTGAGGTACTATTTCTTATTTTTTTGCACCTGATAGATTTTGGGTCATAATAACCCCTTTAGCTTTATTATCTCTGTGGCAGACCAGTGCGTTGCTGCTCTCCTACCTGCAAATAGCACGTACGCCACCTGCTTGTGCGACTACTTGTGCGCACATTAATAATTTTTGCAGGACAGTGTGCTGCTTCACTGCCAAGTGTTAGCACACACTTAACCCGCCAAAACGGCAATGCGAGCGCTTTCCGAGACACATCTACGATTTGTAAATCACACATTACTCGCTATTACTCGCTTCCCCATTCATTAACATTGGACTCGCTAGACTCGCAACGAGTAGCGAGTCCCGAGCTCGGACTCGCTAGAGTCAAGCGATTCCGAGTAATTTAGGACTCGCCCATCACTAGTTTTAAAGAGTGTATATTATTCACTGATTCAAATACTCAGAGTTCTAAGGATCATCTTTCTCCATATTTGCCTTCGGTAGGTTCAGGTAATTTTATTCAGTTGTACAGAATGTAATAAAGCAAAAATAATTGCTGCTAAAGTTACTGAGTTTTAATTTTCAATGCTTTCGGCAGCTATGGATATCTGCCACTTACATGATTAGCAGAATTGATCATATCAGGAATTAGTGCCACTGTCATCTTCTTTGCGGTGCCACGCTAATTATTCAGGAAGCCTTGCTTTTATAGTGTCTGCTGGACCGTGAGGGGAAAAACAGTTTAGAAATTAAGTGTCACCATAGCAGCTGGAAACCCCATGGTGACAGAGAAATCCAGACTTGTGTTAACCATCTTTTAGTGGCACACAAACCAGCCCCGTCTATACCTCCTCTGTGCCCACAGCTATCACTCACCTTCCAGACTGCCTGTCTTCATTGATACACATCCATCTATTCTGCTCATTTAATAGAAATAAGGGTATTACTCCTGGGGATTGAATGTTGAGAGGGAGCTCAAAATAGTCACAGATTAAACAGAGATCAGAGGACTGATAGGCTTAAGGGGGTGTCACACGCGTCAATATCGCCTGCACGATATCGACTGCACGTGACGTTGCAGCGATATTGACGCGTGTGACATACTGCATCAACCAGCGATAAATCGCTGGTTGATGATCGCCAGGTTTCAGAACCAGCTCTGAAACCTGGCGATTGTCGCCCGGTGGACACGCAGCATCGCTGCGTGTGACACCGGGACTAGCGATATTCCAGCTCCCAGCGCCTGTCACAAGCGCTGGGAGCTGGTCTCCAAGGTACACTGCGGGTAACTAGGCAGCGCGCGCTGCCTAGATACCCGACGTGTACCTTAGTTACCAGCCTCCTCCGCTCACCGGGTGAGCGTAGGAGGCTGGTAACTAAGGTACACGTCGGGTATCTAGGCAGCGCGCGCTGCCTAGATACCCGACTGTGTACCTTAGTTACCAGCCTCCTCCGCTCACCGGGTGAGCAGAGGAGGCTGGTAACTAAGGTACACGTCGGGTATCTAGGCAGCGCGCGCTGCCTAGTTACCCGCAGTGTACCTTGAAGACCAGGCTGCTCCCGCTTCCAGCAGGCTGGCAGCGGGAGCAGGACATCGTGGAAACGATATTTAAATCGTTTCCATGATGTCACTGGTCAATTGATCGCTGGTGAGTCTGTCTGTGTGACAGCTCACCAGCAATCAGCCGTCAATGTCGTCAGCGATCAGATCGCTGACGACATTGACGCGTGTGACACCCCCTTTAGAAACAGGCACATTGAAGCACCAGCAATGCAGGGAGAGCAGCAGTCTACAAGGGAGAGATTTTTGGAATATATGTGAGAATTGAGGGATTCACTTAGGATACAGTGGGTCACAAACAGAAATTATAAAAAAAGACAGACTTTCACACACATAATGTGTGTGAACAAAGTGCTATCAGAAAAACACAACTATAAAAGGTTATTATTCCATTGCACACTAGAACACTTACCTTCACATTTGCGTTTGTGTCTGCATGCTGATGGCATGCAGACACATACGCAGTGCAAAGCAGGGCCTAAAGATGTGTCCGCAGCGGAGAATGTCCGCCTGCGGACACATCACTCTGGAGCCCGGCCAGCCAATCAGCGGTGTCCGGGGGCGGAGATCAGCGCCGGAGATCTCCGCCTCCCGGCCGCCGGTAAGCTCCGGGACACGTCGGCGGGGAGAAACAGCTGATTTGACAGCTGTTTGAATCTCCCGCGCCGACACCGAGAGGAGATGTCGGCGCGGGAAGATTCAAACAGCTGACAAATCAGCTGTTTCTCTCCCGCCGACATCGCTAGCAGATTACCGGCGGCAGGGAAGAAGAGATCAGCAGAGGCTGAGCTGATCTCCCGGTGGCCGTCGGTGAGCTCCTGTGACATCACCGGCGGCCACCGGGAGATTTTTCAATGGGTCTGCAGCGTTCTCCTGCGCTGTCAAGCGCAGAACACTGCGGACCCATTAAAGACAATGCAGGTTTTGTGCGCTTGGGGACGCTTGCTGATCTTCCAAGGTCCCCGAACGCACAAAAAAATGCAACATGCTGCGTCCCGGGTGCGGACACTGGACCCTGGAAGGAGCAGATATCGTCCGCATCCGCACCCGAACGCAGCAAACGCTGCCAAACGCAGGAACGATGCGTTCCTATGTTAAACATAGGAACGCAGTGCGCATGCGTTTGACGGCGTATGGGAACGCAGCATACGCTGCGTTCACATACGCAAATGTGAAGGCACCCTAAGAATTAAAGGACGTATCCGGCTTACATCAATCTTTACAGTATTGGGCTACACAGATACAAGTAGATAGATGGTAATTACCTACCTGATCTGCTGTAAGCCCTTCCTCTCCTGTCAGCACCTGTCACATGACCTCTCCTGCAGTGATTTTGCTGCTTCCTGTAATGTCACGTCCCGACCACACAGCATTAGCTTATCCCCCGTCCTGTACACAGCATCACAGCCCAGTCACTGTGAGTGACAGCCGACTCCCCTCCGCTAACCCAGCCCATGTGTGCTGAGTAGAGACGAGCTGTTTGAGGCAGGATAGCATGGACACTGCTGGTACACAGAGCAGCTCCCAGAGAAGTGCCTCTGTATGCAGTGTCTGCTCTCATCCAACTTTTCCCTCCTTGCACTTTCAGGTGCATTGCTGTAGGAGTTGCTAGCTGGACCCTGTTTGTGTAATAATGATGAGTTGTTTGTGAATGATCCTTCACTGCTGTAGCACTGAGACACTGTAATGGCAGAGTCCTAGCCAATCAGGGTGCAGTGTGTGTGCAGAGAGGAGTGTGGAGGGGGCAGAGAGGGGTGTACAGGGGGTGGTGATCAGCACAGGCTGTAAAAAGGAAAAAAAAAAACAGGAAGCTACTTAATCCGACAGAAAATGCTACTACAAGTTAGGGTAGAGGCACATTCGCCTACGCGATTTTGATGCATGACAGTCGCGTGAGTGCTTTCCGTATGGCTGTGCGTGTGTGGTGCCAGTGTGATGTGATTGTGTGTTTTTTCTCAGCTTAAATCTTTGTGACATCTGTGTAGTGTCCATGTGCAATAAATTTTTAACATGGTCTTTCCCATGCTGTATTAAGTTAGAAAAGAATAGACAAACAGATAGCATAGATAGATTGAATAGAATAGACAAATAGATGCTAGAATAGGTAGATCAGGCTTACCAGTCTCCCACTGCTACTTCCAGGGCCGCACATTACGCTTCATGCATAATTACTGCACTGACCAGAAAACAGCCAATCACAGATGCTCACACTCTGTGAGAGCCTCTGTGATTGTGTGCAAGGAGAGACATACACCTTGGTACACACAGCACACAACACCTTCCACCCCAGACCTGGAGGGGGAGCTCTACTTGTTGCCTTAAGCAAGATCCCCTATAAAGATCCATATCTGAGGGGAGGAGTCAGTCTGCTCTGAGCAGTGAAGAGAGCAGTTAGTTCCAGTCAGACAGCCGAAGAAGAAGGTACTGGTTGCTGGGATCAAGCCAGGACCAGGGAACACTGATCCAGCTGTTCTGCACCCTAGGGAGAAGGACGGAGGCCAGTAGAGGAAGTAGGAGAAAGAAAGAAGGGAACAGACCTGGTTTCCCTTTAGCCCACCCGGACGCCGGATTTCGATTCTGCTAATTATCTAAAGTGTAGCAGAGAAAGCCCGGACAGACCACGAGGATCCAATCCCCCAGAGGTAAAGTACAGATAAAGTACAGAACGATATGAAGTAAAAAGGTATGATAAAATGAGCGCTAGGGACAGAAACAGGCACTGGGCTCTTATCGAATATTACCTTTCAAATTTATTGTGAACAGTAGAAGTTACAGGTCTCCTCGCCACTGTGGCGAGGAGACCTGTAACTTCTACTGTTCACAATAAATTTGAAAGGTAATATTCGATAAGAGCCCAGTGCCTGTTTCTGTCCCTAGCGCTCATTTTATCATACCTTTTTACTTCATATCGTGCTCAAATCCTCCCTCTGGGGAGTGTGGTTTGAGAGCAGCTCTGGGACAGGAATTGGTCAACACAGAGGAGCTGCCCTTCCCTGGGCTCGTGATCTCTGGGAGAGACGTTGAAGTTCCATAAGGAAAGGCTTCTCTACACGTAGCAACGGATTTATGCCTGTGGTTAATTCTCACCTCAAATCATCAACCTAGTTGTGCAGGGGGCACAACTAGAAAAGGTGAGTGACATATCAATATAACCCCTTGCTTCGGCTAATTTGCACAGTGTGGCGCAACAATTTCTTGGTTTTTCTTTTCCAGATAAAGTACAGAAGACACTCAAACCTGACCAAGTACAGGACCAGGGACCTAAGCAGAGAATAGGGATCCCACAGAAAGGTCCTCAATGTCGGTTATGGAGTAGTACCCTAATGGTACCTTTACACGCCGCCACTGCAGGATGGATACCAACGGCTACTTCACGTGCACGAGCACGCCCAAACGGTTACCAACGGGAAACGCACCCTCTTTACACGCCGCCACAAGGTGCGCTACGCTACGCTACATTTACAGCTAGCTACAACGCCGGGTGTCTCAAGTCGCCACCTGTAGCTCAGCGTACCAGCTTTACACGCCGCCACCACAGAGTGATCTGGGAGGAACAAAGGCAAGACGTAAAACAAATAGGCGTGCCACAGACCTGTACGCCGCGCCCAAACCACAACCATTGGCCAACAGTACGGAGTTGTGATTGGGCACGACGGAAAGGGCGGATGGCCGAGACGTGCCGTAGTAGTGATCGGAGTGAAGCACGGAATAAGCGGTTGTGACATTGCGGAGCATGGCGAATGCCTCGAAATCGATGGGAAAGCGTCACGCTGGAGCGGTGGCCAGTCACATACCCCCGTGTGTATAAAAGTAGCGGTCCTGGGCTATGTGTGCGTAGTAGAAGTGTTTGGCTTGTCACGCACGATCAGCGCTTGTGACAGCGGCGTGTGGCGATTGCACTGAGGTGCGTTTGTGCGACACACAGTAGCAGCTTACAACACATAGTATGTGCGTTTTCTGTAGAAATTCTATCTGTGTCAACTCTTGCGAACTATGTGTGACTACAGGCTGAATGGTGTTAATATATCTGCTCACAGATGTGAATGTAGTGGAACAGCTCCCAAGGCAACATGTCAAAGATCTGTGTGACAGTGTATTTGAAAACAGCCGAGAACAATATGTCCTGCATCAATGTGCTGTTTGCAGGGGACCCTCTGCCTACAACAAAATCAAGGATCATGTACGCACAATGGCCACAAACACTGTTGGGCAAAATCCTTTTTTACAAACATGGCTACCCACACATATTGTCTGCACAATCCCAGCCAATAGGTGGCTATGACATCCCTGGCCCCCACCAAAACCTTCATCACATTGCCCTCCTCCACCAAGTAATGAGGCTCACACAGATGATTTTGGATCCAACATAAAAAATTTTAATAAAATGCATTAATGTTGACCTTGGATTGTAACTTAAAAATATACAGAAAGTAAAAAGAATGTAGAATTAAAGTGCATGTCACATTCTTCACCCACATTAAAGGGATAACCAATTGACCACACATTGAAAACTGTGCAGGCAAAAAAAAAAAAAAAAAAAAACATTCCTAAACTAACTAACTAACTAACTAACTAACTAACTAACTAACTAACTAACTAACGCAACCTTATGCACATAATGAAACCAAAGATCGTGAAAAGGGTCAACCAAAAAGAAAAGGGGCGCAGCTAACCTGCTGTCACCTCCATTGCAACCTGAAAAGCAACTCCCAGAGCCAGCCACATTACATGGCCTGGTTCTGCCAGCTCACTGCACCAGACCCATTGAAGTAGGAGCAGTAAGCGTCTCTACTGTCCCTGGCCTCCTGCCGAGTGCGGCCATGGCTCTGCGGCTGGAGTGGCACAATCACATGGCCCTCATCACGCCAAGACCCTGGACGGAGCTCCCCTGTTGTAGCGTCTGCATTATCTACATAACCTCCTGGCGTGTATGATGGCCTATCCCTACGACGCAGGAAGTTATGCAGCACACAGCAGGCCACCACTAACGCGTCAATAGAGTCCGGTTTCATATGTATAGGCGTATGAAAAATCCGGAATCTTTTCGCCATTATCCCAAACGCATTTTCAACTACACGGCGGGCCCGGGATAGCCGGTAGTTGAAAATGCGTCTCTCAGAAGTAAGGGCCCTCTGGGGATATGGCCGCAGTAGGTGTTCCTGAAGTGGGAATGCTTCATCCGCCACAAACGCAAAGTTGAGATGTTCGGTCGTGTCCACATTTGAGGGTACGTTTAGCCCACCACTCCCTAGTAGTGTTGCCAAGGAGCTTCGGGCAAACACCCCCCCATCTGAGTTGCGACCAGGCATTCCAACATCCACGTAGAGGAACTCATAGTTGGCATCCACTACAGCCATGAGGATTATACTACAATACCCTTTGTAATTGAAAAACATAGAGCCAGAGTTGGCAGGTTTGGTAATCCTCACGTGCTTACCATCCAATGCCCCGCCACAGTTGGGGAAGTTCCACCGGGTTTCAAAGCCTCGGCCTACTTCCAGCCATTCTGCGGTGGTTAGAGGCATTTTCATGTAGGCTGGCTGCAGAGCTCTCCAGATGGCCCAACACGTTTCAGGGATCAGGCGGCTCAGTAGGGGCAGGGAGACACGTGACAAGTATGTGAGGGATGTCATGGACTGCCCTGTAGCCAGGAACCGCAAAGTGATCGCCAACCGCTCAGCAGCTGATACTGATGGGTGCATTATAGTGTCCTGACGCGCTATCATTGGCCCAACACGCTCCAATAGGAAGGTGAAACAGTCCTCGGGCATACGGAGATAGTTTCGGTAATCATCAGGACAGTTAAGCTCCAGCTCCCGCAACAGCTGCATGTGGCCCCGGGTTTCCCGCCTGCGAAGCCAATCGCGGGTCCACAAACGCCGCTGTCTGCGCCTCATCAACCTTTCATACCGATCCTGAAGCCACATTTACTCTTCCACCAACGCAAGAGCCACAATAACATTGCGGTCATGGATATTCTGCATCCTCAATATCAGCACCTGTAGAGGAGAATACACAACATGAGTACATACAACAATATGTGGCCATGTCAGCAGGTTTAGCAAGCCACACCTCTTATCGATTACACACTATAGCCAAGTGGATGAGATCTCTAGTGTGGGCCCAAAACACATCCCTGAAGCAAGGGAACGCAAACACCCAGTAGTCACCCCAACAAAAATGGAACACGGCGAATGAGAGTGGCCTCCTATACATCAACTTCAATCGGAGGGTCCCAAAGTCACACATCTGCACCTAGGTGAGTTAGAAAGGGACATGTGTCACCAATAATGTTGCTCAAACAGGTCCCAGAATCCATTAGACAGACCATAATTTTAATGGATTACAGTAAAAATGAGAAGAATAAAAAATCTTACGTACCCCGATATGGGAGGTTGAGTAAGGCTATATGAACCAAACAACATTGCACATGAATGCGGATGCTTATACATGGGTTCATATGTTTTGGAAGGTGTCATTTTTACTACACATCTATGCTATGTCTGGAGCGCCACACCTCCAAGACATGTGTGATCCTATTCCCGTTGGACCCAGTCTCCATTGGCCACAACCATTATGCAGAAATCGATCCAGTCGACATGAGTTACACAGTTCTGTCTACAGTCATGCATCCATTCTCCTCTATGATGTCTGGAAACAAACACAGCAATGTTTCTCAACAAAAGTGTGAATCCCCAGACAAAATGCGTATTCTAAATCCACACAGTAAACTATATCGTCCCCAACAATACAAACCCCTATATAGTCCGCTAAAGCAGTCTTTGGCGCTCTCAAAGAACATCAACAGATGCACCCCACCCTGCGCAAATTCCATGTGTGTCCACAAATACTTACTTAATGGGTCTGGCCAGCAAGCGTAATGTGTGCCGGAATGCGCAGCTTTTAAAGGGCCGCCAACCTATCACGATTCAGCGCTCTACACCAATTAGCGGGAGTCTAATCCGCAACCAGGTGTCCCATCACGATGTGCGTAATTGTGTCCGCTGTGGTTGGTTTAGCGGACTATAAAGCCAGGCCAATGGCCACTGCACCTTGTCCAGACGTCGATGTGCATTGAGCTACTAGTGTCCTATTTTACTTCTGTTGCTCTGACGGTAAGCCTCTTTAGCGGTTTCAAATAAATTGTAATGAACGCAGATGCTTCTGGCACAGGCTGCTTAGGCAATGTGTGTATGGGCATGTTTGATACGGCATGTAATTTTTGCCCTGTAATAATGCATATGGCAACGTTATTCTCTGTAGGGCAATAGCCAGGTAGTGCCTCTACTTGTATTGTGCAACTATAGATTGCACCTTGAGGTTATTTTCTATGGCAACAGATAAAGGTTTTTTTTTTGCCGGTACTTCACATCATCATTTGATGGGTGGAAGAATTGCCCCGTTGATTCCAGTGATGTTTGGTACATGTGTTAAAATTGTAGTCCCACGTCCGGAGGAACACCAACATGATCATGTGGGTGCACATTAGATGTAGTATGTGCAGTGTTGGCACACACCCAGCCCTCGTTTCTCATATATTTTACCTCAACCATTTTGGACGCTGCACAGGTACTAGCTTGCACACAATGTGTTTGCTCACATGGTGGCCTACAGGTATGTACGCACACACCGTGTAAAGGTGTGTTTAAATAGGTACATTGGGGACTTAAATCATGTATGAAACATCTGTAGGTGGACACAGATATGCGTTGAATGATATTTTCCAGCTACATGTGTTTGACTTTGGAGCGGTGTGAGATAGAGAAAATGCCCTACTCATGCAAAGTTGGCCTCAACCAAATAGCAGCATATATTCTCCATGTTCCCGGTTCATGAGCATGTTTATCCTTTTTCAAAGTTCTGAAGTTTCGCTATGCCTTGTGTAGTGACTGTCATTTTTTGTTGTGTTTTGTGATTGGCAGATGCCGAGGGGTACTGTGGAGTTGGAGTCCCAGCTTCTCACGGAGTATCAGCGGCATAAGTGTTTGTGGCGCAGCTCGCTGCCTGAATATAAAAATCAGGCAGCGAGGGCCGAGGCCTACAGGTCTCTTGTGGCTCTAGCAAATCGGTTGGAGCCAAGGGTAGGCAAGAGGTGGGACAGGCATATGGTGGCACTCAAAATAAAGAACATGAGGTCGGCGTTCATGCGGGCTCACATTGAGTACCAGCGCCGTCGCTCAGGGGCTGGAGCTGAGGAGGTACCATCACCTACCCTATGGTACTATCCCCTCTTCACCTTCATCCTGGGCGAGGCTCGCCCGCATGGAACGACGACCAACTGCCCCGTTGCTGCGTCCCATGTAGGCCCGGCTGCATCACCATCTGCGCCACAGGAGGTGGGTAATTGTGTGACAGTGGTGGCCCACAATGTTTCATTCTCATGTGTGCTTGTCTAAATCCTTTACACCAACCTTTTTGTCATATTTTCCTCCTTGCTGTTTGAAACCTTTGGGTGTCAATCAATCTGCCCTCCTTCCAGGATTTGTTAGCCTTATAAATTCTAGTCTTACAGCCGTATTCCAATGTTGCATCTTCCACAACATCTTGTTATGTTTAGGTTACTTATTTAAGGGTTTCCAGATTGCAGGTGGTTTGATTTTAAACAGCCACCTAGTACCATGTAGTAAATGGTGCTGGCACACATGTGTGTTGGCTTTGGTGCCAGTGGGTTTTAGGTAGTTGAATGTGGGGTGGATTCTCTTCATAATAGGAGTCCAAACGGAAAGGTGGCCAATATCTGTCATTGGGCAGCACAGCCCCCAGTATCAAGGTGTTGTGGTGACATGTACTAATTGGTTTGCGGCTCCGTGACTAACACCTAATTCTGTATTGAGCTGAGTTCCTGGAATGGTCGAGGTGAGTGTACAGGAGAAGTACTGGTGTTGTGGTATTTAACCTTTGGTGCTTTACTGTGATTTTCCTCATTTCCAATCTTGGTTTGTGGGCTCGGTGTGTGTGGGAGTGGTATATAGAGTCCTGTTGACAATGTATTGAGTGGATATTGCCTTCACTAATGAGGTTTTTTTTTTTCTCCACCCACAGGCCCCAGAAGAGGACGGCTCCATTGCGGAGCAATCTGTCGCTGATGATGCTCAGCCAATGACATCTGGGGCTGAGCATGAGGGCGCGGCGAGTGATGTGGGTCCGGGCCCAGGGCCCATCTCCGAGATCCGTCGCCGCCGACGTCCAGCACCACCAGAGACGGAGCTGGGCACCTGGGCCCGACGCGTGCTGTTGAGCGAACAGCGGACCCACATCGACAGCTGCGCCCTCTACATGAGCGACAGGTTGCGAGGGATGGAGCCGCTCCAAAAAAAGATCCTTCTGCGGGTCTTCAACAATGCCGCTGATGCTGCCGATGATGGGGCCCTTCAATGGGGATGCTACATCCCCCCCCCATGCAACACACCTTATGGACCCTTTCCCCAGCCGCCCCATCACGGCCCGTGAGAAGACCGGCCCCGCCACAGTCACCCCATCCCCCCCACAACACGTCATCGTTCATCAAGACGTTCTCGGGCAGGTCGGGGCTGCCCTGAGAGGAGGGGGACCCGGTATTGTCAGAGCCGACAGAGGATGAAGAAGTTGGACACTAGTAGCCAATGCACAGAATTGGCACTCTGGACTTTTCCTTCTGGAGGAAACTCCTTGTTTATTTTTCCTGGTTTTGTTTGGTTTTATATGTGTTGGCAGAATTGCTGCATATGATTTGTTTATGTTTATTTCAAAATCAGAAACTATAAAATGTTTTGGTCTGACACAATTGTGTATTTCTTTTGGGTTAGGGTTTTTGGGGGTCAGCGTCGGTGAATGGTGGTGGTCACAATATAGGTTGGGCAAAGCCACACAATATGGCCCAATGCCCTCAGAGCAGGACGACCATAGGTTCCTTTGTAATGTGGTTGCATTTTGACAAAGAGGTGTGGTAATGTGGGTGACATAGTTACCTGATGGACATGTTTCCACAACAAATATTATTGTTGTGACATGAAGGAGCATACAAAAAAGTTAACCAGACATTTTATTTGCAACATACATGTGTGACAGACATTTGCCACAATACACAGAATGCTGTTTCCAGATAGGGCTAGTCATCCCACACTCCTGATGGTCCCAATGTGGGACAGGATAGGTAAAGAAGGCAAAGGGCTAGCCAGTCCACACTCCTGATGGTCCCAATGTGGGACAGGATAGGTAAAGAAGGCAAAGGGCTAGCCAGTCCACACTCCTGATGGTCCCAATGTGGGACAGGATAGGTAAAGAAGGCAAAGGGCTAGCCAGTCCACACTCCTGATGGTCCCAATGTGGGACAGGATAGGTAAAGAAGGCAAAGGGCTAGCCAGTCCACAGTCCTGATGGTCCCAATGTGGGACAGGATAGGTAAAGAAGGCAAAGGGCTAGCCAGTCCACAGTCCTGATGGTCCCAATGTGGGACAGGATAGGTAAAGAAGGCAAAGGGCTGGGCAGTCCACACTCCTGATGGTCCCAATGTGGGACAGGATATGTCAAAGGGCCAAAGGCCTAGGCATCCCACAATCCACCAGTTCATAAAGTGGGACACTATAAGAAAAGAGCCCAACCGGGGCAATAAAAATTAAAAACATTTTCAAAAGCCAAACAGGCAACGACTGGAATTTCTTGGTCCAACAAGGACAACATATATTTGGTTCAGGGGAGCAAATTTTTTAAAGGGAGTAGGGACATCTCAATGGTGGCCATCCTGTTGTTGCTGGACGGTAGCCAGCATGTCAGACAGACGGGTGAGATCCTGGATCCCACGTTGTAGGGCCCGTTGCAGTCGGTGGGCAAACTGGTGGTGGGCCCTCACCACGTCCTCCATCGTGGGTACACCTTTACACGCCGCCACTGCAGGATGGATACCAACGGCTACTTCACGTGCACGAGCACGCCCAAACGGTTACCAACGGGAAACGCACCCTCTTCACACGCCGCCACAAGGTACGCTACATTTACAGCTAGCTAAAATCGCCGGGTGTCTCAAGTCGCCACCTGTAGCTCAGCGTAGCAGCTGTACACGCCGCCACCACAGAGTGATCTTGGAGGAACAAAGGCAGGACGTAAAACTAATAGGCGTGCCACAGACCTGTACGCCGCGCCCAAACCACAACCATTGGCCAACACTACGGAGTTGTGATTGGGCACGACGGAAAGGGCGGATGGCCGAGACGTGCCGTACTACTGATCGTAGTGTGGCACGGAATAAGCGGTTGTGACATGGCGGAGCATGGCGAATGCATCGAAATGGATGGTAAAGCGTCACGCTGGAGCGGTGGCCAGTCACATACCCCCTGTGTGGATAAAAGTAGCGGTCCTGGGTTATGTGTGCGTAGTAGAAGTGTTTTCCTTGTCACGCACGATCAGCGCTTGTGACAGCGGCGTCTGGCGATTGTACTGAGGTGCGTTTGTGCGACACACATTAGCGGCTTACAACACACAGTATGTGCGTTTTCTGTAGAAATTCTATCTGTGTGAACTATTGCGAACTATGTGTGAATACTGGCTGAATGGTGTGAATATATCTGCTCACAGATGTGAATGTAGTGGAACAGCTCCCAAGGCAACATGTCAAAGATCTGTGTGACACTGTATTTGAAAACACCTGAGAAGAATATGTCCTGCATCAATGTGCTGTGTGCAGGGGACCCTCTGCCTACAACAAAATCAAGGATCATGTACGCACAATGGCCACAAACACTGTTGGGCAAAAACCTTGGTAAAAAACATGCCTACCCACACATATTGTCTGCACAATCCCAGCCAATAGGTGGCTATGACATCCCTGGCCCCCACCAAAACCTTCATCACATTGCCCTCCTCCACCAAGTAATCAGGCTCACACAGATGATTTTGGATCCAACATAATAATTTTTAATAAAATGCATTAATGTTGACCTTGGATTGTAACTTAAAAATATACAGAAAGTAAAAACAATGTACAATTAAAGAGCATGTCACATTCTTCACCACATTAAAGGGATAACCAAATGACCACACATTGAAAACTGTGCAGGGCAAAAAAAAATGTTAATAAAAAACCTAAACTAACTAACTAACTAAATAACGCAACCTTATGCACATAATGAAACCAAAGATCTGAAAATGGTCAACCAAAAAGAAAAGGGGCGCAGCTAACCTGCTGTCACCTCCATTGAAAGCTCAAAAGCAACTCCCAGAGCCAGCCACATTAATGGCCTGGTCCCGCCAGCTCACTGCACCAGACCCATTGAAGTAGGAGCAGTAAGCGTCTCTACTGTCCCTGGCCTCCTGCCGAGTGCGGCCATGGCTCTGCGGCTGGAGTGGCACAATCACATGGCCATCATCACGCCAAGACCCTGGACGGAGATCCCCTGTTGTAGCGTCTGCATTATCTACATAACCTCCTGGCGTGTATGATGCTCTATCCCTACGACGCAGGAAGTTATGCAGCACACAGCAGGCCACCACAACCGCGTCAATAGAGTCCGGTTTCATATGTATAGGCGTATGAAAAACCCGGAATCTATTCGCCATTATCCCAAACGCATTTTCAACTACACGGCGGGCCCGGGATAGCCAGTAGTTGAAAATGCGTCTCTCAGAAGTAAGGGCCCTCTGGGGATATGGCCGCAGTAGGTGTTCCTGAAGTGGGAATGCTTCATCCGCCACAAACGCAAAGTTGAGATGTTCAGTCGTGTCCACATTTGAGGGTAAGTTTAGCCCACCACTCCCTAGTAGTGTTGCCAAGGAGCTTCGGGCAAACACCCCCCCATCTGAGTTGCGACCAGGAATTCCAACATCCACGTAGAGGAACTCATAGTTGGCATCCACTACAGCCATGAGGATTATACTACAATACCCTTTGTAATTGAAAAACAAAGAGCCAGAGTTGGCAGGTTTAGTAATCCTCACGTGCTTACCATCCAATGCCCCGCCACAGTTGGGGAAGTTCCACCGGGTTTCAAAGCCTCGGCCTACTTCCAGCCATTCTGCGGTGGTTAGAGGCATTTTCATGTAGGCTGGCTGCAGAGCTCTCCAGATGGCCCAACACGTTTCAGGGATCAGGCGGCTCAGTAGGGGCAGGGAGACACGTGACAAGTATGTGAGGGATGTCATGGACTGCCCTGTAGCCAGGAACCGCAAAGTGATCGCCAACCGCTCAGCAGCTGATACTGATGGTGCGCATTATAGTGTCCTGACGCGCTATCATTGGCCCAACACACTCCAATAGGAGGTGAAACAGTCCCTGGGCATACGGAGATAGTTTCGGTAATCATCAGGACAGTTAAGCTCCAGCTCCCGCAACAGCTGCATGTGGCCCCGGGTTTCCCGCCTGCGAAGCCAATCGCGGGTCCACAAACGCCGCTGTCTGCGCCTCATCAACCTTTCATAACGATCCTGAAGCCACATTTGCTCTTCCACCAACGCAAGAGCCACAATAACATTGCGGTCATGGATATTCTGCATCCTCAATATCAGCACCTGTAGATGAGAATACACAACATGAGTACATACAACAATATGTGGCCATGTCAGCAGGTTTAGCAAGCCACACCTCTTATCGATTACACACTATAGCCAAGTGGATGGGATCTCTAGTGTGGGCCCAAAACACATCCCTGAAGCAAGGGACCGCAAACACCCAGTAGTCACCCCAACAAAAATGGAACACGGCGAATGAGAGTGGCCTCCTATACATCAACTTCAATCGGAGGGTCCCAAAGTCACACATCTGCACCTAGGTGAGTTAGAAAGGGACATGTGTCACCAATAATGTTGTTCAAACAGGTCCCAGAATCCATTAGACAGACCATAATTTAATTTGATTACAGTAAAAATGAGAAGAATAACAAATCTTACGTACCCCGATATGCCAGGTTGAGTAAGGCTACATGAACCAAACAACATTGCACATGACTGCGGATGGTTAACCATGGTTTCATATGTTTTGCCAGGTGTCATTTTTAATACACATCTATGCTATGTCTGGAGCGCCACACCTCCAAGACATGTGTGATCCTATTCCCGTTGGACCCAGTCTCCATTGGCCACAACCAGTATGCATAAATCGATCCAGTCGACATGAGTTACACAGTTCTGTCTACAGTCATGCATCCATTCTCCTCTATGGTGTCTGGAAACAAACACAGCAATGTATCTCAACAAAAGTGTGAAGCCCCAGACAAAATGCCTACTCAAAATCCACACAGTACACTATATCGTGCCCAATAATACAAACCCCTATATAGTCTGCAAAAGCAGGCTTCGGCGCTCTCCAAGAACATCATCATATGCACCCCACCCTGCGCAAATTCCATGTGTGTCCACAAAAACTTACTTAATGGGTCTGGCCAGCAAGCGTAATGTTTGCCGGAATGCGCAGCTTTTAAAGGGCCGCCAACCTATCAGGATTCAGCGATCTCCACCAATTAGCGGGAGTGTAATCCGCACCCAGGTGTCCCATCACGATGTGCGTAATTGTGTCCGCTGTGATTGGTTTAGCGGACTATAAAGCCAGGCCAATGGCCACTGCACCTTGTCCAGACGTCGATGTGCATTGAGCTACTAGTGTCTTATTTTACTTCTGTTGCTCTGACGGTAAGCCTCTTTAGCGGTTTCCAATAAATTGTAATGAACGCAGATGCTTCTGGCACACGCCGCTTAGGCAATGTGTGTATGGCCATGTTTGATACGGCATGTAATTTTTGCCCTGTAATAATGCATAGGCAACGTTATTCTCTGTAGGACAATAGCCAGGTAGTGCCTCTACTTGTATTGTGCAACTATAGATTGCACCTTGAGGTTATTTTCTATGGCAACAGATATAGGTTTTTTTTTTCCCGGTACTTCACATCATCATTTGATGGGTGAAAGAATTGCCCCGTTGATTCCAGTGATGTTTGGTACATGTGTTAAAATTGTAGTCCCACGTCCAGAGGAACACCAACATGATCATGTGGGTGCACATTAGATGTAGTATGTGCAGTGTTGGCACACACACAGCCCTCGTTTCTCATATATTTTCACCTCAACCATTTTGGACAGTGCACAGGTACTAGCTTGCACACAATGTGTTTGCTCACATGGTGGCCTACAGGTATGTACGCACACACCGTGTAAAGGTGTGTATCAATAGGTACATTGGGGACTTAAATCATGTATGAAACATCTGTAGGTGGACACAGATATGCGTTGAATGATATTTTCCAGCTACATGTGTTTGACTTTGGAGCGGTGTGAGATAGAGAAAATGCCCTACTCATGCAAAGTTGGCCTCAACCAAATAGCAGCATATATTCTCCATGTTCCCGGTTCATGAGCATGTTTATCCTTTTTCAAAGTTCTGAAGTTTCGCTATGCCTTGTGTAGTGACTGTCATTTTTTGTTGTGTTTTGTGATTGGCAGATGCCGAGGGGTACTGTGGAGTTGGAGTCCCAGCTTCTCACGGAGTATCAGCGGCACGAGTGTTTGTGGCGCAGCTCGCTGCCTGAATATAAAAATCAGGCAGCGAGGGCCGAGGCCTACAGGTCTCTTGTGGCTCTAGCAAATCGGTTGGAGCCAAGGGTAGGCAAGAGGTGGGACAGGCATATGGTGGCACTCAAAATAAAGAACATGAGGTCTGGCGTTCATGCGGGCTCACATTGAGTACCAGCGCCGTCGCTCAGGGGCTGGAGCTGAGGAGGTACCATCACCTACCCTATGGTACTATCCCCTCTTCACCTTCATCCTGGCGAGGCTCGCCCGCATGGAACGACGACCAACTGCCCCGTTGCTGCGTCCCATGTAGGCCCGGCTGCATCACCATCTGCGCCACAGGAGGGGGGTAATTGTGTGACAGTGGTGGCCCACAATGTTTCATTCTCATGTGTGCTTGTCTAAATCCTTTACACCAACCTTTTTTTCATATTTTCCTCCTTGCTGTTTGAAACCTTTGGGTGTCAATCAATCTGGCCTCCTTCCAGGATTTGTTTTGCCTTATAAATTCTAGCCTTACAGCCGTATTCCAATGTTGCATCTTCCACATACATCTTGTTATGTTTAGGTTACTTAATTAAGGGTTTCCAGATTGCAGGTGGTTTGATTTTAAACAGCCACCTAGTACCATGTAGTAAATGGTGCTGGCACAGATGTGTGTTGGCTTTGGTGCCAGTGGGTTTATAGGTAGTTGAATGTGGGGTGGATTCTCTTCATAATAGGAGTCCAAAGGGAAGGTGGCCAATATCTGTAATTGGGCAGCACAGCCCCCAGTATCAAGGTGTTGTGGTGACATGTACTAATTGGTTTGCGGCTCCGTGACTAACACCTAATTCTGTATTGAGCTGAGTTCCTGGAATGGTCGAGGTGAGTGTACAGGAGAAGTACTGGTGTTGTGGTATTTAACCTTTGGCGCTTTACTGTGATTTTCCTCATTTCCAATCTTGGTTTGTGGGCTTCGGTGTGTGTGGGAGTGGTATATAGAGTCCTGTTGACAATGTATTGAGGGATATTGCCTTCACTAATGAGGGTTTTTTTTTTTTCTCCACCCACAGGCCCCAGAAGAGGACGGCTCCATTGCGTGAGCAATCTGTCGCTGATGATGCTCAGCCAATGACATCTGGGGCTGTGCAGGAGGGCGCGGCGAGTGATGTGGGTCCGGTCCCAGGGCCCAGCTCCGGATCCGTCGCCGACGACGTCCAGCACCACCAGAGACGGAGCTGGGCACCTGGGCCCGACGCGTGCTGTTGAGCGAGCAGCGGACCCACATCGACAGCTGCGCCCTCTACATGAGCGACAGGTTGCGAGGGATGGAGCCGCTCCAAAAAAAGATCCTTCTGCGGGTCTTCAACAATGCCGCTGATGCTGCCGATGATGGGGCCCTTCAATGGGGATGCCCACATTCCCCCCCCTATGCAAAACACCTTATGGCCCTTTCCCCAGCCGCCCCATCACGGCCCGTGAGAAGACCGCCCCGCCACAGTCACCCCATCCCCCCCAACACGTCGTCGTTCAGTCAAGACGTTCTCGGGCAGGTCGGGGCTGCCCTGAGAGGAGGGGGGAGCCGGCATTGTCAGAGCCGACAGAGGATGAAGAAGTTGGACACTAGTAGCCAATGCACAGAATTGGCACTCTGGACTTTTGCTTCTGAGGAAACTCCTTGTTTATTTTTCGTGGTTTTGTTTGGTTTTATATGTGTTGGCAGGATTGCTGCATATGATTTTGTTTATGTTTATTTAAAATCAGACAATATAAAATTTTTGGCTCTGACACAATTGTGTATTTCTTTTGGGTTAGGGTTTTGGGGGGTCAGCGTGGTGAATGGTGGTGGTCACAATACAGGTTGGGCAAAGCCACACAATATGGCCCAATGCCCTCAGAGCAGGACGACCATAGGTTCCTTTGTAATGTGGTTGCATTTGACAAAGAGGTGTGATAATGTGGGTGACATAGTTACCTGATGGACGTGTTTCACAACAAATATTGTTGTGACATGAAGGAGCATACAAAAAAGTTAACCAGACATTTTATTTGCAACATACATGTGTGACAGACATTTGCCACAATACACAGAATGCTGTTTCCATATAGGGCTAGGCATCCCACACTCCTGATGGTCCCAATGTGGGACAGGATAGGTCAAGAAGGCAAAGGGCTAGCCAGTCCACACTCCTGATGGTCCCAATGTGGGACAGGATAGGTCAAGAAGGCAAAGGGCTAGCCAGTCCACACTCCTGATGGTCCCAATGTGGGACAGGATAGGTAAAGAAGGCAAAGGGCTAGCCAGTCCACACTCCTGATGGTCCCAATGTGGGACAGGATAGGTAAAGAAGGCAAAGGGCTAGCCAGTCCACAGTCCTGATGGTCCCAATGTGGGACAGGATAGGTAAAGAAGGCAAAGGGCTAGCCAGTCCACAGTCCTGATGGTCCCAATGTGGGACAGGATAGGTAAAGAAGGCAAAGGGCTGGGCAGTCCACACTCCTGATGGTCCCAATGTGGGACAGGATATGTCAAAGGGCCAAAGGCCTAGGCATCCCACAATCCACCAGTTCATAAAGTGGGACACTATAAGAAAAGAGCCCAACCGGGGCAATAAAAATTAAAAACATTTTCAAAAGCCAAACAGGCAACGACTGGAATTTCTTGGTCCAACAAGGACAACATATATTTGGTTCAGGGGAGCAAATTTTTTAAAGGGAGTAGGGACATCTCAATGGTGGCCATCCTGTTGTTGCTGGACGGTAGCCAGCATGTCAGACAGACGGGTGAGATCCTGGATCCCACGTTGTAGGGCCCGTTGCAGTCGGTGGGCAAACTGGTGGTGGGCCCTCACCACGTCCTCCATCGTGGGTACACCTGTATCGTGTGTGAAATAAACATCATTACTTTACAATAGTATCTCTGAAATTTTTGTTGTGCCTCACACAACAAATATTGTCCTTACCCTGGGGCTCAACATCATCCTGACTCTCAGGGGGTGATGGGGAGGCACTTACACTCCAGCCCGCAGCTCCAGCACGTTCTCCATGTGCAAGAGTGGGTGAAGGACATTATGTAATAAATGTTTCGCTTTCCCATTTACACAATCGCAACAACACTGCTTAAAGTGGTCCGCCCCTTTAATCCAACTAAAATCACTTACCGCCATATTCATCAACGGCAGCCTCATTTTGAGGTTGAGCCATAGCCTCATGTTGGCGTGCAGGCGATGCCACCTCTGCCTCCAGAAACGCCGGATCAGCATGATCCTCCTCCTCGTCATGCCCTGGTGAGGGGCTATTCCCTTGTGGGGATGGTGGTCCAGCTGCCTCTTGCGGCGGTGGGGTTGGTGGGCCACCTGCAGGCGCTTGCGGGGGAGCCTCATCTGATGACACATCAGCATCTGGAGATTTTGAAACAATAAGTAATGTGTCAGCAGTATGTTTTGGCTCTCTGATGTGGAAACAGTTCAATATTTGGTATATGTGTTTGCTGTAGTTCTGATATGGGATGATCTGATGTATTCTGCATGGCGTATGTATGAGGCATTAGTGTGGTAATGGTGTGGAGGACATCTAACACTGTGGAGTAATCTTGGGTGCCACATGAACATTAGTTTAAGGCAGATGTGTAGGCAGTCAATCTATAATGTGCTGCCTATATTGTCCCCCATTGCATGCATGCCGGTGTACCTCTCACTGTACGTATGATGTTGTTCAACGAATGTTTATGTTTTTGGTGTGCTTACATACAGTACAAAGCATGTGTGCCCCTCTGAAGTACTCACCGCGCAGCCTGGCAATCCTTGCACGGATGTCGATTATGCGGCCTGGGCATTTGCTCTTCAGGTCCGCAATCTTCTTTTGGACTGCTTTTGCGGCCCTCACCACCCCTACTTTATTCAGCAGAGCACGTTGAATCCGCCGAATAGTCTCGCGATTACGCAGCCTGGGATGATGGTGGTGCCGGTGACCCCAGTAATCATACCGGTCACAGTGGTCTATGAGGACCAGTAGTTCAGCCATCCCCCACGTAGCAGCGCGGTGAACGGCCACCATGACTGCAATGGTGTGTGCAGAGGAGGGACTGGCACCTTGCAGGCAGAGTGAAAATGAAACTATCGTGATGACGTCATTACGGTCACGTTCGGGGTCACGCACCCTTTGAAGTAGTCCTACGCGCAGTGACACGGGCGAGCCACTTCTGCGGCACCTACTGTACAACACCCACAGAGCGATGCGTACAGCAAGCCTGTGCGTTGTGTACTGAGTACTTGATTTCAATGCGCTGTGTGTATACGTGCATCAGTGTGAGAGTTGCGCGCAGTGCCACACAAGGAACACTTCTACGGCAGCTGCTGTACAATAAGCCACAGCGGTACGTAACACACACTTGTGCGCTGTGGACTGCATTATTCGTTATCATGTGTTGAGAGAATGTGCACACTGTATGAAGATCATGATGCTTTTGCTAATTTTCTTTCGACAAGTGTGTGTCCGCGTAATTGTACTAATATATGATCGTGCATACGGCGCGTATGTGTAGTGCTGAAGGGACAGCTCATCCAAGATGGAGGGCTGTGTGGCAAGGGCCAATCGTAACGCAGCATCTTCCACCAATGATCGCAGATGGGGCGCGGTAACACGGAGCCTGGGTCACGCCTTAGCTACATTGCAGCTACATCGCCGGGTGTCCACAGTTCCCTTCTGTGGGTTCTTTACACGCCGATACAGCTTGCTACAATCGGCGATGTAGCCATCTGTTTATGGGCAGTGCACGGATACAGATGTATCTGTAGCCGGCTGTGTCGTCCCGTCTTCAGACGCCGCTACTACGGACGATATTGGCGCGACAAGCTACATTTGTAGCCTGTAGCGGGTTGTATCCATCCTGCAGTGGCGGCGTGTAAAGGTACCATGAGAGTGAGAAGGAGCGGCAAGTTCAGTTTCAGACAGGACTTACCCCAATCACTGCACACAATAACAGAGGAGGCCTCGCAACTTTCCAAGGTGAACGTCGCAAATTGCACCGAGAAACTGGTTACTCTCCTGGACTGTACCTGTTACTGGACATCAGTAAAAAGGTCCCGAAACAGAGACTATTGTGTGTGTGAGTGCCTGCTTCCCCACCGCCGCCTGCAGTGTTCACAGCAGAACTGCCACTACTACTCCCCTCATCTACCCCTGCTGCCCTGAGGTAAAGCTCCACCTGTGGGGAGCTGTACTACTCTGAGCTGCACCTTCATCACCTCAGAGGCCGGCTGCAGCGCTGGTATCCACGTTACCAGGTACCACAGGTGGTGTCACGTTACCATTACCCCATCCATCATCATCATCCCCTCCACCATCCCCGCCATTGAGGGTCCAGTACACGGAATCGGGAACGGACCAGCCGTGATCCCCATCAAAGTGACCATTTGTCCCGGTATCTGAGTACCCCCTACCCTGTTGACCTACTCAATTGGCTGTTGCAGTCAGACTGCATTTCCTCAATCTGTACGGTGATTGTGCTTGATTGCCATATACTTTTGTGTATGACAACCAACCTGCCGTCATAGAGTGTTAAATAAATTATTTAAAAACAAATGCATGGGGCTTGTCAGTGTTTTTAAGTCTAGCCCGATGAAAGTAGACAGCTGCGAACTGCAACCCTCAGCTGCCTACTTTTACCTTGGATGGCAAAAAAAATGCATTGGCTCCACTTTATTTTTAATTGTCATCTAAGGTAAAACTAAGCAGCTGAGGGCTTGTTGTCAGCAGGGTGGGGGCACATTATTTTAGGCCCCCCATGCTAAAGAATAGCAGCCCGCAGCCTTCAGCTGCCTAGTTTTACCTTGGATGGCAATTAAAAATAGGGCCGAGACCACGCATTTGTTTTTTGCCAGCCAGGGTAAAATTAGGCAGCTAAGGGTGGGAGCTTGCAGCTGTTTGCTTACATCGGGTAGACTTAAGAATACTGCGAATCCCCACGCAGTTTTTTAAATTATTTATTTATTTGACACCCTATGATGGCGGGTTAGTTGCCATACACTAATGTGTATGGCAACCAAGCAGAGTCCAGAATGAGGAAATGTAATCTGACTACTACAGCCAATCACACAAGCTCTCATAGAGTGTGAGAATCTGTGATTGGCTGTTTGCTGGACAGTGCAGAAGTTTAATGGACGGCCCCGGAAGTAGCAGTACGAGTATCGTAAGCCCAATATAGTTATGACTACTTTTGCTGTCTATCTATCTGTCTATTCTAACTTTTAATAGCATGGGAAAACCCATGCTACAAACTCTCAGTTGCTGTCAGTGTGCGATTTTTTATCTCATCCCATGACTTGCATTGGCCTCTCGCATGCGAGATACGCATGCAATCACAGCATGATGCGATTTGACATGCAATGCAAGTTCAGCGGAGGAAAAAAGTAACAATCTGATTTGCCTGATTCTTTGACATTGTTACGAGTGCAATGCGAGTTTTTCTTGCACTGCACTCACACAAGTTTGATGCCAGTGTTCCTGCACCCTAAAGGAGATGCTTAGCAAGTGCATTGGCCAATGCAGATGAGCCAGATAACAGTGACAAGGTTCATCTCATGTATCGGGATTTTAATCTAAAAATGGCACTATTTGCGATTAAAAATCTGATAGTATGGGCAGATAAGATCCTGGCTATATAGGAAGGTGATTCTACTATGAGTAACGGGCAGGGGTACACAGACAGAAAAAGTTACTACAAATTACAAAAAGACTGACCAGCACACCCAATGTGTGTGTACAAGGTGCTAGTGTGGCACCCTGCGGTCTGGTCGCTAAAGTGGTACTGCACCTAATCCATAGGTGTGGTAAGATGAGGACATAATACCAAGACACACACACCTTGTACCCAACACCCATCTTAGCTCCAGGTCAGGGGATGAAGGGCGGAAGAAACTCTATCTGAGCAGACCCCATCACTGGCTGGGGGAGTAACCAGGTTAAAAAAGGGATGGACGGAGAGAGTTAGACAGAGAGACACATGAGTAGAAGAAAAGTTGGAGAGCAGTCTGAGAAAAGAAATATGGAGTTCTAGGGGAAGTCTGGCACTGGGGGAGGAGTGGGGACCAGTGGGTAAGTTGCCCATTGAACCAAAGCCAGTGTGAACCCCGAATTCACCCGGACCCTGCGTCATGGTGGAGGAACTGCTTGCAAGAGGGGACCGGCCCCAATCTGGCAACAACACTGCAAGTTTGAGCCAGGAAACTGAGGGTCACTGAACTTTATGTGCAGTGGCCATCTACCATGGACAATCCCAGGTACAGTAGCCAGACCTAAAGCCAGGAGGACGCGCTGGCTGTCGCTCGACAAGGCACACAGCCACCTGCTTGGGATCCTGTAGCACGAAGGTGCAGGGCAGGAATAAAGGAGGATGAGAGCAGAGGAAAAAGTGAACTTGGAAAGGCATACAAAAGGGTGTCTCGGTGGAGTGACCTTGGACTGCCTGGGAGTTGACTGGATTGCTGACGGAGAACAGAGTGGCCGGCTGGGTGTGTGCTGCTAAGAACTGTGAGTAAAGGTGAACTAACTACACCCTTTGTGTCTTTCTGCTTATTTCCTGTGCCCTCCTTGCTGCACCCTGCACCATAACCACTGTCATCCCCAAAGACTCTTACACTGAACCCCTGGGGCCCACTTCACCTGTGGGAAGTGTTCCATCTTAGTTGCTACACCACCTATCCCCCAGGGCTCATACAGCAGTGCTGGTCATCCCTGACCAGACACCATAGGTAGTGTCACGTAAACACTACAAATCTCCTGTAAATACCCCCTTCACTTGCTCATCCATGGCTATGGAGCTGGGCCACCACCAGTGTGACCTCCCTGAAAGACTGCCGGCCCGGCTACCGAGTACGCCAGGCCCTTATGGTCGCTGCACTAGCAGAAAAAGAAAATATCCTGCTGCATACTTGAACACTAAGAATAAAGGAGACACTTAACGAATGTATTGGCCAATGTAGATAAGCCCGATAACCACGACAAGGTGCATCTCACGTATCTAGACCCTAAAATGAAATGCCTCTATGTGCAATTAAAATCAGACTGTATAAGAAGGTAGGATCCTGGCTATAAAGGAAGCTGATTCTACTAAGGTTAACTGGTGGGGTGTAAAGACAGTAAAAGTTACTTCAAATTACAAAAAGACTGACTGGCCCACTTAATTGGTGTGAACAAGGTGCTAGCAGAAAAAAAACATAACTATAAAAGGTTATTCCGAAGCACACTTGAACACTAAAAATAAAGGAGATGCTTAGAAAATGTATTGGCCAATGTGCTCTAGATGAGCACGATAACCAGGACAAGGTGCATCTCATGTATCAGGACCCTACCCTGAAATGACTCTTCGTGCTTGTGTGGGAAGGTAGGATCCTGGCTATAAAGGAAGGGGATTATGCTATGGCTAATGGGTGGGGTGCACAGACAGAAAAAGTTACTACAAATCACAAAAAGACTGATCGGCACACCTAATGTGTATAAATAAGATGCTAGCAGAGAAAAAACTTTTTCTGTCTGTTTTATTTTGGGATCAAATCAGTTATTGCCAAATCACTCATATTGTACTAAAAGGGCATTTTTTGGCCTCAAACTAGTTGTTGCCATATCAGTCAGTTTCCACTACAATAGCTGTTTTTTGCATATAGCAATGGATTGCTAAATCTTTCAGTTTCTCCTTAAAAGGTTGTGTTAGGCCAGCTTCACACCACGTTTATTTGCTGTCAAGTTCTGTCCGGAGTTTTGCAGGAAGCACCGTCCAGAACCTGACAGCCCCGGACAAAACAGAACCGAAGGGCAAATATGCCCTCCGATCCTGCTTTTTGTTGGAATCCTCCCTGCGCATGGCTGCGGCTGTCCTAATACTGAAATTTAAACAATGGAGCTCTCCACGTGCTGAAATTTCAGCCGGCAACTCTTTTAGCTGCACTGTCCAGCTGCTAAACGAGCACGGCTTGAATTTCAAAGCCACCGCTTGTTCAGCACCCAGCGTCCGGGAACGATACGATTTTTGACGAATCCAAGGCGATCCGGTGCCCATAGACTTCCATTTTATGGGGCGCCGGATTATGCCGGATCTGGGAGGATCCGATTTTGTCCGATTATTGCCCCGGACACAAAAAATGTTGCAAGCTCTGATTTTGTGTCCGGGGCAAAAAAACTAAATCTGACGAATCCTCCCGGACAGCACAAAACCGGATGGCAAATCACTGCCATCCAGTCCCATTCGGCTCCATAGGGATACAATAGGGGCCAAATCGGATCCGGGGCTGTCCGCTTCACATCGGTTCACATTGTGGTGTGAAGTCAGCCTTAGGCCTCAAACCAGTTATTGCCAAATCACTCAGTTTGTGCTTAAAAATAATTTTTTTTGGTCTGAAACCTGTTATTGTTAAATCAGTAAATTTCACTAAAAAGTTTGTGTTAAGGTACATGGTGCGATATCGTGGGCAATATCGCTGAAACATCACGGGTTGAGTGACATTAAAACGGCATCCCAAGTGTGTCGTTGCGTGTAAACACATGATTCAACTACGATAAATCGTTGGATCAGAGTTGACAGGTTTACCAACGTTGTAAAACCTGGCGATATCATCTCAAGCAACCAGCTGCATTGTTCTGTGTGACACCGCGATAACGATTTCGTTCACGACATCGCCCATTCACAGCAATGAGCAGGTATCGTTCGCTGGGTTGTGCGAACGATACCTGCTCACTACATCGTTGGTGAGTTGTTTACAATATCTAGACGTGTGACATCTCACCGATGTTGAAATCATCCCAAAAACGACCACACGCCCATGAGATCGTTGTCGACATCATTTCAACATCGTGCCGTGTAACGGTACCTTAAGGCCTGAAACCAGTTATTTGCAAACCACTATTTGTATTAAAAAGGCATTGTCTTGGCCTGAAACCAGTGATTGCCAAATCACTGTACTAAAAAGGCTTTTTTTTTTTTTACATGAGACCAGTTATTACCAAATCACTCAGTTTGTACTAGCAAGGCATTTTTTTTGGCTGAAACCAGTTAATGCCGCATCAATCAGTTTCCAGAAAAAGGCTGTGCTCAAACAAATGCTTTCCAATTCTGTGTGTATAAAACATGAGTGGAAAATCCCAAGGTCGTTGTGGTCAAAAAGGGAAGGGAAAAGGGTTGTTAGAAAGGGGAGTAGGCTTGGTGTTCGAGGTGTAAGTGGGGTAGGTGCCACCTGTAATGTTACTGAAAGCAGTACTGACCGAACATTGGCTTGTCGTATGTCAAGGAAAGTGACTAGGGATGAGCGAGCACAGAACTAATCAGACTCGCTATACTCGCAATGAGTAGGTCCCGACACTTGGTACTCATTGCGAGTATAGCGAGTCCAATGTTAATGAATGGGCCGGGCGAACACTTTTGCAGTGTATCTATATATACACTGCGAAAGTGCACTAAAAATGAATAAAAGTGGTTAAAAAATAAAAAAAATATCATACTCACCTATCCAACACCTGCACCGGGACCGGCAAAGAAGACATCCGATCAACGACAAGGACCTGTGAGTCTGATAGCCAAACAGATGGCTGGTAGCGATCTGGCCAATCAGGCCAGATGTCACAAACCACCCGATCGCTACCAGCCACCTGATTGGCCAGATTGCCAGGTTATTGATGCACGTTCAAGACCTGGCAATCTGGCCAATAGGGTGGCTGTTAGCAATCAGGTGGTTTGTGACTAGAGATGAGCGATGTTCGATTTGAAATGTTCGCCAATCTCAAATTCGAGCTGTTTTGGGAGGTGTTCAAGTCATTTGTGGAATTAGAGCAATTAGCTTCAAATTCGGCAGTTCGAGGTTATGTTCGATAACGCTTTGGTCACCAAAAGGATACCTGGCTTTTCACACTGATACTGATCTTCAATCCTAATATCCATTTTCAGTGTATAGTATGCGGGGGGGGATGGGGAGGGTGTTGTTCAGATCAGTGCTGCTGAAGTGATGGAGCTGTTTTTTTTTTCTTTCTCCAGACTGCATGTAGAGTGGGGCAGTGCAGGCTTTGGGACAATCACAGTGAAACCCAGTAATGGGCATGTTTTGCACAAGCAAGGCATGGCATCATTGGCTATGTATGTCACAGGTCCTTGCCCTATAAGACCCGGCCATTTTCTTCATCGCCACCATTTGCTCATTGCTGTAGCTGTGTGTCAGAAAGCACCGCTGCTACTGTGGGCGCCATACAGTCAAAACTCACAATTCTATTTTCCCATTCAGCTACAGAGCTAATACATAGTTGGATAGATAGGTTTAGGGAGTAGGGGCTAGGGGGAGGGTGCAAATTTTAGCAGAATCAGCTCTTATAAGAGCTGCATCATAGGAGTAGGAAGTAGGGACTAGGTCTGTAACAGCCCTTTTTCAGATCTACTCCATAGAAGCAGGGACTAATTTTAATTACAGCCCTTTGGGCTAGGTTAGAGCAGTCCCTATTAGTTTTTGCCAGGCAGGTGTGTGCCAGAGTGCTGTACAAGTCTTTTTCACAGCATCTGGCCACATCTAGCTCTGGGAGTCCTTTAGGGCAGGTAGTGTAGCACTGCTGTTAAGAAAGCTACACCACCTGTTTTAAGTAAGCATTTTTTTGCTGCTGCTAGTCTCAACAATTTGTTCGGACTAGTAGCAGTGTGATTTACACAGTAGTATAGCCCATTTGTGAAAAGCTACACCACCAGTGTACTTCCTTACTAATTTTTAACTGCACCTTCACCATACCTAACTTCTGGTTAAGTTGCAGCATGCCAAAAACTATTAGTGTAGGCCACTTGTAATACAATCTACTACACCGCCAGTGTACTACCTAATAATTTTTAACAGCACCTTGGCAAATCTGACTTCTGTCAAGTCGCAGCGTGCCAAAAACTATTAGTGTACACCACTTGTAATACAATCTACTAGACCTCCAATGTACTTCCTACAAATTTTAACTGACCTTGGCCACATCTGACTTTTGGTCAAGTCGCAGCGTGCCAAAAACTATAGTGTAGGCCACTTGTAATACAATCTACTAGACCTCCAATGTACTCCTACAAATTTTAACTGCACCTTTGCACATCTGACTTTTGGTCAAGTCGCAGCGTGCCAAAAACTATTAGTGTAGGCCACTTGTAATACAATCTACTACACCGCCAGTGTACTACCTAATAATTTTTAACAGCACCTTGGCCAAATCTGACTTCTGGTCAAGTCGCAGCGTGCCAAAAACTATTAGTGTACACCACTTGTAATACAATCTACTAGACCTCCAATGTACTTCCTACAAATTTTTAACTGCACCTTGGCCACATCTGACTTTTGGTCAAGTCGCAGCGTGCCAAAAACTATTAGTGTAGGCCACTTGTAATACAATCTGCTAGACCTCCAATGTACTTCCTACAAATTTTTAACTGCACCTTTGCCACATCTGACTTTTGGTCAAGTCGCAGCGTGCCAAAAACTATTAGTGTAGGCCACTTGTAATACAATCTACAACTCCACCAGTGTACTTCCTACTAATTTTTAACTGCACCTTGGCCACATCTGACTTCTGGTCAAGTCGCAGCGTGACAAAAACTATTAATGTATGCCACTTGTAATACAATATACTACACTGCCAATGTACTTCCTACTGTTCTGTCCTTACTAAATGGGCCGGGGGCTCATGTAGCTATACAGGCAGGTAAACCGCTGCACCGAGGTCCAATAAGGAGATTGTGGTTGAATCTGTGTTTTATTGAACGTAACAGTACATTGGCGCGGTAAAACTGAAAGCAATCAAATACAGACAATTAGTGGAGGGTACAGCAAACATGCATTTTCCACATAGTCACACAATATGCATTAACACTTTTAAACTAGTAACTAACCTGGAGGCTGAGCTACCAGAATGCATTGCGAAGAGGAGGAGAATTCAGACATGGGAAATGGAATTACATAAATAACACGGGCTCTAAGCCTTGCCTAGCTTGGGCCTTTCTTGACATCGCCAAGCATCTCCCAACTCATGTCATCTGCAAGATTTGTCACTAATCTCTGAGTAGAGGCCAAAAACTCACTAGCTTGAGTACTTCATGTATGAACCGCCACATGGACATGAAGCACAAGTCGCAGTGGGAAGCTCACCGTGCTAGTATGCGGGCTAGCGGGGTGGGCCTGCCACCGTCTGTCCCACCAAATGCATTTATCTGACTCACCGTAGCCGGGACTTCACGGGACAGGTGTTTTTCTTCTCCCTGTTACAGAACCGCGCCTGCCGTAGTGGGGCCCGGTGGTCCAGATTCAAAAGGGTTGGCTGAACAGATTAAAAGTTTTTCTTGTCGTGACGCCACCTGTGAGAGTTCCAGTGATTCCACCGGCGCTGCTTGGGCCTCCAGGGGATGGGATGCAGCAAGATGGGACGCTCCCCACAGGACGAGCGGGAGTCCCCAGAGCCAGGAGCTGCACAAGATGTTGTGAGGCAGCTGTTGTACTTCTAGTATGCGGAGATGGACAGTTCTGAAAAAAGCACGGACACGATAGTCTCTGTAACGGGTACTTTACTGTAACCAGCAGGTGATACATGGTATACAGTTAACGGGTAACGGACCGGGTGGACTTAGTGATGACCATTGTTTCTCAGAGCGCCGCGGTGTTCCTCCATTTTAAGCTTGTTCTAAGTGAGTTGCCGATGTCCCCTTTGAGTGCCAAGGTCGGGTACAAGGGACTACTTAAATGGCCCTGCCGGTGTGTACGTTCCGGTGTGAGGGGTATTCTGGGTCCTTTTGGTGGGTACTCCGCTGGCAAGACGGCTCTGTTTGCGGCAGCGGTGGGGTACTCCTGTAGAGCGGTCCTCCACTCCTGTTTGCATAGCAGTGATAAACGACTACCAGCTTCGGAACCAGTGAACCGGTTGTAGATGGGCGCGGGTGTATTTTGACCCGTGGATGTTCTGGTTGTTAAGGCACCGGGTAATGGCGCCCAACCGGTGGTGGTCGTGGCCTAGGGGCTGCACGGAACTGTGCAAGGCCCCCTCTCCTACGTTCCTCCCGGCCACGTTCTGCTACTTCCTCCTTCTCCTACATTCTTGCAGACTCCTTCTCCACTCCCTTTCTGCACTAACTTCTCCTCTAAAACACTACTCCTACACTCCGCCCACCAGGACCTTATTGACCCTATATGCTGATGTGCATGTAGGGTATGGAGCTCTGAGTTTTAATCATGTCATCGCGTAGTCAGAGAATATCGCAGCTGCAGTCTGGGCTGCAATACACTCGTTGCGGGGTGCCACACGTTCGTGTGCTCTTCACCGTCTCTGAATGTGGGGACAACTGTCACACATGCTTTTGGACGTACAACTTTCACCTCTTTACCCGCAACAGGCAGTGTGATTGGCAGGTCGTCACTTGGTTTTCAAGTGGACAATGCTGCTGGTGTTGAGCTCTCTCAGACATTGAGAGCACCACTTTTGAATGAAGGCAACATTACATCTTTGCCTGCACCTCCCTCCCAGACCAGCAGTTTGCCGGGGACACCATACTCAACTGTGTCTCAGCACAGCAGCCCTCCGTCCCTCAGATGTGGACAAGTAAAAGGCCATTTCCAACTAGCCATGAGAAAGCTAAGCGCTTAAATTTCATCATCTGCAAACTGTTGGCTTCAGAAATGTTGCCTTTCCGCCTGGTGAACACAGTGGATTTTCGAGACCTTATGTCTGTCGCAGTGCCCCAGTACCAGATGCCCAGTTGCTACTACTTCTCCAAGAAAGGTGTGCCTGCGCTACACCCGAATGTCGCAGACAACATCACTGCTTCCTTGAGAAACTATGTGTGTGACAATGTGCATTTCACCACAGACACTTGGACCAGTAAGCATGGACAGGGGCGTTACATGTCGCTGACTGGGCATTGGTTAACTATGGTGAGAGCTGGAGAAGAGTTTGCTGTCCAAGTCTTGCCGTCCCCATTAGTTGTGCGTCCATCCTCTGTAGGTAGAAGTTCCTCCACTGTTTCTGCCTCCTCAACCTTGTCTCTGTCCTCCACCTCCGCCCAAAGCCTGTCTGGTAATGCCACCCGCGTAGTAACTGCACAGAAGGAATCCTGCACACCTCCCTACTATGCTGGCAGCAGGGCTCAACGCTATCAGCTGGTCTTTACCTTGAAATGCCTAGGAAATGTGAGCCACACAGCTGAGTAGTAGTGATGAGTGAGTACTAAAATGCTCGGGTGCTCGAAGCTCGGGCCGAGCATCCCGAGATACTCGTGTACTCGGCCCGAGTACCGAGCCCAATGTTATCCTATGGGAGACCCGAGTATTTTTATGAAATGACTGCCGGCAGCATGTAGAAACCCTAAATATGTCACAAAAGTCTCAGAAGAGTGCTCAAATGACATGGCAACACCATGGGGAAGACCCCTGGAAGCATTTCTCACTCAAAAGTCACAGCTGTGAACAATGTTGTCCGAGTTTCACGCCAATTTTACGGAGTCACCAGAAAACCTTCCAAAATGACACCAAAATGAATATTTAGGGTGGAAATGTTAAGGGCACATACACAATAGTGAGATACAGCTGGTGTATGTTACTTTTTGTGATTACATGAAAGATTTTACGTGAAAACATTGTGCGGCACTCCGATGACCCTGAGAAGAGACGTACATGAAGCCCTGTCTTGACATAATGTGCCCATTTTGAGGAACTGGGTGTATTGTAGTATTTTCCTTTGCCAGGGCAGTCCAAAATTGGGAGGTTCACCAGTGCCCCTGGATAGAGACGCGCAGGAGGGCCTGTAAACCTGAAGTGGGTGTATTGGAGTATAGCCCTTTGGCAGGGCAGCCAAAAATTGAGAGGCTCCACATTGTCCCAGGATAGAGACGTGCAGGAGGGCCTGTAAACCTGAAGTGGGTGTATTGTAGTATAGCCCTTTGGCAGGGCAGCCAAAAATTGGGAGGCTCCACATTGTCCCAGGATAGAGACGTGCAGGAGGGCCTGTAAACCTGAAGTGGGTGTATTGGAGTATAGCCCTTTGGCAGGGCAGCCAAAAATTGGGAGGCTCCACATTGTCCCAGGATAGAGACGTGCAGGAGGGCCTGTAAACCTGAAGTGGGTGTATTGGAGTATAGCCCTTTGGCAGGGCAGCCAAAAATTGGGAGGCTCCACATTGTCCCAGGATAGAGACGTGCAGGAGGGCCTGTAAACCTGAAGTGGGTGTATTGGAGTATAGCCCTTTGGCAGGGCAGCCAAAAATTGGGAGGCTCCACATTGTCCCAGGATAGAGACGTGCAGGAGGGCCTGTAAACCTGAAGTGGGTGTATTGGAGTATAGCCCTTTGGCAGGGCAGCCAAAAATTGGGAGGCTACACATTGTCCCAGGATAGAGACGTGCAGGAGGGCCTGTAAACCTGAAGTGGGTGTATTGGAGTATAGCCCTTTGGCAGGGCAGCCAAAAATTGGGAGGCTCTACATTGTCCCAGGATAGAGACGTGCAGGAGGGCCTGTAAACCTGAAGTGGGTGTATTGAGTATAGCCCTTTGGCAGGGCAGCCAAAAATTGGGAGGCTCCACATTGTCCCAGGATAGAGACGTGCAGGAGGGCCTGTAAACCTGAAGTGGGTGTATTGGAGGGAGTATAGCCCTTTGGCAGGGCAGCCAAAAATTGAGAGGCTCCACATTGTCCCAGGATAGAGACGTGCAGGAGGGCCTGTAAACCTGAAGTGGGTGTATTGGAGTATAGCCCTTTGGCAGGGTAGCCAAAAATTGGGAGGCTCCACATTGTCACAGGATAGAGACGTGCAGGAGGGCCTCAAAACATTTTTCCCATTAAAAAGGAGTGGGTCTCCTGTCGTTGTAATGCCCATTCTAAAAGAATGGGCGAAAAAATTTACCACTGGGGGTATACCTGAAACAACAGCCTAACTATTGTAACGGTCATTATGGTGGCACATGAGGAGAAGGAGGAGCAGTCCAGCGATTAGCCAAAGTGCAGAGCTGTGTACCCATGGGTGAGTGGAGGTACATGTCAAATTCCCATAACAAAAGTTAAATTCAGTTGTCATTTGTTGGTGGTGTGGTGAAGTCTGGCCCAATCCAACCCTTGTTCATCTTGATCAGAGTCAGCCTGTCAGCATTTTCAGTTGACAGGCGGGTGCGTTTATCAGTAATGATTCCACCTGCGGCACTGAAAACACGCTCTGACAAAACGTTGGCGACAGGGCAGGCCAGGACTTCCAAGGCGTAGAGAGCCAATTCATGCCACGTGTCGAGCTTGGAGACCCAATAATTGAAAGGCACCGCGGAATCTCGCAGTACAGTTGTTCGATCTGCAAGGTACTCCTTCAGCATCTGCCCAAACTTAGCATTTCTGGTGGCACTACCCCGCACCTCAGGGGCTGTGGTACGTGAGGGGCTGAGAAAACTGTCCCACATCGTAAAGACAGTTCCCCTGCCTCTGGCGGATTGGACTTGTGCCCCTCTCGGCCGTACGCCTTGGTTGTCCATCGAATCCTGACCTATGCCGCTAGCGTTTTGTGAGGGGAATGATTTGACAACTTCCGTGACTATGGCCCTTGGAACTGCTGCATTTTGGCTGACCTCTCCGCCTCAGGAATGAGAGACATAAAGTTCTCCTTGTAGCGTGGGTCTAAGAGTGTTGCCAACCAGTACTGATTGTCGGCCAAGATGTTCTGAACGCGAGGGTCACGAGACAGACAGCTTACCATAAAGTCAGCCATGTGCGCCAGACTCTTAACAGCCATCACTTCAGTATCCAGACCAACACGATGACTGAACATGCTGTCCTCCTCCTCCTCCTCATCTCCCCTGTCCTCTGGCCAGCCACGCTGAATCGAGGGTATGACTGGTATGCATGTCATATCCCCAATTTGGCCTGAGAGTTGCTCCATGTCTTCATCCTCCTCCTCCTCCTCGTCATAGTCCTCCACTACACGTTGTGATGACATGAGGCTGGGCTGTGTGTTTTCACCCACACCCACTACAGTTTCTTGCTCTAAGTCATCGCGCTCGGCCTGCAATGCATCCTCTTTGATTTTCAGCAGAGACCGTTTTAGAAGGCAGAGTAGTGGTATGGTGACGCTAATAATGGCGTCATCGCCGCTCACCATCTTGGTGGAGTCCTCAAAGTTTTGGAGGACGGTGCATAGGTCCGACATCCATCTCCACTCCTCAGGTGTTATGTGTGGAGTTTGACCCATTTCCCGACGGCTTAGGTGATGCAGGTAGTCCACAACTGCCCTCTTCTGCTCACATATCCTGACCAACATGTGCAGAGTTGAATTCCAACGCGTGGGGAAATCACACACCAGTCTGTGGGCCGGAAGACGCAAACGGCGCTGAAAGCTGGCAAGGCCGGCTGAAGCAGCAGGTGACTTGCGAAAATGTGCAGACAGACGCCGAACTTTTACCAGCAGTCAGACACCTCCGGGTATGACTTCACAAACCTCTGAACCACCAGGTTGAGCACATGGGCCACGCATGGAACATGCGTCAGCTGCCCTCGCCTCAAAGCTACCACCAGGTTCCGGCCAATGTCACACACGACCTTTCCTGGCTTTAGGTTCAGAGGTGTGAGCCAGTGATCTGCCTGCTGTTTCAGAGCTGTCCACACCTCTTCTGCATTGTGGGGTTTGTCACCTATGCAGACTAGCTTCAGCACAGCCTGTTGCCGCTTTGCAGAGGCAGTGCTGCAGTGCTTCCAGCTTGGGACTGGTGTGGAGGGTACAGTGGATGAGGATGCGCAGGAGGAGGAGGGTGAAGAGCATGACATTCCGGAGCTGTAGAGTGTTGGTGAAACCCTGACAGAGGTAGGGCCTGCTATCCTTGGTGTGGGAAGGACGTGTTCCGTCCCTCGCTCAGACTGGGTCCCAGCCTCCACAATATTAATCCAGTGTGCCGTCAAGGAGATGTAGCGGCCTTGCCCACAAGCACTTGTCCACGTGTCTGTGGTTAGGTGGACTTTGGCTGAAACAGCATTGTTCAGGGCACGTGTGATGCTGTTGGACACATGGTTATGCAATGCGGGACGGCACATCTGGAGAAATAGTGTCGGCTGGGAACCGAGTAACGTGGGACAGCAGCCGCCATCAGGTCGTGGAATGCGTCCGTCTCCACCAGCCGGAAAGGCAACATTTCTAGCGCTATGAGTTGCGAAATGTGATCATTCAGGACTGTGGCATGTGGGGCATTGGCAGCGTATTTGCGCCTGCGTTCAAATGTTTGCTGAATGGATAATTGAACGCTGCGCTGGGACAAGGACGTGCTTGATGGTGGTGTAATTTGTGCGTGGGCAACTTCAGGTGCAGGGCCGGAGGCTTGTTCGCGGCCAGCATGGACAGGGGATTGGCTCGCATGCACAACAGGCGAAGACGTAGCAGTGACATCAGCATGCACCGCTCCTCGACTCTGTGGTACTTCCCACAAAGTCGGGTGCTTGGCTGACATGTGCCTGATCATGCTGGTGGTGGTCAGACTCTAGTTTTCGTACCCCTGCTGATAGTGGCATGGCAGGTGTGGCAAATGGCCTTTTTAGAGTCTCTGGAGCCAACTTAAAAAACTCCCAGACTCGGGAAGACTGAACATTTGCACAGGCACCTTGAGTCGTGTTGTTGTTCCGGGGAACAGTTGCCTGCCTTCTGCCTGCAAACGCAACCCTGCTTCGTAGTGCCTGTTGGGATGCTACGCCTCCCTCCCCCTGTGCACTGCTGTCCTCGCTCTGCATATCCTCCTGCCATGTTGGGTCAGCTACTGGATCATCCACCACGTCGTCTTCCTCTTCCGCACCCTGATCCTCCTCCTGACTTCCTGGCAATTGTGTCTCATCATCGTCCACCCCTTGTTGAGATACTTTGACAACGTTCCGTTCGTCATAACGTGGCTGCTCAAATATTTGGGCATCTGTACATACCATCTCCTCATGACCCACTTCAAGAGGAGGTGGCGACAGGCCAGATTCTGCGAATGGATACGTGAACAGCTCTTCCGAGTGTCCTAGTGTGGGATCAGCAATGTCCGTGGACGTGTACTCGGCCAGGTGGTAGGAAGGAGGATTAGGTTGGGAAATGTGCGGTGCAGTATCACGGCTACTGACAGTTGACCGTGTGGAAGATAGGGTGTTTGTGGAGGTGCCCATCTGACTTGAAGCATTATCCACTATCCAAGTAACAACCTGTTGACACTGGTCTTGGTTCAACAGTGGTGTACTGCTGCGGGCCCCAAGAATTTGGGACAGGACGTGCGAGCGAGGAGATGTGGCCCTTTGTTGTTGCGAAATTAGTGCTTGCACACGACCTCGGCCTCTGCCTGCACCACCATCACGTCCACTTCCTTGTTCCTTGCCAACGCCCTTGCCAACGCCTTTGCGCATTCTGCCTGTATAGAGCGACAACTGTCTGGTGACTGTTGAGGTCACAGGAGATTAGGATTTTAGTTCCCTAACCTGTATAAAGGTATGACGTACAACAGTGTGGTGACTGTTGAGATGACAAGAGTTAGGATTTTAGTTCCCTAACCTGTATAAAGGTATGACGTACACCAGTGTGGTGACTGTTGAGATGACAAGAGTTAGGATTTTAGTTCCCTAACCTGTATAAAGGTATGACGTACAACAGGGTGGTGACTGTTGAGATGACAAGAGTTAGGATTTTAGTTCCCTAACCTGTATAAAGGTATGACGTAAAACAGTGTGGTGACTGTTGAGATGACAAGAGTTAGGATTTTAGTTCCCTAACCTGTATAAAGGTATGACGTACAACAGTGTGGTGACTGTTGAGATGACAAGAGCTAGGATTTTAGTTCCCTAACCCTAACCTGTATAAAGGTATGACGTACAACAGTGTGGTGACTGTTGAGATGACAAGAGTTAGGATTTTAGTTCCCTAACCTGTATAAAGGTATGACGTACAACAGTGTGGTGACTGTTGAGATGACAAGAGTTAGGATTTTAGTTCCCTAACCTGTATAAAGGTATGACGTACAACAGTGTGGTGACTGTTGAGATGACAAGAGTTAGGATTTTAGTTCCCTAACCTGTATAAAGGTATGACGTACAACAGTGTGGTGACTGTTGAGATGACAAGAGTTAGGATTTTAGTTCCCTAACCTGTATAAAGGTATGACGTACAACAGTGTGGTGACTGTTGAGATGACAAGAGTTAGGATTTTAGTTCCCTAACCTGTATAAAGGTATGACGTACAACAGTGTGGTGACTGTTGAGATCACAAGAGTTAGGATTTTAGTTCCCTAACCTGTATAAAGGTATGACGTACAACAGTGTGGTGACTGTTGAGATGACAAGAGTTAGGATTTTAGTTCCCTAACCTGTATAAAGGTATGACGTACAACAGTGTGGTGACTGTTGAGATCACAAGAGTTAGGATTTTAGTTCCCTAACCTGTATAAAGGTATGACGTACAACAGTGTGGTGACTGTTGAGATGACAAGAGTTAGGATTTTAGTTCCCTAACCTGTATAAAGGTATGACGTACAACAGTGTGGTGACTGTTGAGATCACAAGAGTTAGGATTTTAGTTCCCTAACCTGTATAAAGGTATGACGTACAACAGTGCGGTGACTGTTGAGATCACAAGAGTTAGGATTTTAGTTCCCTAACCTGTATAATTGTATGACGTACAACAGTGTGGTGACTGTTGAGATCACAAGAGTTAGGATTTTAGTTCCCTAACCTGTATAAAGGTAGTACGTACACCTGTCTGGTGACTTTAATGGTTTCAGGAGAGTATTTTAGTCCCTAACCTGTATTAAGGTAGTACGTACACCTGACTGGTGACTGTAATGGTTTTCAGGAGAGGATTTTAGTCCCTAACCTGTATTAAGGTAGTACGTACACCTGTCTGGTGACTTTAATGGTTTCAGGAGAGTATTTTAGTCCCTAACCTGTATTAAGGTAGTACGTACACCTGTCTGGTGACTGTAATGGTTTCAGGAGAGGATTTTAGTCCCTAACCTGTATTAAGGTAGTACGTACACCTTTCTGGTGACTGTAATGGTTTCAGGAGACGATTTTAGTCCCTAACATGTATTAAGGTAGTACGTACACCTGTCTGGTGACTGTAATGGTTTCAGGAGAGGATTTTAGTCCCTAACCTGTATTAAGGTAGTACGTACACCTGTCTGGTGACTTTAATGGTTTCAGGAGAGTATTTTAGTCCCTAACCTGTATTAAGGTAGTATGTACACCTGTCTGGTGACTGTAATGGTTTCAGGAGACGATTTTAGTCCCTAACCTGTATTAAGGTAGTACGTACACCTGTCTGGTGACTTTAATGGTTTCAGGAGAGTATTTTAGTCCCTAACCTGTATTAAGGTAGTACGTACACCTGTCTGGTGACTGTAATGGTTTCAGGAGACGATTTTAGTCCCTAACCTGTATTAAGGTAGTACGTACACCTGTCTGGTGACTGTAATGGTTTCAGGAGAGGATTTTCGTCCCTAACCTATATTAAGGTAGTAAGTACAAGAGTGTGGTGACTCTAATGGTCACAGAAAAGCTTGGATTCCAATCTGTATCACCCTGCCTATATCCTCCTAGATTAGTCCTGAGAAGGACTGTTCTGGTCACTGGAAAGCTTGGACTCCGATCTGGATCACCCTGCCTATATCCTCCTAGATTAGTCCTGAGAAGGACTGTTGTGGTCAGCAGCAGTTTGCAGCCCTGCTCCGGATCTACCTGTATGGGCCGCAAATCTGTCCCTAATCAGCAGCAGACACTCTCCCTACACTCACTGTCTGGAAGGCTGTGTGCCGAGCACAGCGCGCCGGGAGTTATAAAGGCTCGGTGACGCTGTGCAGGGCGGCCAATCACTGCTATGCCACAACTAACAGGGCTGTGGCATTGCAGTGGTCTGCCAGCCAATCCCTGCACGTGGGCTGGCTCTCAAAAGAGCGCCAACATGCAGAGATGACGACCACGAGCACAGCACGAGTATCGCGAGATTACTCGGTGCTCGGCGAGTCGCCCGAGTACAGTGATACTCGTGCGAGTACCGAGTAGTGCCGAGCATGCTCGCTCATCACTAATACTTATATGAAGTTTTGATGCATCTTGTTAGAGGTTTGGGAAAAGTTGTATTGCCGTCAGCTGCAACAGGTATTGCAGCAAATCTGTTACAAGGAGATCGTACTATGCATTCCTTGTTTGGGATACCAGTTCCTGTCAATGAAATATCTGTTTCCAGAATCAAACAAGATATTTGCTGTAAAACAGTTACAGAATGCACATCTGTTGATACTTGATGAGTGTACTATGGCACCCAAATATACTTTGACTGTAATTGACAGATTTCTTCGTGAAGTTATGACTACAAATGTTGCAGAAAAGAATGACATTTTAATTGGAGGTAAAGTTTTTGTCATCGGTGGAGATTTTAGGCAATGTCTTCCTGTTATAACAAATGGAACAAGAACAGATGTCCTTGAGTCCAGACTAAAAATGGCTGATCTTTGGCAACAGTTTACTAAACTACAACTCACTAACAACATGCGATCCTCAGTCCCAGAGTATAGCAATTGGCTTCTCAAGCTTGGAAATGGTGATCTTACCAACGAATACAATCTTGGAGTAGATATTATTGAAATACCAGAAGACATGTTGTGTACTACCTGCATTGTAACTGATGTTTTTGAACAACGTATTGAGATTAATGTGAATGACCAAACCAGTGTTGAGAGGGCCTCTACCCATGCAATTCTCTGTCCGAAGAACGATGATGTGGCTCTGCTAAATGCCCGTGTGATGGATAGAATGCCTGGAGAGTATAAGCTGTACACAAGTGATGATTCAGTGGATGTGGATAATGAAGAAGAACAAGAGCATTATCCAGTTGAATTTTTAAATAGTGTTACACCATCAGGAATGCCATCAAACAGACTTCAACTTAAAGTTGGAACAATTGTGATGTTGCTTCGCAATCTCAATACAAAGAGTGGTCTATGTAATGGAACTCGCCTTATTGTTATTGGACTCCATTCCCATGTTATTTAAGCAAGAGTCATCAGTGGATCAGCAAAAGGAGATGACGTGTTCATTCCACGCATAGACTTATGTCCTTCAGATACAGGTCTTCCCTTTAGGCTTCAACGTCAGCAATTTCCAGTCAAACCAGCTTTTGCCATGACTATAAACAAGTCACCAGGTCAAACTCTACATCGTGTTGGGATATATCTAACGGAGCCAGTGTTTGGTCATGGACAACTGTATGTTGCATTTTCTCGGGTGAAAATGAGATCCAATGTGAAGGTACAAGTTATTGACACCCCTTTACAAGGACACTTGGTGAAAGATAGTCCAAACGTTTTCACCAAAAATGTGGTCTACAAAAATATGTTAGGTTGATTTACACATAGATATATAGGTAAATAAATGTACAGATAGAAAGGAAAAAAGAAGGATAGATCTAAATCTATAGAAAATACATAGGGCCACGTCACACACCCAGATAATTGTGCAGATATTGTTCGCAGATCTCTGGTTGGAGTAAAATCATGGACACATTGTTCCATTTTGTGGCTGTGTACAAATGTAACAATGTGTCCATGATTTCACTACAACCAGAGATCTGCAAACAATATCTGCACAAATATCTGTGTGTGTGACTTGGCCTATAGTTAGATAATAGATAGATAGATAGATAGATAGATAGATAGATAGATAGATAGATAGATAGATAGATAGATAGAGATCTTCTGTATAATCTCTTTATCATATAGATATAAAATAAATTAAAAAAAATGGATAGAGGCACAAATGAATACAGTTAAAATATATCGATAATTAATAGTGAGATAAGAGATAGGATATAGGTATTTATAGGTAATACATAAATAGATTGGTGTGATTAACTATTAGATATTTTATATAGTAAGGTGATCACACATTTATGTATAAGATGGGATATGTGTATCATCAAAATGTTACACTTGGTGATATGAATCCAGATGTCATGTAATGTTCCAGTATTGTAGATACTGAGAACTTTAATTTATCTTTAATAGGGCTGGGTTTTTTGAACAGCTAAAGAGATGGGTGGGATGGCTGTTCACCACATCTCCATCACAAGGTGTGGTCTGTACAGATAGATAGATAGATAGATAGATAGATAGATAGATAGATAGATAGATGGATAGTTAGATAGATACTAAAAATGGAGGCTTAGCTGAGCAAAAGGAAATAGTGATAAGATAGAATAGGGACCCATCAGATCTAAGGTCATCTTGATGCTGGTTGATGGGCAAACAGGTATTGGTCAATATGTGTACTATGAACTTTTATTTTTTAAAGATAAGATTTTTCCAAAAAATCCAAAAATTGATTTTTTTGAGAAAAGGTCTTTGATTTAAGTGAGTCCTCTCTCTGAGAATTAGTAAAAATGGAGGCTTAGGTGAGCCAAAGGAAAGAGTGACAAGGTAGAACAGGGACCCATCAGATATAAAATCACTTTGAAGCTGGTTGATGGGCAAACAGGTATTGGCCATTATGTGTACCAAGAACCTTAGTTTATGAAGATAAAATATCCAAAAAATACATAGATGATAGATACATAGGTGATAGATAGATATTGTGTATGACTTGCATTATTGTGAAATCTTCATAAATAAACTATATACGTATTCTAGACTACCTGATGCTTTAGAATCAGGCCACCATCTAGTGTTGTAATACTTTTTTTTATAGTAGTCCATGAAGCTGATGCTCGTGCCAGTGTGATGGGGCATAAAATGCACTGGAGGGGTTGCATGACGTTTACGGCCCCCTGGCCACTGGGCCCATACATGTGACTGACCCAGCTAAATAATTCTTTCTGCAGTATTCCATGAAACTCATAGTTTTTCCATCTAACTGTGGTGCAGCATAAAATTCACTGGAGCGGTTGCATGCGGTTTTGAAGCTCACTGAGCCTTTACAGGTCACTAATCCACCTGAATCTTTCTTCCTGTAGTAGTCCATGAAGCTGATACTTGTCACTCCTGAGTGTGAAGGAGCATAACATTTATTGGAACCTTTGCATGAGATTCGAGGGCCCCCTGCCCAAACGTCCTACACCTGCCACTCATCCCCCTGTTCATGATCAATGATTAACCTTCTAATGCTTGGCAAGGGCCAGTTCCAGACCATGCTACATGTATTCAGGCTGTGCCATTCTGCAATTTTTGGTCAAGGTCAATTGATGCCACTTTGGTGGTATCTGGCCATAATTTTTTTGAAATGTAGAGACTTATCTTAGATTGTCTTGTGTGTTTAATTGATTGTTGTGTGTTTCATGAATTTTGCAGGTCTCTATCAGCACCATGCCTACACCTGAAGTTTGAAATGCTGAACCAGGCCTTATCCCATGTATCCATAATTCACCATGATAAAAAAATATTAACTCTGGAGAATAGATGGCACTTGTCCTGGTGTGTGCTTTAATTTGGGCGGTTTTGGTAGCTTTTTGGCCCCATTGAAGGTATTTTCTATGCCCTTAATTTTGCCTCCCATTGATTTGGATAGGGTTCGGGAGTTTGTTGAACTGTTCGGTGAAAAATTCGGCGAACATATGCCCGTTTGGCCAACCAACTGAATCTGAACTTAAGAAGGTTGGTAGATCTCTAGTTCCTGATCCTTCACCCATAAGTAGCACACACAATATTTATTTCTGCAGTGACAGACGCAGATAAAAGAGGGCCCCTGTTCCCCTGTGCAAAATCAGTATATGGAATCTTCACAGTCCAATGAGTGTTTGTGATAGAATCTGCTTGCTGTTTTGGAGGTGGAAAGGGCCTTCTGACCTACTGATCCCATTCAGGTTGCAGTAAGCTTCATTTTTGCATTGTACACAGGTCTCTACAATACACTTTTTTCTAATACAAAATTAGGAAAGTTATAAAAAAGTGACCAACATAAACAGATTTGAATAATATTTCCTTTATGAGGACATTAATCCTAAGGTTAATGTGCCCACTGGGCGTTTTTGGTGCATTTGTGATTCGTTTTTGCTGCTGCGTTTACTAGCAAAGTGAATTTAATTTCCAAATTACTGTGCCAACATAAACATTTTTGACTGCTGCAATATTGGTGCAGAAAGCACATCAAGAAAATACTTAGCATGTCAATCATTGCTCTATTTTTCTGCTGCACTTTCTCCATTGGCTCCATTCTACTTACAAAAAACATCACAATTGGATTAGTATTCACGCAGTCCATTTGTGATGCTTTTTTAGTGTGTTTTCCACACCACAAACGCTGTTTCTTACCCTCCCCGGCGATCCCGCGGCATGCGCTGGTGTTGTGTTTTTTCCGGGCACCAGATAACAGGACTTGTGAGAAGTGAAAAGGACCTGGCCGTGGGACCAGTCAGATGACCTGTTATCGCACTGTACCAAACTCCCAACGGGAATGCACAAGTAACACACCATTGTGAACTGGAAGTGTACACAGCATACTCTAATCACCCTAAAGCAGAACCATAAGGCAATTTAGTAATAAAAAAAATAATAACATAATACCTTGAGGCATGATGTAACATGTATAATAACTGCTGAACTTGGATATCAGGGACTCCCACCTCGACACGCGTTTCACCTCACGCTGGCGGCTTTGCCTGTGGTCATATAGCCTAACACTGCATGTACATGCTTAGATATTTTTACCAGGAGGCAAACAAGAAAAATTGTTTGCATCTTATCCTTCTTTTTAAGCAATGACATTGCCATAGTTCTTATTTATAAACCTACTAAGGCTCTTTTCTCTGTTTTATGATTTTCTTTAGATACTGATTGCCTTTCTGAGCATATTAATCTGGCTTTAATTTTAACTGAATCTTCCCCTTCTATTTTTTCTGTAGTCTCTCTCTTGCTTCACTAGTATTACATATTCATTTAGAGATTCCATGAAAATGAATTTATTATAGGAAATGGAAAGATTATGTGGCTTATTGTAGAAATAATGTTTAATTTAAACATAGGCCTGTAGAACGTCTGATCATAAATGATCAGATAAAGATGTTCGCATAATATCTTCACATGCAGCTCTAGTATTTCCAATCCTCTGATTCTCTTCTGGAAGTGCACTGGCTTTCTGCACATTCTTCCTATGATAATAAATGTGCAGGGTTACTGTTCTCTGGATAATTTTAGCATTCACTTCAATCGTAGTGTCTGCTCATTATAATATTTACTAATATACTTATAGAAATACCAATAGATGTTATTAGACCCTTAAGTACCTAAAGCTTTTCAACAGTCAATTAACATTAATATGGTATAGAGTACAAAAATGTTGGTGCCATTTACATGTAACGCAACTATCACACTCTATAGAAATGGTACAAGATTTAGATACGATAGTTAGGTGAAGACCTGTATGGAAAACAATTGAAGATTACTTTATGAAAATAGTTAACAAAACACAGGGAATGTGAACTAGGAAAATGCTGCAAAATAGCTCTTCTCTTCAGTGCTACCTAGGCTAGGGTCACACTTAAAAATAGAATTGCATTCACCGCATCCAGATCCGGATGCGGTGAATGCAATTAGCTTCAGACAAGCCACAATCCCTTAACCAGATTGCTGAAGCCGCAATCCGGTAACCAGATTGCTCTGGATGTGTAATCCGGAGCAATCCGGTTACCGGATAGTTTGCACATCCATGCTGCCGCAGGGATGAGCAAGCTGTTCTCAGTGTTTTAAAAGATGAAAGATTATTAATAAATGTGTCTATAATGTCTCTAGGGGGTGCCCACCCCCTGCCAGAGACATACCACCCACTCAGGTGGACATATAATGATGTTATTGCCGATGTACAGTAGCCGGCTCCTGTCGGCTCCTGTACATTTTTATGAATGAAGCCGCCGGCTCTTCTGAGAACAGCGCACATACTATAGCTATTGTAGGTATGGTGTTGCGCTGTCCGAGGTCCTGAAGGCTTATACAGTAAGATCTATGGACAGCGCTGCCCATAGATCTTACTGTATAAGCCTTCAGGACCTCGGACAGCACACATACTATACCTACAATAGCTATAGTATGCGCGCTGTTCTCAGAGGAGCCGGCGGCTTCATTCATAAAAATGTACAGGAGCCGACAGGAGCCGGCTACCGTACATCAGCAATAACATCATTATATGCCCATCTGAGTGGGTGGTATGTCTCTAAGGAGGGTGGGCACCCCCTAGAGACATTATAGACACATTTATTAATAAAATTTTATCTTTTAAAACATTGAAAACACCTTGCTTATCCCGGCGGCAGCCGGGATAAGCAAAGTATATGCGGTAACCGCATTGCTTAGGAATACACATCCTGAGCAATCCAGTTACTGCATTGCAGATGTTACAACCGTTCTGAAAACTGCAGCCTGCACGATTTTTCACGCAGGCTGCAGAGCCGGAGGCGGTAACCGGATTGCTTGTGAAGCAATCCGGTTTTTATAATAGACTCCTATGAGGAGCATTTCCTGATCCGGTTTTGAGCTTTTTAAAAGTTCAAAACCGGATCAGGTTTTAAAATAAAAAGCTGAAGTGTGACCCTAGCCTTAGTCTAGGGTCAGATCTGCGTCTGCACTCAGCCTGCCGGATACGTGATAAACTTAGAAATTTTCAGACTCTTAGCATAGCGTTACCGTCATGTAACGCTATGCGCTGCCTGTGTATAATGTTTCTATGGCAACTGGAATGATCGTGCAGCCGTTGGCTCCACTTACATGCCCTGGATATGCACTTTTGATGAACGCACAGGAAACGCGGTTTGCAGGATTTTCCTGTTCACTCATCAAAAGTGCATATCCAGGGCATGTAAGTGGAGCCAACGGCTGCACGATCATTCCGGTTGCCATAGTAATACTATACACAGGCAGTGCATAGCGTTACATGCCAGTATCGCTATGCGCTGAGCCTGAGATTTTCTATGTTTTCAGTGCATCCGGCAGGCTGAGGACTGACACTAGTCTGGGGTCACACTTGGGCTAAGACCCACATTTCCAGGCAGCGCTAAAATCTTAGCAATTTCTGCCGTTCAGCATTAACAGCAAGCACTGCCTGGCATAGTGGGGCCCCATAGAAACCCATAGTTTACCTTAGTGGCAGCCGCATACAGAGCTCCAGGATGGGCACTTTTCAACAGCGCACAGGAAAACGCTACAGGCAGCTTTTCCTGTGCGCTCAGCTAAAGCACACGTCCTGGAGCTCTGTATGCGGCTTCAACTAATGTAAACTACGGGTTTCTATTGGGCACCACTATGCCAGGCAGTGCTTGCCGTTAATGCTGTCCGCAACGGCAGAAATTGCTAAGATTTTAGCACTGCCTGGAAACGTGGTCCCAGCCTAAAGGTGACCCCACCCTTAGGCCAAGTGCACACATTTGGTAAGTTTTTTACCTTGCTATTTGCAGCCAAAACTAAGAGTAGTAAAGTATAAAAGAAACACGTGACCACTTCTGTATTTTTTGCCCACTCTTGGATTTGGCTTGGATTTGGCTTACAAATACTGAGGTAAAAACTCACCAAATACTTACGTGGCTTTACTGAGACAGCATCCAAGGACAATACTGTTTCAAAGCTGTTGTTTGTTATTAGTACATAGCATGGATATGATTTTTCATGCGAGATGCCTTATGAACAGCTTTATGATTATAATGATGCTCTTTGTGAAAATCCAGCACAAGTGAGGATAAGAAAACAAGTTCGCATACTGTGCTGATTACCAAAGACAGAGAAGGAGAAGGAGGCTTTAGATATTGGAGAACAGGAATAAAATGTGAGAAAAGGCAAGTAAAGGGATATATATGCTAATCTGATTTGTAGCAGACAGCCTGCCCTGCAGCTCTGACATTATACATACATAAGATGTCATAGGGATCGTGCTGTACCAAAGCTCCTTTATTGTATCATTTTTCACTAAGCAGCAGAATAGAAACCAGAATTTGCTATTCACTAAAGCCCTCTGCCAGATATGTGTGCCATCAGTCAGACTAGCCTGGCAGTCAAGGTGTTAAGTCACAGCTCAATGACAGCCTTCTGGAAGTAGGTCCAATGACAAAGGGCAGTGTAGCAGTCTTTTACTGAACAGTTATACAGAGCACAAGTGGTTTGAGTTTTGACATCTACAGTAAATATTGTGTGTACCAAAGAGATACAACTTAAAGACCGAGAGGAATCTATGGACTGGCCATTAATTTTGGTGGAGGTATATTCTACCACAATGTATATATTGCCCCTCCACCAGGAGCGCAACTACAACAGGTGCAGGGGTTGCAATTGACCCACCCAGGCCAGGGAACTCAGATCTCAGGCACAGTCTGGGGGTCACAGATGGCGGTGCCTGAGGCTGTGGCCCTGGTGGTAAATGAAAAAGGGAAATATAAAAGAAAATTTGTTTGTGACACCACCTGTAGATCCCGGTGATGGCACCGGCGCTGCGGAAACCTCCGGGGTGATGGGCGGCAGCAAGATGGAGTAGCTCTCTACAGGAGGAGCAGGGTCCCCGGGGTATTGGAAGTAGTAATGGATGGTGGAGTATGGAGGCACAGTCACTGTTGAGCAAGGCAGGTAAATCACAGTTCAAGAAAAAAATTCGCTGACATGTTGCTTACTCTGAACGGGTATTTACTCCGGTATTCTGCAGAGTTACAGGGTAATGTAGTTCTCTTTGCAGAGTAGTGGATCGGGTGGTTCTGGCAATGAGTAGCGTGCCTCAGATGCTCAACTGGTGTTACTTCTCTATCACGCTCTGACCCTTGCTCTGCTACCCTGCACGGATCCCGCTTACTACCAGGCCTGTCGGGGGTTATGAGTCATCCCAACTGTACCCTGGAGGGAGCTCACCCGACTTGGTATTCTGGTGGAGACCGTACTGGTTGTAGGGCGAATGGGTCGTGCTCCTATAAAGTCATCGACCACTCCGTGTTTGCGATTCAGGGTTGTAGACAACTGGACCACTTTGAGCCAGTACTCCGGGTTTGGACTGGGTTAGGGCATTCGGTTACCCTTTCTGTTCTTGGCCGCTTTCTCTTCTGGGTCACCAGGTTGAGGTGCCCTCCCTGTTAGCTTCTCTCTGCTGTTCTGCAGCTCTCCAACACTGCTTCATCTGCAGCTTCTCCTTCCCGCTTCTTTCACTAACTTCTGGCTTTTCTGCATTCCACTTCTAACTTCTCCTAACTCCTTGCTGCTTTCCCCACTGCTTTATTACCTAGCCTCTCTTCACACCAGGACCGGTTACCCTAGTAACGGGCGTCTAATTGGTCCTCTATCACTAAATGTTTGCATGTGGTGCTGGAGCTTCAGGCTTATTCTACTCATTCCCAAAACAAAGCATACTGCACCATCAGTCCGGGGTGCAGTACCCTTTTGTGACGCACTCTTAGTGGGGCACCACACTCCCCCTTGGGAAATTACACTTGTCCCAAGTGTCCAGTCTACCCTACCCGGTAGAGAGTGACATTTTTAGTTATGCATAACAACAATTAGACATTTTTAGTAATAACAACTATTCTTGATCTTCCCGTCCGTAAGGTACTATGACTTCAAACGTTGCAAAATAAAATAAATACTTATCAGTTCAACGAAACCGGTTAACTATGGTGGACCCAGTGGTTACTATCACTGTCTTTCCAATGTCCAGCTTACAACTGGGCTGCTGCACACATTATCACAGCACGCAATAAAGGTGGGAAAAATCTAATGTCCAAATGAAAGTCTGTGAGCATTCTAGTAGAAAAAGCAATGAAATGTACATTATTTACATTAGGCTGCAAGTTTACAGTTCACACTTACGCACTCTCAAAGCGTGCTAGCCTCTGGGTCCTGCGTGTCTTTCGCTGGATATTAAGGCTAGAGTCACATTTGTTAGGGCAATTGCGTTCACCGCATCCAGATCTGGATGTGGTGAACGCAATTGCCTTCACACACATTTTTAATGGAAAATGTGTGCAGGCAACCGCAATCGGTAACCGGATTGCTCTGGATATGTAATCCGGAGCAATGCGGTTACCGTACAGTTTGCTCATCCCTGTTGCCGCAGGGATGAGCAAACTGTTAAATCTGTAAAAGAAGATTAAATATTAATAACAATTGTGGGCAACATGTCTCTAGGGGGTGCCCACTTCCCTAGAGACATGCTGCCCACTCAGAATGGCATGTCATGGTTAATATACCCTGTACAGTAAGCTGTATATTGTCGGCTCTGTACATTTTTCTCAATGAAGCCGCTGCTCCCCTGTCAGCTGCGCACATACTATACGAAATGTACGTATAGTATGTGCCGCTGTCTGAGGTCCTGTAGGCATTTACAGTAGATCTATGGGCAGCGCACAGCCATAGATCTAATGTAAATGTCTACAGGACCTTGGACAGCGGTACATACTATATGTACATTACGTATAGTATGTGCGCAGCTGACAGAGGAGCTGCGGCTTCATTGATAAAATTGTACAGAACCGACAATAGCCGGCTTACTGTACAGGGTATGTTAACCCATGACATGCCGTCCTGAGTGGGCAGTATGTCTCTAGGGGGGTTGGCACCCCATAGAGACATGTTGCCCACAATTATTATTAATATTTAATCTCTTTTTACAGTGATTACAGTTTGCTCATTCCTGTGGCAGCAGGGATGAACAAACTATGCGGTAGCCGCATTGCTCAGGATTACACATCCTGAGCAATGCGGTCACCGCATTGCGAGTCAGAGAACCGCTGCGAAAACTGCAGCCTGCATGATTTTTCACGCAGGCTGCAGATCTGTAGCCGGTAACTGGATTGCCATAATAGGCTCCTATGAGGAGCGTTTCCTGCTCCGGCTTTGAGCTTTTAGAAAGCTCAAACCGGATCAGGATTTAAAAAAAAAAAAACACAAGTGTGACCCTAGCCTAAGTTCTGTCTGTATAAATCATGATACGGGTGTCCTTTGGGCAGATGTGATTCAACATCCCGGCATGCAATGAAAACTTCCTCGTATGATTCTTCTTCTCTGGCGAAACCCCAACTGTTGTTCAGGTTGAAAGTGGTTACTACACCTTGTTTACAGTGCTCCAGGGCTATAGGTGGTTGGCAACGGGCCTCTGCTCTTATTTGCAAGTTCTCTTGTTCGCGGGCCCACCACTCAGCTCTGCGTCGCTGCCTTTCTACTTCATCCGAACGGTGAAAGGTGCGCACAAAGTCACTGCGATTTGACGTACTGCTGTTGTACTGTGTTTGGCGGTAACTGTCCACAGTGGTTCTCATACTATCACCGCTGGTCATTGATATTGCTGCTTCACCCCACCAAGCTACCCGGGCTTCAGGTGGCGATTGCTGGGCAGGGTTCTGTGCTGTATCCTCCTCCTCCTCGGAGCCTGTCTGTTCTGGTTCCTCGTCCTCATTGGGGAACTGGTAATCCTCTTCTTCCTCTGGCTCACTAGCCTCAAACTCAAGGTCTGGCTCCTCGGAAGGCGGCTGTTTCTCTTCACGCTCTGGGTCTGCTGGTTCGTCAGGCGCAGCTGCCACGTGGTCCTCCTCCTGCAGGGCTTCATGGCTGCCCGCCTTGTGGTCGTCCTTCTGTGGGGCTTCATGGCTGCCCGCTTACTCCTCTCCTGCAACTGTGGATAGCACCGGGTCTTCACCGGTAACCAGGTGGGTCTCAGGTAGCTCGTCCCTCGCCACCGGTTCCATGTCTAGACAATCAGTCTGCCTTTGCATGGCTGCGCGGCACAGTTTGTTAGCCACGCTGGCGCTCCAGTGCCGGATAGTCCACTTAGTATTCTGTAGGAGCTGGACTCTCAAGTCTTGGAGCGCGGTCTCCCAGAAGGTCGGGTCCCCGTCGATGGTGTGGACGAAGACCAACTCTGGCTCATTGAGGGCAGCGCGGGCTTCTTCCTCTACCTCCCGCATCAGCTCTTTTAGCTGGATAGCCTCCATGCTTGCTTCTCCAAAACCCGTACCCGTCGTAGCTGGCGCATGTTCTGATGGCAAAGCTCCTTGCAAAGACCTGGCCACGCCCTCTTCCTTTTGTTTTATAGTCCATGGGCGGGCTAAGGTCTCTGGCCCGCCCCCTTGGTTTTTCCTTGGCAATTGAGGCGGGCAAATAGTCTGGCTCCTCTACCATGGCCCTCCCACGATGAGGGGCCGAGGCATGCCCCTGGGCCAACACATTGTCCTTTACATTGCTGGACCGGCCATCTTGGCCCAGTAGAAATGGCAAGAAAAGTTCTTTAGTGCCGTATATAGACAGGGTTCCAGGATGGCCAATAACGTTCCATAAGACGCACAGTACCCGTTAGATACGGGTCGGTTTGAATCCTGTTCGTAGATGCCAATTTGACTCACCCAGGCCAGGGGACTCAGATCTCAGGCGCAAGCTGGGGTTCATGGATGGCGGTGCCTGAGGCTGTGGCCCTGGTGGTCAATGAAAAAGAGAAAAAGAAAAAGAAAAGAAAACTTGTTCGTAACGCCACCTGTAGATCCGGGTGATGGCACCGGCGCTGCGAAAACCTCCGGGGTGATGGGCGGCAGCAAGATGGAGTAGCTCCCTACAGGAGGAGCAGGGTCCCCGGGGTGTTGGAAGTAGTAATGGATGCTGGAATATGGCAGCACAGTCACTGTGGAGCAAGGCAGGTAAATCACAGTTCAAGAAAGAAATCGCTGACATGTTGCTCACTCTGAACGGGTACTTTACTCCGGTATTCTGCAGAGTTACAGGGAAATGCAGTTCTCTTTGCAGAGTAGTGGACCAGGTGGTTCTGGCAATGAGCAGCATCCCTCTGAAGCTCCACTGGTGTTCCTTTTCTATCACGCTCACTGTCCCTTGCTCTGCTGCCCTGCATAGATCCCGCTTACTACCGGCGCTGCGGAAACCTCCGGGGTGATGGGCGGCAGCAAGATGGAGTAGCTCTCTACAGGAGGAGCAGGGTCCCCGGGGTATTGGAAGTAGTAATGGATGGTGGAGTATGGAGGCACAGTCACTGTTGAGCAAGGCAGGTAAATCACAGTTCAAGAAAAAAATTCGCTGACATGTTGCTTACTCTGAACGGGTATTTACTCCGGTATTCTGCAGAGTTACAGGGTAATGTAGTTCTCTTTGCAGAGTAGTGGATCGGGTGGTTCTGGCAATGAGTAGCGTGCCTCAGATGCTCAACTGGTGTTACTTCTCTATCACGCTCTGACCCTTGCTCTGCTACCCTGCACGGATCCCGCTTACTACCAGGCCTGTCGGGGGTTATGAGTCATCCCAACTGTACCCTGAAGGGAGCTCACCCGACTTGGTATTCTGGTGGAGACCGTACTGGTTGTACGGCGAATGGGTCGTGCTCCTATAAAGTCATCGACCACTCCGGGTTTGCAGTTCACGGTTGTAGATGACTGGACCACTTTGGAGCCAGCACTCCGGGTTTGGACTGGGCTAGGGCATTCAGTTACCCTTTCTGTTCTTGGCCCCTTTCTCTTCTGGGTCACCAGGTTGAGGTGCCCTCCCTGTTAGCTTCTCGCTGCTGTTCTGCAGCTCTCCAACTCTGCTTCATCTGCAGCTTCTCCTTCCCACTTCTTTCACTTACCTCTGGCTTTTCTGCATTCCACTTCTTACCTCTTCTAACTCCTTGCTGCTTTCCCCACTGCTTTATTACCTAGCCTCGACCGGTTACCCTAGTAACGGGCGTCTAATTGGTCCTCTATCACTAGATGTTTGCATGTGGTGCTGGAGCTTCAGGCTTATTTTACTCATTCCCAAAACAAAGCATACTACACCTTCAGTCAGGGGTGCAGTACCCTTTTGTGACGCACTCTTAGTGGGGCGCCACACAATCGCACCCGGGCATTGGAGTCTAGGGGGCCCCAAAAGATCCCTTGGCCTATAAAAAAAGATGAATGCTATTAAAGATTTGCAATAATTGGGGGCCCCGTTGGAGCTTTCGCATAGGGGCCCATGAACTTCAAGTTATGCCACTGCCCTCCACTAAAGGGGTTTACAACCTTTTTCTCAGACTTTCACATTCAGACACTCATTAAAATAGCCATTGAACCTAAGTACAATTATTGTGAATTTGTGAGTAATATTTTTAATGTTTTCTATGTCTGACCTCGGTTTATCTTTATCACATATACTCTGAATGAATTGCTCTTCATTATACTCTATCTGGTTCTCTATTTGTAACATCTATTCTGACTATCCTTCTTTACCCTGACCCATTTTCTATATTATAGCCTTCTGTTTACAAAATTCCAATTCCTTTTACTTCCCCTGATGTCTCCCCAGTTTTGTTTTTTTCCCATTTATTTGACTCTTTTATGTTACATTTTCTCTATTCAGCTAGCCTGACTTTATTTCTGTCTACGCATTTCTAGACAACCTTTATTCCAGGGTGTCTTGCCTCCATTTCACTTGCAATTATTTTCTCTATTTAATTTTCCTTCTCCCATATTATTACAGAGTATCTGTCTTTCCTCTATCTTTTTCTTCCCCCTCCCTTCTCTTGCTCTGTCAGAAAGACACCATAGAACAGTAGAAGCGCTTATTAAATTGTTAGCACGTAAGTGCCATGTAACCAGTATAATTGGCTTCTTAAAATATTCTGCTTAACAATACCAGCTCTGTCTGCAGCACGTGGCAGTGCGGAGTGCCAGTGTGACTGACAGTGCAGTTGGCAGCTGACCACCCAAGGAACACAATGTCTTTAATATACTTTCACAACCTTTCAAAATGCATTTGAAATGTCAATTACTTTTATATCTTGCTTGCTAAAAACAGTATCCTGAGGTCTCCTAAATCACCTGTCATAGCATTGGAGCCAGGCAGAATAATGCAAATTATAGAGGTTGTATGGTTTATTCTTACACCTTTTACATATTCTATTAGGTTAAAGAAAGTCACTTCCAATACATGATATGAATAGCATTCTAGTTAGTTTTCTTATCAATAGCTGTATTAATGGAATAATTCATTCCATTCGTTGTTCTACATGACATAATCTGACTCTCAGTATCCTACATCATATTCAGTGAGGATTTAGTCAGTTCTTTATATAGGCATTTTATAGTAAAATAATGTCTCATCGAAATACATAAAGAAAATGACTGTTGGTACACATTTACTGTATGAGCATGAAGGATTCACAGCGCAGTCATGGAGGACAATCGCTAGAAAACAGGGTATAATTCAAGAAAATGGCAGCACTACTAATTACATCATGTCGGGGCATCCTCTATGTCTGGAGGAAAGAAGATTTAGACATAATCACCGATGCGGATTCTTTACTGTAAGAGCAGTGAGATTATGGAACTCTCTGCCACATGATGTTGTAATGAGTCATTCACTATTAAAATTGAAGAGGGGCTACATGTCTTTCTTGAAAATATAATATTACAGATGCTGTGATAGGATGTTGATCTAGAGAACTATATGTTAATGCCATATGAAGTGGCATTGGGAGGAATTTTTTCTATAATATGGAGCCACTAGTGTCTGCCCTACGGGGTATTTACCTTCCTCTAGATCACAATGCTAGGCTATAGGTTAAACTTAATAGACATAAGTCTTCCTTCAGTCTTCAAACTATGAAACAATACAAGATTCGAATAATCGCCATGTGACCACCCATATGTGATTAGCATACTTCCTGATTCTCCCAATGTACAGTGAACAACTACAGTCCTTGATACATTGAAAGAATAAGAGAAGCTAGTTGGCATGTGAGTTTAAGGAAATGCCAATGTTGTCTACACCCCCTTGAAGAAAATATGATGTTGTGTAATGCAATGCATTGTTTTAAATGTGGTTTTGTGTTTTATAAGTTACATGCACATGGTTAGACAGAGACAGAGTTAACAAGTGAGGCTGACTCATGATGGGAGGATATACCAGCCTCGGACTGCTCTGCCGGGTAACCGGGCAAAACTCATGGGAGGCCCTCAGCTCTAGAGGCCCCGCCCACCTAGCCCCGCCTCTCACTACTCCCTGCTGAACAGAGCGGCCAAGCAAGTCGAGCGGGTCCCATTCTCCTGAGCTGGAGCTACTACTGTGGCGTTCTGAGCCAGGGACGGGGTAAGAGATGTCCCCCAGGCTGGTGCTTCTGTTCCTTCTCTGGGGCGGGGAACTTGTATGTAGATTCCTGTGCTGCTGCTGCACAGTCAGGGATCCCCTCTGGGCCCTGTGTGTGACTCACCTCCCCCTCCCATGTGACGTCTCCTTCTTGTTCCCGCTCCTCGGAAGCCTCAGTGATGACGTTGGGAATCATGGTGGCTGCAGCCAGCCCAGCAAGAGCAGATGGAGATGTGGCGAGCAGACAGCTCTCTCTGCAGGGATACAGACCCCCACACTCCACACTCCTGTCTGTGAGTAACCTTGTCTTGTGAATTGATACAGATGTCCTGGGGGGGTTGAAGGGCCTGCACTGTGGTGAGGGGCTGCTCTCACTGAACAGCTCCTTATCAGCTTTTATTACCACTGTACCTGTTAACCCCTTTATTGCCTCCTTAGACTATGCCCACACTAGTGCATTTGCTGCACATTTTCACAGTGTATATGAAAATAGGAACAGCAAACGCACATAGTATACAGGCAGCCAGCAGCATCAGTGTGACTTCGCTTGTGCTGACGTCTGCGCTTTTTTGCACAGTGTAATAGCTGTGGATTATTACATTGATCATTGATATATAAACATCTGCAACATCTCAATTAAGTACATGTCATGCCTTGTGTACTGCCCAGCACTTACAGGTGGGTTTTGGCCACATCACACATCATGTGGGTAGGGGTCATGCATGACGTGACCGAAACCCGGAAGTGCCAGACAGTACACGGTGACCTACAGGGCGGACACTCAATGATGGATAGATGCAGAACTTTCTGAAAAAAACAACAGCTATCTGTACCAAAAAGGCAACACTTTTGGTATGTAGCAGCTAATAAAAGCAAATGCAGCATGCCTAGATACCCGCAGTTTACCTTGGAGACCAGCCTGCTCCCGCTTCCAGCAGCCTGGCAGCGGGAGCAAGACATCGTGGAAACGATATTTAAATCGTTTCCACGATGTTTCTGGTCAATTGATCGCTGGTGAGTCTGCCTGTGTGACAGCTCACCAGCGATCAGCCGTCAATGTCGTCAGCGATCAGATCGCTGACGACATTGACACGTGTGACAGGCCCTTTAGGCCATGTGCACACATTGAATAAGTCATTTATTGGTGGGGGTCCGACTGCTAAATCTGCAACTTTTATCCCCATTACATGTCCAAAAAAATAGAAAAAAGACCCAACACAGAATCTTGAGATCTAGATCCTTAAAAATGCATTTTATTAGAAAAAAAACATTAAAACCCATACATTAAAATCATCATCCTTAAAGATGTTCCTTAGGCTATGGTCTGACTAGTGTCAGCCCTCAGCCAGCCGGATCCGTGAAAAACTTAGAATTTGCCAGGCTGAGTGCATAGCGTTAACAGCATGTAATGCTGTGCTCCGCCTGTATATACATCTCTATGGCAACCTAAATAATCGCGCAGCCGTCGGCTCCACTTAAAAGTCCCGGATATGCGCTTTTGGAGAGCGCACAGGAAAACGCTGCAAACCGTGTTTCCTGTGCGCTCTGCAAAAACGCATATCCGGGATTGTTTATGGAGCCGGTGGGTGAGGTAAACATCCAGTTGCCAAAGGGATACAAAGGCAGGCGGTGCATAGCGTTCCCTGCTGGTAACGCTATGCGCTAAGCCTGGCAGATTCTAAGTTTAAAACGGATCCAGCAGGCTGAGGGCAAGACGCAGGTCTGACCCTAGCCTTAGTCATAGGTTTGTTTTCTACCCATTTAGGTACGACGTTGGAACGATGTCTGCAACGATCTCGTGGGCGCGCGGACGTTTCCGACATCGTTTTGACATCATTGGTGAGTTATCACACGACGTGATATTGTGGACAACTCACCAAAGATGTTGTGAGCAGGGATCGTTCGCAAACCCCGTGAACGATCAATGCTCATTGCTGTGAATGGGCGAAGCCGTCCATGACATCATTATCGCGGTGTCACACACAACGATCTACCAGGTTGGTGAATCGTTGATCGTCAGGTTTGATAACATATTCTCAAATCTGTGATGAACGATCCACCAACTTATCATTGTTGGATCGCGGTGTTACACGTGATGACATCGTAACGATGTCGCTGGTACACCTCCAAACCTATGACGTATCAGCGACATCATAAACGATGTTGGCCCGTGTAACGGGGCCTTATCACTGGAGCAGATGTACAACTCAACCACTGATCTGCTCATTCCCTCAGTGAATGTGAGCGCTGAGTTTGGCTTTTTCTGGATGCCCCAATGATGATGAATGGAGTCGCGGTCACATCATTACAGGCTGCTGCATTTTATAATGAGGACAAAAGCGCCACATTTCACACAGCTCAGTTTCCACTTGGCGGATTCCATCAATAAATAAGTGATCACCTACCAAACCTGCGGATCACTGATAACTTGTTTTCATTACAGAATCCCTTTAATGCAAACTACAGTGACACTAAGGGTAAGTTCACATTACCCGGCGGGTTGGTCGTCGGCGGCTGGGCGGGACCCGCCAGGAAGCTCCGGCGCCGTCCACCGGCTTCCTGGCGGGTGTGTGCGGGCGGTATCCGGCGGCTGCCCAGCGGGTTCTCGGCGGCAATTCTGCAGCGGCTGGAAGCAGCACATGATTCTGCTTGCAGCCGCTGCAGAACCGCCGGTTTTTAGAACATGGTCATTCTTTGCTAACCCGCTGGGAAACCTGCGGGTTAGCAACGGATGACGCTGGGTAACCGCCGGTGTGTGTACAGCCTTGGGCTGTTTACATTAGTTTTAATGTTAATCCAAACGCCGGTTTGGATTAACATAAATTAACATAAAACTAATGTAAACAAAACGGCGGTTTACACAGGTAAACCGCCGAAAACCCGGCCAGTGTGCACTTACCCTTATAGTGAGCGCACAGCAGAAGTGCAGGAGCCGCCAATATAATGGGTATAATGGCTAACAGGTATTTGTATATAGCTGAAGGGTGGGTGGGCCCCTGGAATCAATTTCCCTGGTGGGCCCCAGACACCCCAGTCCGACCCTGGGATATACATGGCCATAAACTTCCTGGAAATGAAGAAGATAGGGTCTGGTATCCAGTCAAGAAGAACCTAAGATCTAACTACTGGCAGACATCCATGTAAAAGGGTATTGTTCTGCATAGAAGAGAGAGAGCCAAACACCAGATAATACATCCTAAGGACCAAGGACCAAGAAAATGCAATGAGAATTCGATATATTTGACCAGGATATTTGTTGGATCAGAACATTCAATAGACAAGAATGCAGGCCATGGATGCAGATTAAAGAGTATGGAACAAAACGTAGGGGAAGTATAAGGCCCACATAAAGGGTGATTCAATGAGTAGGACGCTATTAAGTTGCCTATGGTGAAAGGAAGGTCAATTGTCCATATTGTAAGGAAAATATGGTCACCGTATTGGGACATACATTCTCCTACAGAGAGCAGTGGACTTTTAAATTTGTAGGAGTTGTATTGGCATACCTCATGGGTCCTCCTTAATCAGTATGGAACTGAAAGTAGCTGTGAATGGCATTACATTTCTATCCTTGGAGCTCTTACAAGGTAAGATAAAGTCCTTAAAATTGATACCTGGATTTGCATTAAATGAAAGAGTATGAAGTGCAAGGAATATGAAGTGTTTATTTACATGTAATAGAGAGAAAAAAAATGTACATGTAACTAGTGATGAGTGAGCATGTTCACCACTGCTCAATACTTGTCACGCCTAATGCGTGGAATGAGAAAACAGGATGGTGATGTGGGTGAATGGATTCAGGGGAGCTAATCAAGGGGGATTCCCACTCACCTGTCACTTTGTGCCTGGAAAAAAATCCAGAAGGAGATCCACGAGTTAGAAAAAGGTTCCAGCACCAAACTGATTAATTCCAAAGTCTTTATTCCAAATTTTTTAAAAGCACAGGAAAATGAGGCAAAACATTCCAGACATATGGTCGGGTGACCGGGCACCAGTTTAGGCATTTCGAGGTGTAGGTTACCACTTAATCTTAACTGGCAGGGACTGGGGGCCCCTGGCTCGCCCTGCTCTTGGAAGTACCTTTGAAGGGGAGGAGGTCCTAATCAGCACCCTTCCCCTTAGCTCCTGAAAAGCCCGAAGTTGAGAGCCCCTACTTCCACCCATGGATCAGGAAACCACAGCTACTCCCAAGGCAAGGAATCTTCTGGAAAGAATGTGGAAAGACTTCAGCACAACAGCACTTGTGTCTTCACAGCACAGAGGCAAAGATACTAACTCTATCAATGGTGTCAGCTTGAGGAAAGGGTAGGCTATTTAAAGGCCAGAGGCGTGTTAACCTGATAAACCTATACCTCCATCTGCAGAGCTGTACACCACGCATTCAGCCACCACAGCTTCAACATTAACCCTGACTGAGCAAAAGGAAATAAATTCTGGTTTAACTACAGCAGAGCAATTCACGTGAAGAAGTCAACAAATGACAATACTAGATTGAGCATCGGGGAGTATCATGGTGCTCAAATGCTATGTAAAGGGGCATTGGACTCCTTTATTGAAGCCAAAACAGTGCAAAGAGGTGGTCGATTGGATGGCAAATAATCGTTCCAGAATATTTCCCTACACCACCCTGTCTTTCACATAAACCCGTCTCAGTAGACCACATAATTCCCTAATCTTCCTTCCTCCCACCATGGCAAGCAACAGGAGAAAAGAGCTCCCATCCTCGGACACTCCATGTGGCTCTTCAAATTTCCATTTAATGATTATGGGCTCTTGCCCTGCAGATTTCAAGAGGGACATGAGGAGATCATGTGTAGTGATCCCCAAATATTTGAGCAGTCACATTCAGTAACAGACGATGGTCAGCAATAGCAATTAGTGTCTCAAAAGGTAGATGATAATGAGAAACAGTTGCCAACAAATGATGTCAGGAGGACCAGAGTGTGGTAGTGGAAGACAAAATGGTGGACGATGAAGTCACTGATTTATCCTGAGGTGACATGCAGCTGCGTAGAGGCGGAGGATCAACAGCACTGCAACAGGCATGAAGAGGCAGTGGGGTGACTAGAGGCAGAAGGTGGGCATCTGTTTCCCATAGCAACCACATGCAGGAAGTTCCCAAGCCAAGGGTTAGGTGTCCCCTAACTTGGAGTTCTTTCAAGTGTGAAACAACAAAAGAACAGCCATTTGCAACCTGTGCCACTTAAAGATCAGCAGGTGGCTGACCACTACCAGCATGACCATCACCACATCACCAACCTGCTCAGGCACATGTCATCAAAGCGCCTGACTAGGTAGGCTGAATGCCTGGGCAAACAAACAGTGTATGCTGGTGACACTACTACCTCTTCACCTGTGTTATGTGCCTGCTAGTTCCCTGTCCAAGATGCATGCCACAGATGCCTCCCACCTTGCATCTGTCATTGCACATTCACTAGCACCACAAGTAATCACATTCAGTTCTTTGTCCCAGTGCAGTCTTCAGCTGTCCTACCCAATGTCTTTGAATGCAAAAGGAAATATCTAGCCACCCACTCACCCACAGGTCCAAATACTGAACAAGAACAATTCCAGACTACTTACTCTAGAAATTTTGCTGTTTAGGCTTTTGAATATTGAGGCTGTTCACAACCTCTTGGTGGCGGCCATCCCTTGGTACTTGGTTTCAGCCAACACTATTTTTCCTAGTGTGATATCCCCACTGTACATCATCATGACTCCCAAGACATCACCCATGCCCTGACCAATGCAGTTATTGGGAAAGTCCACTTATCGACTGACACATGGACAAGTGCTAGTGGCCATGAATGTAACATTTCTCTGATGGCACACTGGGTAAACCTTGTAGGGGTCCAGGACCTGGTCAGGCCCTGGAACAGCACATGTGCTATTGACAACCGATTTTTGCAGGCCTTAGCTATATGAGGGTTTTTCTCCACTTCCTACTTAAGTTCCTGCAATCCTCCTCCTTCTCCTCAATCTCTGAATAGTAATTTCAGTTCATGTCATCCATATCAGTCACAAGTTGGAAGCACTACCTCAATGAAGCAGCAACAGGCAAAAGGCTCTGCTGAAACTAATTTGTTTAGGTAACAAACACCACTCCACCGCAAAATTGGTGGAAAGCTGTAACAGACCAGACAGATCTATGGCTCTCTGTTGAATGTAGAAGAAGGCAGCTCCAAAGCCATAAAATATCCAGTCTTTATTTCAATATTTAAAAACATACATAGTCCCTACTTTTATATATTTAAATAAAGACTGGATATTTTATGGATTTGAAGTTCCTTCTACTACATTCATCACTGACTCAAAACTCTTCTTCAGGTTAGCAGGTATCTGATGATCCTTAGTGGTAGTGTAGCGACCGGTGGTAAGGCCGCGGGTGTGTGTGTATGATCTTTCTCAACAGAATCCCCATACTCAGGTTTAACCGATAATAACGTTTCTTTACTGGCAAACATGTTTATATCACAGTCAACTGAACTATATGCGCACTTGTATATATTAGAGTCTCTGGATCTTCACTTCTTCCGGGTACGCAGCAAGAAAAGAAAAAAAACCAACAATGACGGTATCTTTCCCTAACTTTCCCTAAAATCACGTACCAGTCTTATCACAGAAGAAGATGTCGCTCCCACGTAGCAGGCCTGGGGATCTCCTCAGTCTTGTTCTTTGGTCTCCTTCCGCAGGTAACAGAATTTTTCTTTGTTAGTCTCTCCCAGTCTCAGGGCACACCGAGCAGCAGAAGGGAGCCCACAGTAGCACAACAGTCTCTCTCAGTCTCGGGGGCACCCCGAGCAGCAGGAGGAAGATCACGGCAGTACAAATGGCTCCCTTATGTCGGTCACGGCCCTGCACATGCACTCCGGGTGCTCGGCGGGCAAGGTTTTGGAGAGCGGCCAGAGTCACAGCACCAAAGTCCAGTGGCCCAGGATCTGTCATGGGGGCTCGTCTGGGATGATTTTTCCGGCAAAGTGTAGCAAAGTAGCCCTCTTTCAACAGACATCCACACGCAGGTCTTCCCTGGCTCAGCTCTGGATCTGCACTGACTTCCTGCTGCTCTCATCTCCATAGTAACACATTGTCTGACAATGGGAATTTTCTCAAAGTGCATTGATTTAGAACAGTTGCCACAAAGGAGGAGCAGAGTTGGTAGTGAAGCACAGTTCATGGTGGCGATGAAGTCATTTTATGATGACATCAGTTGAATGTAACACACTGCAACACATAGACAGTGTGATAGAGTGAAAGGTGCATCTGTTCCAACAACCATCAGGGTCCAAGGCCAGGGGATGCCTAACTGTGGAGTATCTTTCAAGGGAATAGAACAGCCATTGCACGTGCATTAAGGACTCTGTGGGTGAAACCTCATCCCACCACATTCACCTGCTCGGCACATGTTCAGGGCTACGAGCAATCCTGGCAAAAACCAGTGTTTATCGGTGACAGCTACATCCTCTTCCGCGTGTATGTGCCTGAGTTCCCGGGTTCCGTGCTGCAAATTGCTCCTTTGAACTGGCATCACACACTAGCACCACAGTACCTTCGGTCGGCCCAGTGCGTCTTCCTTCCCTACCAACAATGCAAAAAATATCTAGTCACCATCTCCCCACATCCAAATACTGACAAGAAGCACAGACACTTACTTGGGATTTGTTAGCTTTTAATATTGATGTTCACAAACTCGGTGCCATCCCTTGTCTGGTTTGACATTCCTGTGTGATATCGCCACTACATCATCATGACTCTAAACACTCACCGATCCCTGGACCATGAGTATGGAGTACTTTATCGACGCACTGGACGTGCTGTCTATTACACATTCTTATTGCACACTGTCTCCAACCTGCAGAGCCAGACCTGTTTGGCTGGCAGCAGTCTAATTTACACGGGGATGTGTTTGCAGGCACTTGCTGTTGTGGTATTTCTATCCACTTGAGTTCCTGACAATCTCTTTCTCCTATCTTGATGAGTAATTTCAGTCATGCCCATCACTTATCGGGCACGTTGGAAGCACTACCTCATACAGCACGGGCCCTGTCTGCGACTATTTGTTTAGTAACACACCTCCAGGCTTGTGAAGCTGTAACAGACGCAGTCTATGCTCTCTGTGAATCTGAGGGCGTCACTAAGCTAATATCCATCTTATGTTCAACTATTTCAAACATCATAGGCCTACTGTTATATATTAAATAAGACTGGATATTTAGGTTATAAGTTCTTCTACTACTCACACGGGATAAATCTTTCGGTTACAATCTGTCGACTTAGTGGAGATGTAGCGACCGGTGGTAAGGCGCGGGTGTGTGTGTATGATCTTTCTCAACAGAATCCCCATACTCAGGTTTAACCGATAATAACGTTTCTTTACTGGCAAACATGTTTATATCACAGTCAACTGAACTATATGCGCACTTGTATATATTAGAGTCTCTGGATCTTCACTTCTTCCGCGTACGCAGCAAGAAAAGAAAAAAACACAACAATGACGGTATCTTTCCCTAACTTTCCCTAAAATCACGTACCAGTCTTATCACAGAAGATGTCGCTCCCACGTAGCAGGCCTGGGGATCTCCTCAGTCTTGTTCTTTGGTCTCCTTCCGCAGGTAACAGAATTTTTCTTTGTAAGTCTCTCCCAGTCTCAGGGCACACCGAGCAGCAGAAGGGAGCCACAGTAGCACAAAAGTCTCTCTCAGTCTCGGGGGCACCCCGAGCAGCAGGAGGAAGATCACGGCAGTACAAATGGCTCCCTTATGTCGGTCACGGCCCCTGCACATGCACTCCGGGTGCTCGGCGGGCAAGGTTTTGGAGAGCGGCCAGAGTCACAGCACCAAAGTCCAGTGGCCCAGGATCTGTCATGGGGGCTCGTCTGGGATGATTTTTCCCGGCAAAGTGTAGCAAAGTAGCCCTCTTTCAACAGACATCCACACGCAGGTCTTCCCTGGCTCAGCTCTGGATCTGCACTGACTTCCTGCTGCTCTCTCTTCCTGAGTAAACACATTTGCTGAAAAGGGAATTTCCCACTTCCCTGCTTTGTTTCAGCACTTGTCCACAAGGGGCAGTAGTGGACTGTGCACAGTTCATTTCCATATCCATTTCTATGATACAATCTGAATTGCTCACTTCACTACATACCCCCCACTTAAAGGTTGACAGTCCCTGTCAACAACCATCGGCTCCAAGGCAGTGATGGCTGTGGATATCACAGGGATTGATCTCCGGCGGAGTAGGGACCTCTGTTGGGGGAAACCGTCATCCCCCGTTCACCTTTGCTCCCTTGTTCAGGGCTCACAATATCTCCAATAAACTCAGTCACGTTTTCTACCCGGGGAGGGTAGGATCGCCGGCGGTAGCGGCGCCGGTTGGGGGCAAATCTGCTTCCTTTAACGGGAACACCCCCAGGACGGTGACGTCGGCGGCCTCTGTACCCTTCTCTCCCTTCACAACATCAAACTGTACCATCTCCCCATCACCAACGCTGCGGAGGCACTTACGAGGATTGTTACGCTTTATGGCAGTCTGATGTACAAACACGTCATCCTTTGTGTCGTTCCTGTTGATGAAGCCATACCCATCGCGGACATTAAACCACTTCACCGCCCCTGGACCCGAGTGGCCAGTACTTGCTTACCGGTCTGGCTCTGTCTCTTCACACCCTTTTCCCTGATCTCCCCTGCCGAGCGAGCTGTTTTGGCTGGGGCGTCTAATTTAAAGGTGGCTGCTGTTGTGGGGCATGACTTGCTGGTTCTGGTATATCGGACCACGGGTGGAGGATGCGGACAACGGTTTGCCCTATGGCGGGGGTCGCCGCATGTCCAGCACCTTCCCATAGGCCGGCTGGGTTGCTGTCTCGCTTGCCTGTCCGCCTGTTGGTCTAGCATGAGCTGTAGCTGTAGTATCTGTTTCTGCAACTCTGCTACTATCTGCTTCAATTCTTCCGTGTCACTGTTCGGAGTGCTGGCACCGGATATGGACCTGCAGGCTGTAGTATAAGTCTGGTTATAAGTTACTACCGGGAGGAGATTCTGTTGATCACACATCCTGCCGACTACGCCAGATGTAGCGACCGGTGGTAAGGCTGCGGGTGTGTGTGTATGATCTTTCTCAACAGAATCCCCATACTCAGGTTTAACCGATAATAACGTTTCTTTACTGGCAAACATGTTTATATCACAGTCAACTGAACTATATGCGCACTTGTATATATTAGAGTCTCTGGATCTTCACTTCTTCCGGTTACGCAGCAAGAAAAGAAAAAAACACAACAATGACGGTATCTTTCCCTAACTTTCCCTAAAATCACGTACCAGTCTTATCACAGAAGAAGATGTCGCTCCCACGTAGCAGGCCTGGGGATCTCCTCAGTCTTGTTCTTTGGTCTCCTTCCGCAGGTAACAGAATTTTTCTTTGTTAGTCTCTCCCAGTCTCAGGGCACACCGAGCAGCAGAAGGGAGCCCACAGTAGCACAAAAGTCTCTCTCAGTCTTGGGGGCACCCGAGCAGCAGGAGGAAGATCACGGCAGTACAAATGGCTCCCTTATGTCGGTCACGGCCCCTGCACATGCACTCCGGGTGCTCGGCGGGCAAGGTTTTGGAGAGCGGCCAGAGTCACAGCACCAAAGTCCAGTGGCCTAGGATCTGTCACGGGGGCTCGTCTGGGATGATTTTTCCGGCAAGGTGTAGCAAAGTAGCCCTCTTTCAACAGACATCCACACGCAGGTCTTCCCTGGCTCAGCTCTGGATCTGCACTGACTTCCTGCTGCTCTCTCTTCCTGAGTAAACACATTTGCTGAAAAGGGAATTTCCCACTTCCCTGCGTTTGTTTCAGCACTTGTCCACAAGGGGCAGTAGTGGACTGTGCACAGTTCATTTCCATATCCATTTCTATGATACAATCTGAATTGCTCACTTCACTACAGTAGCTTAGTTGGAACACCTGCCACAGATCCAAGGAGTTCCTCTACAGCTGCTCTTGCGAATAAGTGTCAAAGATTTCTTTCTAATTCTTTTACTAGTACTATGACATTCGCAACTGAACGTACAACTAGACATGGTTGTGTGTGACAATGACTGGTGGCAGCTCTGAAGTTCAGTATGCACACACATGTACCATGCTTAGCCTCTGCTTAACTTCAGCATTTTCTGAAAACCTACCAAGAATTGAATGAGCTACTTGTGAAGGTACGCCATGTGTGCGCCCATTTCTACAAGTCAACTACAGATGCTGCCAGTCGGGCAGTGCTTCAGATGTGCACTTGCCAGCTCACCGAATGTTGTGTGGTGTACCAACATGCTAGAACTCAACATTACAAAATATAGCAAGGCCTATGAGAGAAGCAGGGGCAGTAGTTGAATATCAGCTCCAAGATGCTCATTGGTATTCCATTTAGCATCAGCACATAAGAACCGATGAGTGGGCATGGATATATGACATCTGTGAGGTTCTACAAAACTTTGAGGAATCAACCAATATGGAGAGCAGTAATTACGCCATATCAGTGTAAGGCTGTGGTCACACATAGAAATCCGTTTTTGGAAGTGATTTTCATCACCAATCCGTTTTTTTCTGGGTGCTTTTTGAGCCTCCTGCACTCCTGAACGTTTTTGGAATTTTCATTAAAAAAACGCATGCACGAACGCATGCGCAAACGCAAGTGCGCATTTGCATGCGTTCGCACATGCGTTTCCCATAAGGCCCCATGTTAAAAAAACGCATGAAAACGCATGCGTTTTTTAAATGATGCCAAAAACGTTGCATGCAATGTTTTTGACTCAAAAACGGACAGGGCAATGTTTGGAGCTCCAGAGAAAAACGGACAGGGTGTTTATTACATCCAATCCGTTTTTCTGTCAGTTTTTGGACTTAGAAAAAAAAAATGAGAAAACTGAATCCAAAAACGGACTGAGGGCTTATGTGGAACCCCAGCCTAACTATGCTGCTCCTGAGTCTACTCAAACTCTATCTGCTCCCAATTAAAGAGGAAGAAATGCATGTGGAGAAAAAAGAATACACCCCTCAACCCAGCCTCATCTCATCTTCTCAGCGAGGATTGGGTAACAATGAAGTGGAGGAGGAGGTGGTGGATGGATTGCAGAGGGTACTATGCACACCAACTTCATCCTATTTGTTCAGCATGGGTGGGCTGAAGAGGAGGAAAAGGAGAAGATGGAGGCGGAGATGGAGAGTCGTCCTGATGGGGACAGTGGAGTGTTGCCTGTTGGGAGACTGACATGCATATCTGACCTTTGCTGCTGCCTTTCCCGTGACAATCTGGTTCTTAACATTTTGGCCAACACTAATTACTGGTTGTTCATTCTTTTCAATCCATGCTACAAGGAGCACTTTCCATCTCTATTTCTTGCTGCAGAGAGTGCTAGTAAAATGGTGCAATACCCAGAAGACTCTAGATGAACAATTACTACACAAATTCACAATGCTGGCGGCAGAGGTCATAGTTCCTTCTGCAACCAAGGAGGAGATATTAGGGAGACATACACCAGGTTCTACACAAATTCACAATGCTGGCGGCAGAGGTCATAGTTCCTTGTGCAACCAAGAAGGAGATATGAGGGAGACATACACCAGGTTCTACAGAGGCATAGGAACACTATGGGACTGAGACTGTTTCATTAGACCCTCTTAGTGCCCAGGCCCTGATGCGTGGGGTAGTCTAACAAGAAGAGAAATGTTTATGAAGGTGGTGAAGGAATTCCTAATCAACCGTACCAGTGTCAACCAAGATTCCTCTGTGGCATATAACTGTTGAGTATCCAAGCTAGACATGTGGCGTGAACTGACCCCTTATGCTTTGGAGGTGCTGTACTGCTCTGGTGCTAGCGTTTTGTTTGAACTTTTAGTGCTGGTGGGGGTATAAAAGCTGATATGTGCATCTGCCTGTCAACTGAAATTGCTGACAGGTTGACTCTTATCAAAATGAACAACGTCTGGAGTGGCCCAAAGTTCTTAACCCCACCAGATGACAGCAAGGAACCTAAAGCAAATGTTTCCTTTTTTCTGGTGTATTCCCATGCACTCCTTCCACCCAAAAGAGGGTATACGGTTCATGGTTTCTTCATTTTCTTTTCCCCCTCCTCCTCCACCATATCAGGGTCATCATGCATCCCTCACTCTTAAGTTTTCCAGAGAGTGCATGGTTTCCTCCTTTATAATGTTTTCAGATGTATATGTGGGCTACCTCTACAACTCTTTTACATATATAGAGGTGTAACACCTAGGTGTAAGTGTTTTTAGCCTTTGCATTAGTGCATTGACTTTCCCAATCTAGGAGTCCCACGTCTTCTTTTTGAGGTCCTCCTCTACATGTCTTTCAGGGTGAATTGCAGTCCCTCCTAATTTTTGAAAACCCTTAGTGCATGGGCTTTATGAGACCCACTACTTTAGAATTTTACCAGAATGTGTACGAGGCCCTCCTTTATGTTTAGTGCAGGGTGAATTGGAGTCTTTCTTCCATCTAATTTTTGGCAGTTGTCGGCATAGGCTTTGTGAGTTTCAGTTTCATAAATTAAACAGAATGTGTCTGACCATGTCACACACACCACATACCCAGTTAAGGTAGTCAAATTTTAAAATTACCTTTACCAGTGACTACCGGTGAGTATAGTTTTATTTTACCTTCTACTATGTCATCTACTGTAGTCCTGTAGTCGTAGGCTACTGGGAAAAACATTTAGAGATGGCCCAACTATTAAGCGGTGGGCAAGGCATTTTATGTCTGTTTTTAATTTTGTCTTAAATGCAAGTCATACAGAAAAAATGTCCCAAGATTTTTTCTTGTAAAATTAATTTTATCTCTGGTCTTGTATGTGTTATAGTCAGTTCGTAAAAATGGAGTAATTGTATCTTGAACGTTAAGTATTTTGTTGCAGAAATTTCTGCATCTATTGGCAAGAAAAACGCAGTGGCAAGATTGTGCGCTTTTACATCTGTTTTTCAACAGCGTTTTTAATAGGTTTTTAACTTACCGTATATACTCGCGTATAAGCCGAGTTTTTCAGCCCAAAATTTGGGCTGAAAAGTCCCCCCTCGGCTTATACGCGAGTATATACGGTATATGAAAAAAAAAAAAAATACAGCCGCAGCCCCGGAGGTATACAGGCCCCCCATCAAGTTCCAGGGCCCCCCCCCACTTGCGCGCCAGCCTGTAAGGTAAATTCATACTTACCGGTGTCCAGTCGCGCCGCCCGCAGCTGCCGACATGACGATTCCGGGCTCCATTCAGCGTCTTCCCGCGGCTTCCTGTAGTCGCGGGCAATGACGTCATTGCCCGCGACTACAGGAAGCCGCGGGAAGACGCTGAATGGAGCCCGGAATCGTCATGTCGGCAGCTGCGGGCGGCGCGACTGGACACCGGTAAGTATGAATTTACCTTACAGGCTGGCGCGCAAGTGGGGGGGGGCCCTGGAACTTGATGGGGGGCCTGTATACCTCCGGGGCTGCGGCTGTATACAGCCCTGGGGCTGCGGCTGTATAAAGCCCTGGGGCTGCTGCTGTATAAAGCCCTGGGGCTGCGGCTGTATACAGCCCTGGGGCTGCGGCTGTATACAGCCCTGGGGCTGCTGCTGTATACAGCCCTGGGGCTGCTGCTGTATACAGCCCTGGGGCTGGGGCTGCTGCTGCTGTATACAGCCCTGGGGCTGGGGCTGCTGCTGTATAAAGCCCTGGGGCTGCGGCTGTATACAGCCCTGGGGCTGGGGCTGCTGCTGCTGTATATACCTCTGGGGCTGCATATGGGGCTGCATATACCTCTGGGGCTGCATATGGGGCTGCATATACCTCTGGGGCTGCATATACCTATGGGGCTGCATATGGGGCTGCATATACCTCTGGGGCTGCATATGGGGCTGCATATACCTCTGGGGCTGCATATGGGGCTGCATATACCTCTGGGGCTGCATATACCTATGGGGCTGCATATGGGGCTGCATATACCTCTGGGGCTGCATATGGGGCTGCATATACCTCTGGGGCTGCATATGGGGCTGCATATACCTCTGGGGCTGCATATGGGGCTGCATATACCTCTGGGGCTGCATATGGGGCTGCATATACCTCTGGGGCTGCATATACCTATGGGGCTGCATATGGGGCTGCATATACCTCTGGGGCTGCATATGGGGCTGCATATACCTCTGGGGCTGCATATGGGGATGCATATACCTCTGGGGCTGCATATGGGCCTACATATACCTCTGGGGCTGCATATGGGGCTGCATATACCTCTGGGGCTGCATATGGGGCTGCATATACCTCTGGGGCTGCATATGGGGCTGCATATACCTCTGGGGCTGCATATACATCTGGGGCTGCATATGGGGCTGTATATACCTCTGGGGCTGCTGTATACTACCACTGGGGCTGCTGCTGTATACTACCACTGGGGAGGCTGCTGTATACCTCACTGCTGGGGGTTGTATACCTGTGCTGGAGTCCACCCTCGGCTTATACGCGAGTCAATAAGTTTTCCCAGTTTTTGGGGGCAAAAGTAGGGGGGTCGGCTTATACACGGGTCGGCTTATACACGAGTATATACGGTACTTAATTTAAGTCAATGGGTAAAAAAAATGCAAAACTGCCGACAGAATTGACATGATGCAGATTATTTTTCCAAATCTACAAGTCACAAATTAAGCAATGTGTGTATTACAGCTCACCACGTAATAGATAACGTAAGCCCACCTAAATATAATTCTTCAAAACAAAGGGTGTACTTCTAAAATTTAGCTTCTATTTCAACAAACAAAATCTAGACTATAAATCCCAATCCAAAAACACACATAAATATAGAAAAGGGGGTATACTGAATAGCCCTGTGCTCTCCATATTATTACCCTGCCTAACAGCAGAGTTTTAAACACCCTAAAAAATAGAGGGGTGTCCCCCGCTCTATGGTGGCTGACCCTGAGGTCCCTAACTGTAGATTTTAATACCGGAACTCAGTCAGTCAAAATCCACTCATGCTATGACACACAGTGAAACCCCCCCAAAATATAATAAGTATGGGCCTATCCCTTATATTCTAAGGAAAGGGACACCACTATCTATATTGAAGAGAGGAGCATTGACGGCCCTCATGGCATCCCAAAGCTAATCATGTATTCCCTGTGGCCTACTTTCACCCCTGATGAACCCTATAGATATAGGAAAAAAAAGAGGGGGGAGGGGAGGTAACGCATCGAGTGGTGAAGAGTGGAAAACAAATAAATGTATCTTGTTTGAACTGTATCAGTATTGACCTGCCTATTTGTTCCCTCGCTTCCACAGTGGAGATGTGTATCTAATACAGTTTGTTAATACTCTCCTGTATAGTTGAATATACATCTACTAGAAATAGGCCCGATGGTATTGCATCAGGAGTGTGGTGAAATGAACAGGTGCCGTAGAAATAGCTGCTGAATAGTACAGTCCTCTCTCCAGAAAGTACGCTGTTGTTGTGGGATTTATATAGTGTATATGGTGGCTCAGTGGTTAGCACTGTATGGTGGCTCAGTGGTTAGCATTGTATATGGTGGCTCAGTGGTTAGCACTGTATGGTGGCTCAGTGGTTAGCATTTTATATGGTGGCTCAGTGGTTAGCACAGTATATGGTGGCTCAGTGGTTAGCACAGTATATGGTGGCTCAGTAGTTAGCACAGTATACAGTAGCTCAGTTTTTAGCACTGTATATGGTGGCTCAGTGGATAGCACTGTATATGATGGGTCAGTGAATAGGACTGTAAACAGTGGCTCAGTGGTTAGCACTGTATATGGCGGCTCAGTGGTTAGCTGTCTCCTTCTGTTCTCTGCCCCACCTCCCCCTGTTCTCTGCCCCGTCTTCCCCTGCTCTCTGCCCCTGTATCCCCCTCTTCTCTGCCCCTGTGTCCCCCTGTCTTCTACCACTGTGTCCCGCTGTCCTCTGCCACTGTGTCCCGCTGTCCTCTGCCACTGTCCTTTGCCGCTGTCCTCTTCCCCTGTGTCCCCATGTGCTCTGCCCGTGTTTCCCTGTCCTCTGCCCCTGTGTCCCCCTGTCCTCTGCCCCTGTGTCCCCCTGTCCTCTGCCCCGCATACCCCTGTCCTCTGCTCCGCATCCCCCTGTCCTCTGCCCCTGTGTCCCCCTGTCCTCTGCTCCTTTGCCCCTGTCCTTTGCCCCTGTGCTTTGCCCCGTGTCCCCCTGTCCTCAGCCCCTGTGTACCCCTGTCCTCTGCCCCTGTGTCCCCCTGTCTTCTGACCCTTTGTGCCCTTGTCTTCTGACCCTGTTCTCTGCCCCTGTGTCCCCCTGTCCTTTGCCCCTGTGACCCTCTGTCCTCTGATCCTTTGTGCCCCTGTCCTCTGACCCTGTTCTCTGCCCCGTGTCTCCCTGTCCTCTGCCCCGGTGTCCCCCTGTCCTCTACCCCCGTATCACCCTGTCCTCTGCCCCTGTGTCCCCCTGTCCTCTAATCCTTTGTGCCCCTGTCCTCTGACCCTGTTCTCTGCCCCTTTGTCCCCCTGTCCTCTGCCCTTGTGTCCCCCTGTCCTCTGGCCCCATGTCCCCCGGTCTTCTGCCCCCGTGTCCCCCTGTTCTCTGCCCCTGTGTCCCCCTGTTCTCTGCCCCTGTCCTCTGCCCTTGTGTCCCCCTGTCCTCTGCCCCTGTGTCCACTTGTTCTCTGCCCCTTTCCTCTGCCCCTGTGTCCCTCTGTCCTCTGCCTCTGTGTTCCCCTGTTCTCTGCCCCTGTCCTCTGCCTCTGTGTCCCCCTTTCCTCTGCCCCTTTGTCCCCCTGTCTTCTTCCCGTGTCCCCTTGTTCTTTGCCCTGGTGTCCCCCTGATCTCTGCCCCTGTGTCCCCCTGTCCTCTGCCCCTGTTCTGTGTCCTGCTCTACTGTGTGCCCCTGTCCTCTGCCCCTTTTCTGTGTCCCCCTGTCCTGTGTGCCCCTGTCCCCCTGTCCTCTGCCCCTGTTCTGTGTCCCCCTGTCCTGTGTGTCCCTGTGACCCCCTGTCCTCTGCCCCTGTCCTGTGTGCCCCTGTCCTCTGCCACTGTTCTGTGTGCCCCTGTCCTGTGTGCCCCTATGTCCCCCTGTCATGTGTGCCCCTGTCCTGTGTGCCCCTGTCCCCTTGTCCTCTGCCCCTGTCCTGTGTGCCCCTGTCCTGTGTGCCCCTGTCCCCCTGTCCTCTGTTCTCTCCCTTCCACCGGCGTTACCATTGCAGGCTGAAGAGAATTAGTGTGAAGCCGGTCATGTAGGACAGGATGATGTGACGTAACAGAGGGCCTGGCACATGACCGGCTCCACACTGAATCTCTTCAGCCTGCAATGTTACACCGGTGGAGGGTGAAAACAGAGCAGTGAGTGGGGAGGACGGAGCGGCCGGGGGGAGGAGGGAGAGCCAGCAGTGGGGAGAGCTGGCAGCAGCTCAGTGTATTTTAAATCTGGCGCCAAGGCGCACGCTGCTTCTCTAATTGGTCGCCGCTAACTGCGGCGACCAATCAGATTCAGCGCAGCCACGTGAGATGCCTGTGTCAGTCCTGACTGTCACTCTTACATTCTATTTATGAAACAGGAAACTCAGGATTGGCTCAGGCAATGAGCGCTGGTCATCCTGAGCCTTCTGTTTCATGAATCAGAGAAGCGGCGCATGCCTTGGCGGCAGATTTAAAATACGCAGAGCTCACTCATTGGTCCCCACGGTTACCGGCGACCAATCAGAGAAGTGGCGCGCAGCTTAGATTTGAATCCCATGCCGCTTATTGGCTGAGCGGCATGGGATTCAAGTTTCCCGCTAAGCCGCATGCCGCTTCACTGATTGGTCTCCACTGCCGGCGGTGACCAATCAGCAGAGCGCAATTTAAATCTTGTGCCAAGAGCCGGTGGCGGCAACCAATGAGCACTCTTGGCGCATGATTTCAATCACGCTTCGCTGATTGGTCGCCACTGACGGCGGCGACCAATCAGCAAAGAGGCGTGTGGTTTAGCGGGAGATTTGAATCCCGCACTGCTCATTGGCTGAGCAGCGTGGGATTCATGTCTCCTCTAAGCCGTGCGCCGCTTCGTTGATTCGTCACTGCCGTCAGTGGCGACAAATCAGCGAAGCATGATTGAAATCTCGCGCCAAGAGCGCTGATTGGTCGCCGCTGGTGGCGGCGAACAATCAATGCTTATGTCACGTGACTGTGGTTTTGGCAGGGGATTTGAATCCCGGCCGCCATATTGGAATACCTAAGACTTAGAGGTGTTCCAATATGGCGGTCGGGGCACTTCCGCTCCTTGCAGCCGGTGCTCATCTCCCAGCGGCGATCTCCGAGGCATAGGAGATCAGCGGCGCGGTCACAAGCAACGTTTTGGTCTGCTTTTGCAAAAACGCATGCGTTTTGCGTTTTTTAAAATGCACATGCGTTTTTGCATGCGTTTTTGCATGTGTTTCCATTAAAATAAATGGGGACAAAAACACATGCGTTTTGATGCATTTTTAGCGGTAAAAACGCATAGAAATGCAAATGAAGCAAAATGCAGCCCTGCATTAGATGTGGAAGAGGCCTAAGGGATAGACCTGTACTCATTATATATTTTTTTTGTCGATGTGTGTCATAGTGTGAGTGGATTTTGACTGACTGAGTCACCTTTATTGAATCTATAGTTAGAGACCTCAGGATCAGCTGAAACAGAGCGGAGACACCTCTCTATTTTTTAGGGTGCTAAAAACTCCGCTGTTAGGCATGACAATAATAGGTAGATACCCCTCCCCACTTTTCTATGTTTGTGTATACTTTTGGATTGGGACTTATAGTCTAGATTTTAATTGTTGAAATAAAAGCTACATTTTAGAAGCACACCCTTTGTTTTGAAGAACATGTGTATTACACTTCAGTGTTCTTATTGACTTTGCAAGCAACAGAACCCTTCAGGTTTTGAGACAAATCTATACTAAGAATGCATAAAAGAATGCAATATGTGCCCACATAGTGGTTTAGTGACGTTCAAACTGTCAGTAAACCGGTGGAAATTTGCAGGAGCCTAGAGTTCTGAGCTCTGAAGTCTCCAGCTGTTTCCCAGCGGTTTCCCAGCGGTTTTTTCAGCGTGTGCACAGCGTTTTTCAGTCATTTTTTTCTGGCGGTTTTTCTGGCGGTTTTCTATGGAGGATTTTGTTCATGAAAACGATCAAAAACCGCTGATAAGAATTGACATGTTGTATGCTCCTAAACCGCTAGGAAACCGCTCAACCTCTGGCAGATCCGCTCACATAAACCCACTATGTGTGCACAGCGTTTTTCAGTCGGTTTTTCCGGCGGTTTTCTATGGAGGATTTTGTTCATGGAACCGATCAAAAACCGCTGAGAAGAATTGACATGTTGTATGCTGCTAAACCGCTAGGAAACCGCTCAACCTCTGGCAGATCCGCTCACATAAACCCACTATGTGTGCACAGCGTTTTCTAAATTACATAGGGTTACTTGTAAGTCCTAACGCTGCTTAGGATTTACATCAATTTAAATAAAACCTATGCTAAACCGACGGCGGTTTTCGTTGCTAAACCGACGTTAAACCACTATGTGGGCACATACCCTTATACTCTTACAATATTGTTCCCAGCAGTGATCTGAAAGTCAGAATCATTCTCTAAAGGGATAATTGATCATGTTTTATTAAACTATGTTTTCACCATGACCATAAGACCCCCTCATGAACCGCTACATTAAGGCTGCCTTCACACTACGGATTAGATCCGATCCGTGGCTGTCACGGTGAACCTGACAGCCCGGGCCGGATCAGCACACAGAACCCTCCGGTCCAGTGTGCAGCCTGATGCAGCTGACGCTGCTGATGATTCAGGACCACGGCTCGCAGGGAGCTAGCCACGGTCCTGAAATAACAGCGCCATGCAGCCGCAGGTGTCCGGTTCCCGGATCCTCCTGTATTGGGGCAATCCGGCCCCATAGACTCCCATGCTTGGGAGTGCCGGATTGCCTCGGATCCGGGAGGATCCGGGCGGATCCGGGAGGATCTGGGAGAAGGCAATTGGGGGAGATTTTTTTCCTTGGACATGAAATGTTGCAAGCAATGTTTTTGTGTCCGTGAGAAAAATCTGAATTCTCCCGGATTCTCCCAGAGAGATGGAAACCGGATGGCAGAGAGCTCCATCCGACCCCATATGATACTATGGTGCCAAAATCCGGTTCCGGGGCTGTCTGGCTCAAGCTGCGGGCCACTTTACACACACCAACTTATCTGTCCAACTTCTGAACAACTCACTGATTGCAGTAAAATCATGGACACATTGCTCCATTTTGTGGCTGTGTACAGAAGGAACAATGTGTCCATGATTTCACTGCAACCAGCAAGTTGTTCAGAAGTTGGACAGATAAGTTGGTGTGTGTAAAGTGGCCTTCAGAAATAGCCGGATGAACTGAATCAGGGTCTGAACGATATACCTGGACTCCAAGATATTTTCTATTTAACGCTTGACTGATGGGCATCTAGGAGGACTTGATTGGAGGGTATTTGTTATTTCCGTTTCAATAAATACCTTTTCCTGTGTTTATCATTTCCCCACATTGGTTTAAGCCTACCAGCAATTATATAATGATTAAGAATGCTGTTTCTCTATTACATATTTTTTAGGGGCTCACAGATAGATGGGTTTCTCTTCCATTATTTTTGGAACATACATATACTCCTATTTTCAGGTGGATCTATGTGACTAGTGTTTTATTCAAGTGTTTTGCCTTTACAATTTTTGATATACAGTACTATCCATCACTTTGGATTTTTACTTGCATATATAATAAAGTTTAAGTTTTAGGGGTTTTTGTTCTTTTTGTGATCTTTTAAACTTTTGAACTATTCTGCTTCATTGGTTTCGGTGATAAACCTGGAAAAGCAGTTGCAAGTAAAAACATCATCAATACCACCTAACATCATATGTCTCACTAAAAGGTTCCCCTCCCATTTGCTAAGATAATCAAATAGAGAGATAATAATGGGAAGTTATGGTTTATTAGTACTGTGGCTCTCGAAATAATCAAAGACTTCTGAATGGAGTTTGCATGGACACTCTTCTTTTCACTAAGGGCCACTTTACACACACCAACTTATCTGTCCAACTTCTGACCAACTTAGGCGGCCGTCACACGGAACGATTTCTTGCCCGATATCGTTTAAGCGATCTCCTTTTTGATCGCTTAAGCGATATCGGGCAAGAAATCGTTGCATGTAATCAAGCGATTTACGATGTTAAATCGCTTGATCGTGACATCGCTGATCTGAGGTCCGGTTCTCAGATCTAGCGATGAGCGATTTGACTATCTGTCTCATCGTGGTGTATAACACCACGATGAGCGATTTCCCAGCGCAGAGTCTATGCTGGGAGATGGTAACTATGGTACACGTCGGGTAACTAAGCGACGCGCGGCGCCTAGTTACCCGATGTGTACCATAGTTACCAGCGAGATCGCGGCTCCACATCGCTGGTGAGTCTGTCTGTGTGACATCTCACCAGCGATGTGAGCGATATTGTAAGCGATCGCGCGTGCACGTGATCGCTTACAATATCGCTCGAGATATCTCAGCGTGTGACGGCCGCCTTACTGGTTGCAGTGAAATCATGGACACATTGTTCCATTTGTACACAGCCACAAAATGTAACAATGTGTCCATGACTTCACTGCAACCAGTAAGTTGTTCAGAAGTTGGACAGATAAGTTGGTGTGTGTAAAGTGGCCCTTATACTACTAAATTGACTGTTATGGGTCCTAATTTATGGGTCTGAGAAAAGGTCATGGACATACGAAAGAGGAAATCCATTTACGTGTCCAAGATTTGCAATGGTTTAAGGTGCTTGTTGGGGTTATAAAATTTAGGATGTGGAAAAAAGAATCCATCATACCTAATGCAAGAAATATTGCACACAGAACACATAGTTTAAGGATACAGACTGTTGTATATTTTCTCTGTATCCTGATGTCCTTGTTATTTTGCCAAAAATTAAATCAATGTAATGTGATAATTAATGTGAATAAATTCAAACTGCAAATGCAAATCTGAAAATGACACCAACCACAGAGCAGCCTACTGTTCTAGGAAGAGTGTGCAAAATAATTATAACTGTGGGATGCGAGGGTGGATTAAGGTGGAATTAAAGATAGATTTATTTAAAAATGGGGAATTCACAAAACGTTTGGTATAAGAGTGATGCTGTGTCACTTAAATGCTTAATATTAGTATTTACCAGCCTTCAGCTTGATCTCAAGCCATGGTGACTTGATGAATTAACGCTCCATAGGAAGATCGATCTTGCAAAAAAATTGGGTAGGTCCACCAGGATCTTCTCCTCAATTATCCTGATAGTATCAACCCATTGGGTTGCTGGTCTTCCACTTCACCTTTTTGGTTCTATTCTTCCTACCATAATGTCCTTTACCAGTGATTTCTTTCTTTGAATGGTGTGTCCAAAGTAGCCAAGTCATATCTGGGTGATTCTTGTTTCAAGTGACATGTCTGGTTTGATTTGTTCCAAAATTAATTTGTTTGTTCTTCTTTCCATCCATAGCATTGATAACATTCTTCCCCAGCACATTTCGAAGGCATTGATTCTTCTGTCTTGTTTCTTTATAATCCATGTTTCACTTGCATATGTTATTACAGAAAAAAAACAGACTATGGCCTAGTTCACACATATCAGTTTTTTTTTGCATTTTCTGCGTTTTTTACCTGTTAAAAAAAACGCACATGCGTTAACGAAGGGTGCAATTAAGTGTAGCTGCGTTTTTTAACAACACTTGCGTTTTTTTCCCCCATTCCAAAAAACGCTGCATGCAGCGTTTTGGGGTGCTGTAGAAAAACGCATGCGTTTTTCTAACATGGGGTCCTATGGGAAACACATGCGTTATTAAATGGCACATATAGGCACCATGCATTAACGCATGCGTTTTTACATGCGTTTTTGGGGAAAAAATGACTAAGTCCAAAAACTTCAAAAATACTTTCAGACTCACAGGGGACACTATTTGGCACTCTTACAAAAACTGATCAGTTTTTCTAAGTGCTAAAAAAACGCATTGGTGTGTGTGAACAAGGCCTATGTATGAGCCATGTTCTCATTGCCAATTAAATTTTCCATGATTTGAAGACCCTGTCCAGTGACTTTATTGTTGATTTTTGCACAGCTATTCACCTATAGACTTCGGGTGTCGTTGCCGAACTTCCGGACCCCATTCAAATTAATAGGAGGCAAAATCAAGAGTGTAGAAAACACATTCAAAGGGGTCAAAAAGCTGTCAAACAAAGCTCAAACCACTTTACAGTGTATCCCTCTGTTTTGACACAGCCATTAGCTTCCTAGAGTATTACTTAACAATCTTCAGCACCACTTTCACCCTGCTTCCGGGCCGCTCATGAACCTCACTGCTTAAGTCAGACTTAGCCCCACTGACTCTCTCTGCCGATGTTTGTTAGTACTTGACATCAGAGTGCTGTAAAAATAAATACATATTTGAAAATATTGGTGTGGGGTACCCAATTTTGAAACCAGCCAAGGGTTAAAGCACACAACTGGGAGTTGGTATTCTTTCTGGGGAGGCACATTGTTATTGCGCTGTCCGCAGGGTAAGAATAGCAGCATGCAGCCACTTTAGAATATGTCCCATTTGTTAGAAGCACCATATCCTGGTGCTTCATCTTGGCTCACTCCACTGCCCTTCTGCATTGGTCAACTGGGTAATAAAAGAGGTTAATGACAGGTGAGTATTGTCAGCTGTCATCAACCCCTGGATTGTTAATGTTGAAGTATGTATGATACCTCCACCTTACTAATCCCGTGACTAAATAATTAAAAAACAGAGTCGCAGAGAAAAATCCTTTATTAGGCGGCCGTCACACGCTACAATATTGTGAGCGATATTGTTAGCGATCACGTGCACGCGCGATCGCTAACGATATCGCTCACATCGCTGGTGAGCTGTCACACAGGCAGACTCACCAGCGATGTGGGCCAGAGAGAGCGCTGGTAACTATGGTACACATCGGGTTACTAGGCGCCGCGCGGCGCTTAGTAACCCGATGTTTACCATAGATACCATCTCCCAGCATAGGCTCTGCCGCTGGGAGATCGTTCATCGTGGTGTCATACACCACGATGAAGCAGATTGAACAAGCGATGATCGCTTGATATGAGCTCCGGCTCTCATATCTGCGATGTCACGATCAAGCGATTTTACATTGTAAAATCGCTTGATTGCACGCAGCGATGCACAAACGATATCGCTTAAGCGATCAAAAAGCAGATCGCTTAAGCGATATCGTGCAGGACATTGAACCGTGTGACGGCCGCCTTAGACATAAAACACACAGACAACCCGCTTTCACCCATTTATTAAGTCCAAACATTCCCAGACACAATAGTACCAAACAGCTCGATGTCCACTGAAGCAAACGCAGCACGATTATATAACTATGACAGGAGCATGCAGCTGTATGCATTTCTATGGAGCTGCAAACTTAATGGGCAGTCGTGCAGGGTAATGCATGTGAGACTTGAGCAAGTCTCGCATGTCTGTTCACCAACATGACTCCAGCCTCACACAAAACCCTGGCTGTGAACAGTGACATCAGACAGCTCATCTGAGGTCACCATGGTAACAACTGTCATGGTTACCACGGTAACTCAGCTAAGACCGCGGATGAGCTGTCTGATGTCACTGTTCACAGCCGCCTGTCAGTAAGAGCGAGCTGCTATGGTGTGCAGATGCTGTAAAGGTCTCCACTCACTTCATGTAGCCGTGCCTGGACATTGCTGTGAATTATTGTTAAAGGGCATGTTTGGGTTTAATAAATGGGCGACAGCAGGTTGTCCGTGTGTGTTATGTACAATAAAGGAATTTTCTCCATGTGTTTTATTTCTAATAAAGGATTTCTCTCTGCATCTGTGTTTTTTAGCTATGTAGTCAATGAACTTGGGGTATCATAGACACCTCAACATTACCATTTCAGGGGTTAATGACAGCTAGCAATACTCATCTGTTATTAACCCCTTCTATTATGGAACAGCTGACCTCCTGAATCTGAGCTCCATTTCATTGGAACCTCTTTAAGCATGCAGGACCAGCACTGGATCTTGACCTTGCTGCATATCAGGTCCAATGCGGGAAACGCAGTTGTACTCCACCTCACATATGTGGGTATCTTCTCTGAAGGCTGCTCAGGTTGTGGTGAAGCACCGTTGGTCCCTGAGGTGGTGAGGAAAATCAGGTCCTCCAGAGCAGGAATCTCTTGAGGTGGATCCATCAGGTGTAAAAACTGCAGCTGCAGGCACATGGTATCACAGTGTTACTGCATTGTACAGCAATCTCAAGATGGTGCCAGCCTCTGTGGTGAAGCATCTTTCCTTTGCCTAGGGTCCTACATCTTCCAACACCAGTACCCAATTGCTTACAGGATATTATTGTTTGTCCAATTTTGTTGCCTAGCTCCTCTTTAAGCTCTACAAAGGGAGGTTGCAGAAGGCTCCTGATTTACAAATCTCATGCCACAGGTAACAGCTGGGCTTGCAGTTGGGGGGTATTGATTACTGACTATTTGGAGGAGAAATAAGAAAAATAAAATAGTTTTTTTCACATCACCACCAATTCATTTCAATGTTGAATAAGGCTACTGGTCAATGCACGGACAGGTGCAAGATTAATACTATAATAGCACATTTGTGCACTTGCCAAAAACCTGTATTCTAAACATATGGAAAGAAAGAAAATAAAGGGATTGCACATTTTCAAGCAGCAATTTCCATAGTTTAGTGTTTCATGAATGTGGACAGACCTATAAGACCAATTATGTGAAGTAGTGATAGCGACTGTAATCGCTACTATACAACTATAGTGTGGCATTCAGATTACTCCTTACATTGCGAGTATTTGTGTACTTGTGTCATCACATTCATATCTCCCGCCCAGGATGTTTGGACACCTGATTTGCAGCCACTAAATTTGCTGGGTTTGTTAACCAATCACAGTAATGCCACAGCCATCTTGGTTGTGCCATTACTGTGATTGCCTGGCCGTGCAGCCTCATAGGGTCAGTATAAGCTCTGCTGCCACAATTTTGCATACAGTCAATCCAGAAACAGTACAGTATCTATATCTATATAGCACAAAACCCCTTTTGGGCTACCTGCAGTGTACACTAGGTCAGTGTAGTGTAGGAAGGGAGAGTTTGTGGAGCAGAGAGAGAGAGTTTAAAAAGTGTTTTACTACCTCCATATTACCAGAATACCATAGCTCTTTTCAGAGGTTGGAGTAGGGAAGGAGTGAACAGATTAAACTGTTGTTCCAGTATCTATATTACAACAGCTCTTGTTAGAGCTCTTTTTCCAGTACACATAGAGTAGTTGCATTTTGTGCTGCCTCTTGTTAAAAAGCACTGGTCCTTTTTCCCCGCTGTTTTTGGGGTCACAGTTATTTTGGCTTGTGTCGTTAACATCAGTCACATTTATATGGTGCTAGTGCGCTTGCTAAATCCAAAGCAGTACTATCATTTTGTGCTGCCTGCTACAAAGCAGCACTGGTCCTTTTTCCCCAATATTTTTGGGGTCACAGCTTGGTTTGTGCTGTCAACATCAACCAAATTTTTCAGAGTTAGTGCACTTGTAAAATCTAAAGCAGTACTAGCAGTTTGTGCTGCCTGGTTCAAAGCTTGCACTGGTCCTTTTACCCAATATTTTTGGGGTTACAGTTTGGTTTGTGCCATCAACATCAGACAATTTATAAGTGCTAGTTCACTTGTAAAATCCAAAGCAGTACTAGCATTTTGTGCTGCCTTGTCCAAAACACACACTGGTCCTTTTCCTCCAATATTTTTGGGGTCACAGTTAGCTTGACTTGTGCCATCAAAAGCTCACCAAATAATGCAGTCCTATACTGCTTGATAAAATCCAAAGCACTACTCCTACTATGTAATGGTGCCTGATAAAAAGCATGCACTGTTCATTCTTCCCCCATGATTTTTGGGGTCACATTTTGCTTGGCCTGTGCTAAGAAGTCCAAAATATTAATAGGGTACTAGTGAGCTATTGAAATCCCGTCAAATACAGTCTCTAGTAGTGAGAATAGTGTAGGGACAGTTTTTTGAGCAGGGACAGAGAAAAGAGAATACAGTAGTGTTCCAATACCTGCATTTTAGACCAATAACTTTTTTATAGCTACATTTTCAACACACATTCTATACTTTATAATAGAGAAATTCCATTTGCTGATGTCCTTTAAAAAGCACTAGTCCTTGGGCCCCCAGTCATTTTGGGCATTGGCGTAACTACCGAGGTCACAAAGGTCGCAATTGCGACAGGGCCCGGCAGGGGGAGGGGCCCGACTGCTCTGCAGAGATGCAGCCGCTCCTGTCAGTGCTGAGCTGCGCTGTTCCCGACTTCCTGTACTTTGAAATACAAGAAGTCGGGAAGCTCTTGGCTCCACCCTCTCCAGTCTCTGCCCGTGTTGCTAATGTCTCTCTCCTGCTCTCCTTGTAAAGCATATTCCAGGGCCCCTCCAGAAGATAGATCAGCAGGTGAGGGCAGCAGCAGCAGTGTGTGTGACATCAATTATGGGAGGCAGAAGATTAGTCTGCCTGCTCCTCACAGCAGCAGTACAGCTGAATGTTTATCTACCTGCCCTCTTCCTCCCTCCCTCTGTTCAGTGACCAACAGTGTCTGTAGGTACAGATCTCCCAGGAAAACTTTGGAATCTGGGAGGAGGGATGATAGATGGGGAGTGGTGGGGGGTTGCCACAGAATCTGTCACAAGCAATGTGAACAGTGGGGAAAGCATGTGGAGCAGCATTTTTTGTTGAAGGCAGGCTGCAGGCCCATGTATATCTAACAGGATGGATGACATATACAGCAAGATGAAAGACCATATATATAGATGAGACAAGAGGATGAGAGACTAAATATAGCAGGATGGAGACCCTTTTATCAGTATATGCAGGACATATATATAGCAGGATGGAGACCATATATACAGCAAGATGGTAGACCATATATATAGCAGGATGGGAGACAATATACAGTTGTGGCCAAAAGTATTGACACCCTGCAATTCTGTCAGATAATACTCAGTTTCTTCCTGAAAATGATTGCAATTACAAATTCTTTGTATTACTGTGTTTCCCCAATAGTAAGACCCCCCGAAAGTAAGACAGGGTAGGTGGACCGGGGGAAAGTCTGCTAATGTAAGGCCCCCCCCGAATGTAAGGCTGCCTAGGGGAGGGGGCGCTGGGAATATAAGGCCTCCCTTAGTACCGTACCTTTGGGCCGCCGCTGTCCTCCGGTGATGTCCACCCCGACGTCACTGCTGTCCCCGGCTCGCTGCTGATTGGCCCATCAGCTCCAGTGCTGATTGGCCCAGCAGCTCGAGCTTTGATTGGCTGCCCAGCCCCAACTTCACTGCAGTCCCGGCTCGCTGCTGATTGGCCCAGCGTCCCCTGCAGCAGAAGTGTCCCACAGCTGCACCGCAGAGGAAAACGAAAGTGACCCAGACAAAAAAAAAGTAAGGAAATGTGTGTACTGTATAACCATTACCATGGGTGTGTGTGTATGGGGCTGTGTGTGTGTGTGTACTGTATGTGTACCTATGGGTATGGGTGTGTGTGTATGGGTACCGTATGGGTGTGTGTGTATGGGGCTGTGTGTGTTTGTGTGTACGGTACACTGCAGTACTGTTATGGGAGGTTGCAGTGGGATACGGCACTGTTATGGGAAGCTGCAGTGGGATACGGCACTGTTATGGGAGGCTGCGGTTGGATACGGCACTGTTATGGGAGGCTGCAGTGGGATTACCGTATGTGGGATGATGGGAGGCTGCAATACGGTACTGTGTCCAAAAAGTGTGTGGGAGCCATTTTAGAGCCCTTACAGTACCGTATGTTTTGTGGCCCTGTGTGGGACTCATCAAAAATTGTCATTTTTTTTTTTGGGCTAATGTAAGACCCCCCCCAAAAGTAAGACAGGGTGCGACTTTCGGAGGTGAAATTAATGTAAGACAGGGTCTTACTTTCGGGGAAACACGGTATTACCTTCATTTAATTTGTCTTCAATGAAAAAACACAAAAGAGAATGAAGCAAAAAGCAAAACATTGATCATTTCACACAAAACTCCAAAAATGGGCTAGACAAAAGTATTGGCACGCTCAGCCTAATACTTGGCTGCACAAACTTTAGCTAAAATAACTGCAATCAACCGCTTCCGGTAACCATCAATGAGTTTCTTACAATGCTCTGCTAGAATTTTAGACCATTCTTTTTTGGCAAACTGCTCCAGGTCCCTGATATTTGAAGGGTGCCTTCTCCAAACTGCCATTTTTAGACCTCTCCACAGGTGTTCTATGGGATTCAGGTCTGGACTCATTACTGGCCACCTTAGAAGTCTCCAATGCTTTCTCTCAAACCATTTTCTAGTGCTTTTTGAAGTGTGTTTTGGGTCATTGTCCTGCTGGAAGACCCATGACCTCTGAGGGAGACCCAGCTTTCTCACATTGGAGCTACATTATGCTGCAAAATTTGTTGGTAGTCTTCAGACTTCATAATGCCATGCACACGGTCAAGCAGTCCAGTGCCAGAGGCAGCAAAGCAGCCCCAAAACATCAGGGAACCTCCGCCATGTTTGACTGTAGGGACTGTGTTCTTTTCTTTGAATGCCTCTTTTTTTCTCCTGTAAACTCTATGTTGATGCCTTTGCCCAAAAAGCTCTACTTTTGTCTCATCTGACCACAGAACATTCTTCCAAAACGTTGTAGGCTTTCTCAGGTAAGTTTTGGCAAACTCCAGCCTGGCTTTTTTATGTCTCGAGGTAAGAAGTGGGGTCTTCCTGGGTCTCCTACCATACAGTCCCTTTTCATTCAGACACCGACGGATAGTATGAGTTGACACTGTTGTACACTAAGACTGCAGGGCAGCTTGAACATGTTTGGATGTTAGTCGAGGTTCTTTATCCACCATCCGCACAATCTTGAGTTGAAATCTCTCGTCAATTTGTCTTTTCCGTCCACATCTAGGGAGGTTAGCCACAGTGCCATGGGCTTTAAACTTCTTGATGACACTGCACACAGTAGACACAGGAACATTCAGGTCTTTTTGGATGGACTTGTAGCCTTGAGATTGCTCATGCTTCCTCACAATTTGGTTTCTCAAGTCCTCAGACAGTTCTTTGCTCTTCTTTCTTTTCTCCATGCTCAATGTGGTACACACAAGGACACAGGACAGAGGTTAAGTCAACTTTAATCCATGTCAACTGGCTGCAAGTGTGATTTAGTTATTGCCAACACCTAGGGATGGGCGAATCTACTCGCTAGGACTCGTTACTCGGCGAGTAGTAAGGGACTCGCAGGACTCGGTACTCTGCGAGTTTCCCAGTGATTACTCGCACGAGTCCAATGCAAATCAATATCAATCCTAGTTTTGTCAGAAACGCTGACAAAACTAGGATTGTCATTGTCTAGCATTAGACTCGGCTACTGTGCCAGTGATAGCAGGGAAACTCGCAAAGTAACTGCTGTTACATTGCGAGCCGAGTCCAGCTGTCTGCTCTGTGCAGCTCCAGGGTCCTAGAGCCCGCCTGCTCACAGAGATGATGTAGCAGTGCTGAGATTGTTCTCAGTCTGCTCATTCCCTGTGCATAGACATCTATCTATGCACAGGGGATGTAGCAGAGAGGACATCGCGTTTTGGACTACGTTGGACGGAAGAGGATTTTTTTAATTAAAGATGGAGTCCCTAATGGCTTTTTTTTTTATTTCAAATAAAAAATTTTCTCTGTGTTGTGTTTTTTTAACCCTTTATTGGAGATTCTTAGTGGCTGGGTCAAACGTGGCCTGACATTAAGAATCTCGGGCTTAATACCAGCTTGTATAACAAAGCTGGTATTAACCCCTTTATTACCCAGCGTGCTACCGCCACCAGGGCCGCTGGAAGAGCGGGGGTTCAGCGCCAGAGGATGGCGCTTCAATGAACGCGCCATCTTCTGGGGCGGCTGCGGGCTGCAATTTGCAGCGGGGGGTGCCCAGAAAGCTTGGGCATCCCTGCGCTGCGGATTCCAGCCCCCAGCTGCTTAGCTGTACCTGGCTAGACATAGAAATTGCGCGGAGCCCCACGCATTTTTTTTTTTATTATTTCATGAATTTCAGAGTCTCAGAGTCAGAGTCTCAGAGTCAGAGTCTCAGAGTCAGAGTCAGAATCTCAGAATTTCATTAAATAATTTTAAAAAAATGCGTGGGGCTCCGCGCAATTTCTATGTCTAGCCAGGTACAGCTAAGCAGCTGGGGGCTGGAATCCGCAGCGCAGGGATGCCCAAGCTTTCTGGGCACCCCCCGCTGCAAATTGCAGCCCGCAGCCGCCCCAGAAGATGGTGCGTTCATTGAAGCGCCATCCTCTGGCGCTGAACCCCGCTCTTCCAACGGCCCTGGTAGCGGTGGCACGCTGGGTAATAAAGAGGTTAGGGCCAGCTTTGTATTATCAGCTGGCCCTAAGCCCGAAATTTATGGCGGTCACGCCAATATTAGACATGACCGCCATGAATTTCTATTAAATTGTTTTAAAAAAAACACAACACAAAGAAAATGTTTTATTAGAAATTAAAAAAAAGCCATTAGGGACTCCATCTTTAATTAAAAAAATCCTCTTCCGTCCGACGCAGTCCAAAACGCGATGTCCTCTCCGCTACATCCCCTGTGCATAGATATAGATGTCTATGCACAGGGAATGAGCAGACTGAGAACAATCTCAGCTCTGCTACATCATCTCTGTGCACAGACATTCATGTCTGTACACAGGGAATGAGCAGACTGAGAACAATCTCAGCTCTGCTACATCATCTCTGTGCACAGACATTCATGTCTGTACACAGGGAATGAGCAGACTGAGAACAATCTCAGCTCTGCTACATCAGGCAGCAGGCAGGCTCTAGGACCCTGGAGCTGGCAGCCAGCACACAGAGAAGACAGGACTCTTATCTGTGCGAGTTTGCCAGCGATTACAGTTGCAAAGTAAACGAGTCCAATGCAAATAAATGACAAAACTAGGATTGCTTCAGGCTGAAGCTTCCGAGACACATCGGCGATTTGTAAATCTCACACTACTCGCTATTACTCGCTTCCCCATTCATTAACATTGGACTCGCTAGACTCGCAACGAGTAGCGAGTCCTGTGCTCGGACTCGCTAGAGTCAAGCGATTCCGAGTAATTTAGGATTCGCCCATCACTACCAACACCTGTTAGGTGCCACAGGTAAGTTACAGGTGCTGTTAATTACACAAATTAGAGAAGCATCACATGATTTTTCTAACAGTTCCAATACTTTTGTCCACCCCCTTTTTTATGTTTGGTGTGGAATTAGATCCAATTTGGCTTTAGGACATTTTTTTTACGTTTTTTTCATTGAAGACAAATTAAATGAAGATAATAATACCAAAGAATTTGTGATTGCAATCATTTTCAGGAAGAAACTGAGTATTATCTGACAGAATTGCAGGGGTGTCAATACTTTTGGCCAACACTGTATAATCACCAATGTTGTACCGCTATGCCGGCATGCACCGCGGCACTGTCGCCAGCAATGGTGCACAGCACCTTCGCCAGCCGCTATTCACAGACTTAGACCCGCGAGTGGTGGCGCGCTTGCTCATCCCCAACGCTTACGTCGCCATTCACAGCCCCACGAGCGATGGCTCGCCACCGCGACCCCCAGTCACACCAGGCACAGTTGCAACGCCATTCACACTGCACGACCGCACTAACCATACGTCACTGCGCATGCGCTTTCACGAAATTTACCTTACAGCAAGGACACGCGCCTATTTCCTACACTCTAGAAGTATACAGCTCTCATAGAAGAAGTCGGTGGTGACAGCCATTACGTCACATCACCTCTCCACCCACCTTGATGCCCATTAAGGTCGCCATCACGCCCACAAAGCTGCTACCCACAGAACTACCTGTATATACTCTGCTACCCACGCAGCTTCCTGTATACTCTGTGACCCACAGAATCGGCTGTATACTCTGCTACTCACAAAGCTGCCTGTATATACTCTGCTACCCACGCAGCTGACTCTTTACTCTGCTATCCACAGAGTTACCTGTATATACTCTGCTACCCACGCAGCTGACTGTATACTTTTCTACCCACGCAGCTAACTGTATACTCTGCTACACACAGAGCTACATGTATATACTCTGCTACCAACGCAGCTGCCTGTATACTCTGCGACCCACAGAGACACCTGTATATACTCTGCTACCCACGCAGCCGGCTGTATACTGTGCTACCCACAGAGCTGCCTGTATATACTCTGCTACCCACGGAGCCGCCTGTATAGACTTTGATACCCACGCAGCTGGCTGTATACTCTGCTACCCACAGAGCCGCCTGTATACTTTGCTACCCACAGAGCCGCCTCTATACTTTGCTACCCTCACAGCCGTCTGTATACTCTGCTACCCACAGACCCGCCTGTATACTCTGCTACCCACTGACCCGCCTGTATACACACAATTCATTTCACCGCGCTCCCGATGCAATTGCATCGGGCCTTTTTACTAGTGAATAATATAAATAATGAATAATGAAGTAGAAACATTCCTGTTCTGGAAGCCAATTGACTGTCCAACATATATTCAACGGGACAGTTTTCATCCAAAAGACATAAAAAACTCTATTGTGTACAGCCAGGCCATCCGATACAATCGGATATGTTCCAACCCTACAGATAGAGTCAATCACCTTGATGGCCTCAGAAAGACCTTTTTGAATCAGGGCTACCATCCAAGAGCAATAGAGCAATTGAAGACCAGATTACAAGAGCCCCATAATGTCAAGGAATCATCTCCTACATTACGAGACTAGAGTAAAAAACAATCGGGTTCCTCTTGTAGTCACCTACAATCCAAATCTGTAGGATGTGAAGAGGAGCTGCACAGAAACTGCAACCACTATTACAAAAAGATGTCCAAATAAAATCAATATTTCTGGACCCCCCACTTCTGTGTTGTAGACAACCTCCGAATCTAAAACGCATCATTGTCAGAAGCTCCCTGTCCTCTCCAACAGCAACAGGAACCTTTCCCTGAAACTAGAACAGGTGCAAAACCTGTCCATTATAATGACAACAGACAAGAGAAAGATTCCCAGCACAGATCAGGACTACAAGATCTCAGGTAACTTCAGTTGCACCAAAAGCAATGTGGTGTATTTAATTATATGTACCAAATGTCCAACAGGTGGTATGTATGTAGGGAAGACCGGAAAAAAATTTGGAACAAGAATGAACTCTCATTGCCACTCAATAAAAGAAAGACATATGGATCTACCTGTAGCCAAGCATTTTTGTAGCTCTGACCACAGTATAACAGTATGAGGCTGCTCATTTTAAAAAGTAACTTCAAATCTCAGAGAGAAAGAGAAAAGAATTTGGGAATACAAATTGATAATGACCTTTGACACATTCAAAGCAGGAATGAACATTTCACATGGGTTCATGTCTTTTACATCAATTGAAAGGGCATTTGGGGTAACATATCTTTGAACAGACCCCAGTTATAGGACAATAAAACTTTTGACACTTCTTACGTGAACTGTTATCAAAACCATTTCACTTACCCTCCCATCTCATTCCTGTTCTTGGACCAACCACTAATCAACGGACAATAAAACTATCTGTGCCTCTTATCTCAGAGCTCTGATTTTACTGCCAGCTGCTGCTCCTTCCCCCTCCCAACTGACCACTATATGCTTCACATCACCTGTGTTATGTATTGCATTATCCCTCCCTGCATTTGTATATATAATTTGTGTGTCTCCAGAAGTTGTATCATTAAGCCTGAAGAGGCCATAGTGTCTCGAAGCTTGCTTTGCTTTTTCTTACCATCTCTTCAGTTAGCCATTAAAAGATATCAACCATTGAGGACTCGTAGATTCAAATATTTTTCTATCTACTGGCCAACACGGTACAAACATTTCTACCTTATCATCTACAAGGAAATCGGGTTTAACAGACCCTTTCACTCAGGCCCAGACTGATAGATGGGGGATCTGGGACTTTTCCCTATGGGCCACCTATGTGTGGGGGACAGAGGCTGCCTGCTCCTTCAGCCGCAGGCCTGCTTTAAATTATTTGCCGCCGAGCAGCCACGATATTCAGGGAGCGGGCCATGGATGTGGAGGGGCAGGGCCATTTCCCAAAAACAGGGCCCCACTCAGACCAATCAGGATCATTAGGTGCAGATCCCAGGCCCTTCCACCAACTTCTTCATATCCCTGGTCCCTCTCAGAGCTGATCATGTGACCCCTGATGCCTCGTCTCCATGTGACATCATCACAGGTCCTGTTAGCAGCACATATATGGTATGATGTGTGTGTGTCTGTCTGTCTGAGTGTCTTTCTTCTGTCTGTCTGTCTGACAGTGTCTGTCTGTCTGTCTCTACACAACACTATACAGTATATACAGGTCCACACTACATGCTGTATTAGTGTGCCTATATACAGCATACATATAGTGTGGACCTGTATATACAATATAGTGCTGTGTATACAAGATATAGACCAACACTCTAAGGGGCCTTTCACATCAGCATTTTTGCTGATGTGTGGCAGATTCGGCAGATTTACCACATCTGCTGGATCTACCGCCTAACGGACGCACTTGCTGCGCCTATCCGGCAAGCTCCATGCAACATCTATGGGGCTTGCGGTCTGGTACGGCAAGTGTGTTACGCCGGATCAGCCTGATCATCAAGCAGCATTTTTTTTCGTGACCTCAAGTGCCGGATCTGCTGCAATTGGCAGAACCGCACTTGCCGCACCAGACTGCAAGCCCCATAGATAATGCATGGGGTTGCCGGATCCGGGCAGCAAGTCGGCCGTTAGGCGGCCGATCCGGCAGACGCGGTGCCACCTGCCGGATCATCTGCAAACATCAGCAAAATGCTGATGTGAAAGGGGCCTCAAATGTATATCCAGCAGGCAGTCTGTAATGTATTTCCAGCGGGCAGTCTGTAATGTGTATACAGCCTGCAGTCTGTAATGTGTACGCAGAGGGCAGTCTGTAATGTGTATATAGCAGGCAGTCTGTAATGTGTATCCAGCCTGCAGTCTGTAATGTGTATACGGCCCACAGTCTGTAATGTGTGTACTGCCCGCAGTCTGTAATGTATTTACAGCCCTCAGTCTGTAATGTGTATATAGCGGACAGTCTGTAATGTGTATACAGCACATAGTCTGTAATGTGTATCCAGCCTGCAGTATGTAATGTGTATACAGAGGGCAGTCTGTAATGTGTATATCAATCTGAAATGTGAGATAATGCGCAATAGGATTTTATCTCTTGGACAAGATTCAGTGGGCAGTTTGTAATATGTATACAGCGGTCAGTCTGTAATGTGCATACAGCCCGCAGTCTGTAATGTGCAGTCTGTAATGTAATGTAATGTGCATACAGCCTGCAGTCTGTAATGTGTATACAGCTCACAGTCTGTAATGTGTATACACCTCATCCGCAGTCTCTAATGTGTTTACAGCCCTCAGTCTGTAATGTAGAATACAGTCCACAGTCTGTAATGTGTATACAGCCGGCAGTCTGTAATATGTACACAGCCCACAGTCTGTAATGTGCATACAGCCCTTAGTCTGTAATGGGCATATTGCTCGCAGTCTGTAATGTGTATACTGCGAGCAGTCTGTAATGTCTATACAGCGGGCAGTCTTTAATGTGTATACAGCCCGCAGTCTGTAATGTGCATACAGCCCACAGTCTGTAATGGGCATATTGCTCGCAGTCTGTAATGTGTATACTGCGAGCAGTCTGTAATGTCTATACAGCGGGCAGTCTTTAATGTGTATACAGCCCGCAGTCTGTAATGTGTATACAGTGGGCAGTCTGTAATGTGCATACAGCCCGCAGTCTGCAATGTGCATACAGCCCACAGTCTGTAATGTGTATACAGCAGGCAGTCTGTAATATGAATACAGCGGGCAGTCTGTAATGTGTGTACAGCAGGCAGTCTGTAATGTGTATACAGCGGGCAGTCTGTAATGTGTATACAGCCCGCAGTCTGTAATGTGCACACAGCCCGTAGTTTGTAATGTGTATACAGCTCACAGTCTGTAATGTACATACAGCCTGCAGTCTGTAATGTGTATACAGCCCACAGTCTGTAATGTGTATACACTTCAGTCCGCAGTCTGTAATGTGTATACAGCCCGCAGTCTGTAATGTGTATACAGCCCGCAGTCTGTGTTGTGTATACAGCCCACAGTCTATAAAATGCAGCATCAGAAAGTTTTCCTGTGGGCAGAGTTCTCTCTCTCTTGTCCTCCATGAATTCTGTTCCTCTCTGCGGTCAGCACTGGAGTTTATGCTGCCAACTTTCATCTTTCCCTGTTGTGAATTCATTGGAGCTCCCTCTGGTGGTTGTTGCTGGTGATGCAGCTGACTGTGTGGGCTTCACAGGTGAGGAGGATTGGCAATCTGGTTCTTGGAGCATATATAATGGTTGGAAGTGGATCAATCCTTGCCAGTTGTCTTTTGTTCCTGGAGGAGTTCACATTTCTCTGGTTTCTTCTGCTCTGTGGACATCTTTACAAGATAAGGGAATGTTTTTTTGATATTTTGTGGCACTCTTGTGTGCTTAAGGATCTGCTTATGTTTTGTTTTATTCTGAGCTGTGGGTTGCTAACTAAACATATTTGTTTATCTGCTCTCAGATAGGAAGTTTTCTTCCTAGGAATTTTACCATTCACTATTATCTGTTATTTCCAGTTCTGCTAGCATTTGATTTATAGAAGTCTGCAGATATAGTTGTTGCCGAGTCTTAGTGACTCAGGGTAATTTTTGTAATATCTGCTGTTGGTGGTTTTTGATAGTGTTTTATCCTGACTGCAATAGTATTCTATCCTGTCTTTCCTATATAGCTAGTTTGGCCTTTTTTGCTAAACCTTATTCTCTGCCTGTGTTTGTTTTCCTTCTCTTGTTTCCCAGTTGATATCTGTGGGGGGCTTCTTTTGGGGTTCTGCTCTGAGGCAAGATAGCTTTTCCTTCATCCATCTTTAGGAGCAGTTAATTCTCCGGCTGTGCAGAGGTATCTAGGTCTGGTTAGTTACAGCTGTCAGGGCAATTACCTGACATTGCTGAGTAATTGTTTAATAATAAATGTTTGATTTGCTGAAGTACAGTACATATATACATATATATACATATATATGTTGAACTTCTAAGATGGTGTCCAGAGCTCTTATGTAAGTTGTTTTTATGTGTACATGGCCCCCCATCTGGTCAAGATAAGATACGGGGTAGAGCTACACACCCTGCCAAGGGTTATTGAGGGACATGGAAAGTCCCCATATACTCTGCCAACTCTTTACATCATAAGGAGCCAATCACCATGAAGCAGATATTGTTGGTGAACCAATCATTGTGAAGAATTAAGAATGTAACCAATGACTTTGAAGCTTGATTAACTCATGTATTAGCATCTCTCTATATAATAAACCTGTTGAGGCACCTCCCCTTTAGGAATATTCTGATATAGCAAACTAAGACTTGGTGTCTGTTATTCCTCCATCCATTAACGAGATAAGAATCAGGCGTTTTGCCGTGACACAGCCACAGCTACTTCTAGTTGCTGTGTGTAGTCAGGGATTGCATTCAGTACAGTTACCAAAGACTTCTACGGAATCCGAATGACACTCCTGAGTCATCGGTTCATAACATCTCCCTATCTCCAGGATCTGGCTGAGTCTTGGCTGTCTATATACCACAGCCTCCTATCTATATAGCACAGCCTCCTTGGTATGCTGGGTATAATTCTCCTGTCTTGTATACTGAGTGTAATTATCAGTATCATATTATTCTTCATATATACAGAACACTGCACAGTACCTCCTCTCCTGTCCTGTATACTGGGTGTAATCCTCAGTATTTATATATAGACACTGCACAGTACCACTTCTCCTGTCCTGTATACAGGGTGTAATTGTCAGGATCCGTATTATTCTCTATATATACAGTACATTGCACAGTACCACTTCTCTTGTTATGTATACTGGGTGTAATCCTCAGTATCTGTATTATTCTGTATATATACACTGCAGAGTACCATTTCTCCTGTCCTGTATACTAGGTGTAATCCTCAGTATCTGTATTATTCTGTATATACACTGCACAGTACCACTTCTCCTTTCCTGTATACTGGGTGTAATCCTCGGTATCCATGTTATTCTGTATATATACACTGCACAGTACCACTTCTCCTGTCCTGTATACTGGGTGGAATCCTCAGTATCTGTATTATTCTGTATATATACACTGCACAGTACCATTTCTCCTGTCCTTTATACTGGGTGTAATCCTCAGTATCTGTATTATTCTGTATATATACACTGCACAGTACCACTTCTCCTGTCTTGTATACTGGGTGTAATCCTTAGTATCTGTAGTATTATGTATCAAAAAAACTAAGAGCAGCACTTAATCCCTTATAAGGGTGGTGCAACCAGTCCAGGGCTATGTTCCTTCACCCCCCTTGTATGCGGGGTATAATCCTCAGTATCAGTAGTATTCTGTATATATACCGCACAGTATTAATTCTCCTGTCCTGTATACTGGGTGTAATAATCAGTATCTATAAAATTCTGTATATATACACTGCGCAGTACCACTTCTCCTGTCCTGTTGTCAAGGAGGCGGTATTGGACTTTGATTTTCAGTATTTAACTGTTGTTTAAATTGATTATCCCAATATGGAAGTCATCACTTCTCTTTTGTATAGGTGATGACTTTCCCTTCGCTCTGGATCTGACCACTGGCACCCCACCATCCCGAGAAACGTAGCTTTGAAGATCACCATGTAAATGGAGCTGCAGTTGCTTATTCCCTTTGCTGCACCATTCACAAGTGGCTCTTCACATAACTCCTTTAAGAAAGTGATAAGGCCATGACAATGTAAAAGCAAATTTCACTTATCGGGACTGATGGGTGTTATAGGATGTGGGCTGGTGGGGTTTGTTTTTCAGGGCTGCTTTTTGGTCCCAGTCCAGTCCTGCTTTCGCTTGCACCTCAGACATCACTCGAGAGTGTATGCCATTCACTACTCAGTACCTCCCAAACGTATGTAACAGGGCCACCTCAGGGCCCTCACCAAACTCGGGTTTTCTGACACCTGCAGGCCCTCTGAAAACCTTAATTGAGGGCCACAGACTGACATGAAGGTGGTGTGGCAGGAAGAGGAGGAGGGTAAAGCCCAACACCACACTGGGCGCATTGTAAACTGCTATGGAATATGTATTACACTGTCTGAGTCTCAATGAGGGTGCGACCCCCCAAATGTATAAGATCAGTCCCTCCCACCTCAAGGCCCTCACCAAACTCAGGTTTTCTCACATCTGTAGGCCTTCTGATAGCTTGAATTGAGGGCCGCAGAATGACATGAGGGTGCTGTGTCAGGAGGAGGAGGAGGAAGAGGTGGGTTAAGCCCAACACCACACTGGGCGCATTGTAAACTGCTATGGAATATGTATTCCATTAAATGAATCTCAATTAGGAAGGGATTACCCAAATGTATAAGTAACAGCAGTTCCTCCAAAACATATGTGTCATGGTTAGGGGTTGAGGGAATCAGGAGGCAAGATGATAAGATGGGCTAGGTGAACTGGGGAACTAGTCTGTCCCTTAGACTGGGGATCCCTGGCTCACCCTGATCCTGAAATTACCTCTGAAGGTGAGGACGTTCAGGCCATCACCCTAGCCCTTCACTCCTGATCAGCACTAGGCTAAAAGCCTCTACCTCCACCCAGGCCCGGCGTCAGCACCCGGCGCACCCGGGCAAGTGCCGGGGCCCGACTGCTTGGAGGGGGCCCACCGGGCCCCTGAGGGCTAGGGTCACACTTCCATTGTGACCCTAGCCTGACGCAAGTATTGTCTGCTGCAGCGCAGAGCGTTTAATGCTATGCGCTGCCAGCAACGGAGCCCATAGAAACCCGATGTTTACATTGACAACCAGTGGTTGTCAAGGTAAACATCGTGTTTCTATGGGCTCCAGCGCATAGCATTAAACACTATACTCTGCAGCCGAAAATACTTGCCTCAGGCTAGGGACACAATGCAAGTGTGACCCTAGCCTCAGGGGCCCCTGAGCACACTGCCCCCACAGCCAGGGCCATATCCAGGGGGCAGCTGGGGGGTCATTTTCAGCCTCCTGCAGCACCGGAGGTCTCCTTCCTCCCCCACCATGGGAGCCGACAGAGCAGCACACTCTGTGCTTACAGGACCTGTGATGATGTCACATGGAGGGGAGGAGTCAGGGATCACATGATCAGCATCTCCGAGTATGCAGGACTCTGCTGTGCTGCCCATCATGAGACTCAATTAGGTGAAGTTTGTGTGGGGTCAGGAGGGATTTACAGTGTGAATGTAGCAGAGGTGAGTGTGTACTAGGTGTATGGAACGGAGCCGAGTGGGTACTAGGTGTATGGAGCGGTGTATGGAACAGAGCCGTGTGCGTACGAGGTGTATGGAGCAGAGCCGTGTGCGTACGAGGTGTATGGAGCAGAGCCGCGTGCGTACGAGGTGTATGGAGCAGAGCTGAGTGCGTACGAGGTGTATGGAGAAGAGCTGTGTGCGTACGAGGTGTATGGAGCAGAGCTGAGTGCGTACGAGGTGTATGGAGCAGAGCTGAGTGCGTACGAGGTGTATGGAGCAGAGCTGAGTGTGTACGAGGTGTATGGAGCAGAGCTAAATTTGTACGAGGTGTATGGAGCAGAGCCGAGTGTGTACGAGGTGTATGGAGCAGAGCTGAGTGTGTACGAGGTGTATGGTGCAGAGCTGAGTGTGTACGAGGTGTATGGAGCAGAGCTGAGTGCGTACGAGGTGTATGGAGCACAGCTGAGTGTGTACGAGGTGTATGGAGCAGAGCCGCGTGCGTACGAGGTGTATGGAGCAGAGCTGAGTGTGTACGAGGTGTATGGAGCAGAGCTGAGTGCGTACGAGGTGTATGGAGCAGAGCTGAGTGCGTACGAGGTGTATGGAGCAGAGCTGAGTGCGTACGAGGTGTATGGAGCAGAGCTGAGTGTGTACGAGGTGTATGGAGCAGAGCCGCGTGCGTACGAGGTGTATGGAGCAGAGCTGAGTGTGTACGAGGTGTATGAAGCAGAGCCGCGTGCGTACGAGGTGTATGGAACAGAGCTGAGTGTGTACGAGGTGTATGGAGCAGAGCCACGTGCATACGAGGTGTATGGAGCAAAGCCGCGTGTGTATGAGGTGTATGGAGCAGAACCGCGTGTGTATGAGGTGTACGGAGCAGAGCCGCGTGTGTACGGAGCAGAACCGCGTGTGTATGAGGTGTATGGAGCGGAGCCGTGTGCGTACGAGGTGTATGGAGCAGAGCCGTGTGCGTACGATGTGTGTATGGAGCAGAGCCGCGTGCGTACGAGGTGTATGGAGCAGAGCCGCGTGTGTACGAGGTGTATGGAGCAGAACCGCATGTGTATGAGGTGTATGGAGCGGAGCCGCGTGCGTACGAGGTGTATGGAGTAGAGCTGTGTGTGTACGAGGTATGTGTGCCAGTGGTAGCCCCCCGCGGATTCCGCTCCTATAGTCTCAGCCACCTTTGCCAGCAGCATTCTTCTCCAGAGTCTCTTCTGCCGCTGTCTGCATTCTGCAGCTCAGCATGGAGGGGCACGATGTCATCACTGTGCTGATATGTGCAGAGTGACCGGAGGAGACCAAAGCGGCAAGAAGAAAGGTGAGGAGAAAGAGAGGTCCAAACGGCCAGACACTCCGCTAAGCTGCGGTGCCACCCATATGGCAGTGCGGCTCCATTGAGCTGCTTGCATTATTTGTGCTCTTGAGGATGCTTGTGTATATACCAAGAATCCTCAGACGCACAAAAATGCAACATTTTGCATTTGAAGGGTATTTTTAAAAAGCGCAAGTGAATGCAAACGCATTTTAGCCTGCTCCTAACAACGTGTAATATACTCACTGTCAGGAACAGATTTTACTGGTTTCTGCAGTCACTGTTCCTGTAAGGCTGTCTTCACATAGGCGTTTTTTTTAAAATGTGGCAGTTGCGGTTAAAAAAACCCGCATCTGCCGCATTTTCTGTCTAGCGGCTGCACTTGCTTCACATTTGCGGCAAGCCCCATGCATTATCTATGGGGCTTGCGGTAAGTGTGCGGCTATAGATATATATATGTATAATTATAGTCCGCGATATGTACTAAAGGGGGCCCACTGAGACTTTTTCGCCCGGGGCCCACAGAAATCTGGAGCCGGCCCTGCCTCCACCCACGAACCAGGAAAAGACTACCACTCCAGTAGAAGGGGATAGCAGCAGCTACATCAGCATGTCTGCACATCACAGGTCATAGATGAGAAATTAACTCAATCAGTGATGCCCTCTGAAGGAAGGGGAGGCTATTTAAAGGCCAAGGGCATGATCACCTGATAAACCTATACCTCCACCTGCAGAGCTGCCCACCACACATTCAGCAACAGCAGCAGACTAGCAAAAAAAAATCAATTAAATAGTAAAGCAGCAGAACTTCACATCTGCAGAGGCAGAAAACTTGAAGTGAGGGCCACTGAATGATATGGAGGTGGTGTGGCAGAAGGAAGAGGAGCAAAAAGTCCAACACCACAATGGGCGCATTGTGAACTGCTATGGAATATGTATTCCACTATCCGAGTCTCAATGAAGGAGGGACCACCCAAATGTATAAGTTAGAGAAGTCCCTTCCAAACATATGTTACAGGGTCACATGAGGCCCTTCAGGTCAAAGATCAACATAACAACGGCTATGATCTAGCTGACCTTGGAATATCCAACTAAAAATTATGTATGACAGATGAACCTGCAAAATGTATAAGTCAGGGTCCTCCCTATTGTAAAAGGTGAAAAAAAAAAGCCACAACAAAAGCTAAAAGGGTTATTGTTTTTTCTCTTGTTTATTTAACCTTACATACAAGTGATTATGCAGGGAAAACTGTTTCTTAATCTTTGTGGCCTGTAAAATGCAATTTACGTTAGTTTTGGTAGATGTTCTTGTGTATCTGTAAAACTGGCCTAATACTGTGCATGCAGGCATATTCTCCAATTTGTTCCCATTTAGTTTCATCATTTTCCCATCCATTTCAGCCTTTTCCTCATGCCCCCAAACCTCTTTGTCATGTCCAGCAGATTATTACTTATTGACTTGCATTGTACTCGCTATTCGGAACGAATACGCGTGTATTAAGTAGTACTCATGATTATAGCGATTATGAATATTTTGCCATTCGCTCATCCCTAATGTTAGGCTAGGGTCACACTTTCATGCGTTTTTTAAGGTGCTTATTTCCAGCCTGCGTTTTTGGGCTGCATTTTTGCTGTTAGGTGTGGGGCAGCCTTAAAAAACGCATGCAAAAATGCATGGTACCATTTAGTGCCATGCAAAAACGCATGCGTTTCCCATAGGGCCCTATGTTAAAAAAACGCATGCGTTTTTGAAAAAGCACTAAAAAATGCATCATGATGCATTTTTTGGTGCTGAGCCAAAAACGCATCCAAAAAACGCATGGCACTTTACACATGCGTTTTTGGCATTGGGGCATGTGTTTTTTGCATGGGGGGGCCAATGAATGCGATTTTCCATGCGTTTATCACAAAAGACAAGTGTGAAAAATGCATGGAAAAAATGCAAGTGTGACCCTAGCTTTAAGCATATAATGGACATGTGTAATTTGTATCTGAATTGCTAGCAGATATGTGTAGAACAGATGGCCTCGCACGCTGCAGACCCTTTGCAATAATAAAGGTTTGCTCTCTAAACAAAAGAAAGAAACAAAAAAATTATTTTAAAAAATAGTAATTAAAAAAATGTATGAAAAGCACTCTTAACTCCTTGCCGACACAGACGTTGTACAACGTCCTGGGCCGGTAAGGGGGCTTTGATGTGAGCTCCGGCATGGCGCTCCATCAAAGCTCCGATATCTCAGCAGATCTCATCAGCTGAGATGTCGGGGTAACAACACCGATCAGATCCGGGGTCCGATCGGCGCTGTTAACCCCTTGCATCCCGCCATCAATCGCTGACAGCGGGATCCAAGGCGGCCGCGGCGGGGAAAACGCTGTTCCCCTCCTGCTCTGAAGATCCTGCGATACTCACAGAATCTCTGACGCTCACGTGACAGCCCGGGGTCCTGGCTAGACCCCGGATGCTGTCAGAGCGCAGTTACGTGTAGTGGTTGGCAAGCGCTGCCAACCACAACACGGCCGCAATTCTTGAAGATACAGATGGACTGCAGCTCATCTGTATCTCCCAGACGTAATCGGACTGTGCAGCAAGGTGCCTCTTAAAGAGGCAGTGTAAAAATAAGAATGAATTGATTAATAAAGTTTTTAAAAACTTGAAAAAAAAAAAAAAAACATAAAAGTTCAAATCAACCCCCTTTTCCCCAATCACAATAAAAGTATTAAAAAAAAAAAAATGTACGTTTGGTATTGCCGCGTTTAGAATCGCCCGATCTATCATCATATTAAATCCATTAATGAGAGCCGTAAACTCTGTAGTGGAAAAAATGGTCCAAACGCCAAAATTCAGTTTTTTTGGTCACCACAGCATTGCTATAAAATGCAATAACGAGCGATCAAAACTGTGGATTCCCCCCAAAAATTGTATCATTAGAAACATTAGCTCAAGACGCAAAAAATAAGCCATCACTCAGCCCCAGATCCCGAAAAATTAGAACGCTACGGGTCGCAGAACATGGCGCAAAAAGTCCGTTTTTGTTTTTTGCAAACTTCTGAATTTTTTTTCACCACCTAGATACCAGTAAAGGTATACATGTTGGGTGTGTACAAACTCGTACCGACCCAAGGCATCATCTCGTCACATCAGTTTTACCATATAGTGAATATGGCGACTAAAATACCCAAAAAACAAACATGTTATTGCATTTTTGTTTGCAATTTCACTGCATTTAGAATTTTTTGCAATTTCCCTGTACACTATATGGTAAAATAAATTATTGCGTATGAAAGTACATCTCGTCCCGCAAAAAACAAGCTGTTATATGTCTATATTGACGGAAAAATAAAAAAGTTATGGTTCTTGAAAGCAGGGGAGCAAAAAACGAAAATGAAAAACGAAAAATTCCCCGGTCATGAAGGAGTTAAAGAGATGTTTAAAGGAGATCTTAAGGTTCATGGATTTCACAGCTGCTGCCATATCTGGCACTCTTCCAAAAATTCATAACCTACAAAGCTCCATTAAATTCGATAGGTTGAAAGAAGCCAATAGATTCAACAGCTGTGAACTCACCTAATCTTTGGTTAGAGGTGATCCCAGCCACCGGGACATCCAGTGAGTATTTTGGTGATGTTTTGTAAATTGCCTTGGTTTTCTGATCACGAACCGAATCGTCAACATTCGTGCCAAATTTGAAATTGGCGAACATGTTCGGGGAAGTTTTCTCATCTCTAGTTGATGCATCTTGAGTAATTATTGAGTAGATTGAAGTCCTTTACAACTTTCAGTTTTTCACCATCCATCTCAAATGTATTCCTGCCATACCTGGCAGTAGTCATTATCTTTGTCTGCTTTATGTTGAGTAGTAGTCTCATGATCAAGCTTTGCATCTTGACACTTCATAATAAGTAATTCATTCCATCTTTGCTTGTTACTATCAGTGTTGTATCATCTGCATGTTTTGGATTGTTGACAATTCAGCCACCAATTTTTATTCCTTATTTTTTGGCAAGTCCAACCTTTTTGAAAATAGGTTCTTCACATACATTTAAGAGAAATAGTGACAGGATACAGCCTTGTATTACTACTCACTCTACTTTGGACCATGTCGTGTTACCGTGTTCCATCTGTACTGTTGCTTCTTGGCCAATATAAAGGCTTCTAATGAGGTAAATCAAATGGTTCGGCACACACCCATACTTTATCCTTCATGGTATTTCAAAGTTTCTGGTTATCAGCACAGTCGAAGGCTTTTGCTGTAGTTGCTAAAGCCTTTGGTCTTTTCCACTAGCCATCTCATGTCAGCAGTTGCATCTCTTGTTCCTCTGCCTTTTCTGAATCCTGCTTGTTCCTCTGGCAGCACTTTGTCAAAGTAAGGCTGTAGTCGCCTTTGTAGGATCTTCAGAAGTATTTTGCTGGTATAATATAAGCAAATATGAACGTAATAGCCCAATAGTGTACACATTCGGTAGCATCTCCCTCCTTCAGAATAGATATAAACACAGATCTTGTCCAGTACTTTGGCCATTTACCAGTTGTACATATCTGTTGACACAGATGTGTGATGAGTAGAGATGAGTGAACTTTCTCCAAATACGTTCGCCAATTGCAAAATTGGCACAAACATTGCAGATTCGGTTTGTGATTGGAAACATGAGCAATTTACTAAAAAATTGCCCAATGCGACTTTGTTTGGTAACTGATCCCCTAAAAAGGCTGTGTTTGGCCTCAAACAACCGATTGCCAAATCCTTCAGTTTTCTCTAAAAAGGCTTTTTTGGCCTCAAACAACTTATTTCCAAATATTTTTGGTTCCTCCAAAACGCTTCTTTTGGCCTGAAGCAAGTGATTGCCGAATCCTTCAGTTTCCTGTGAAAGGCTGTCTTTGGCCTCAAACTAGTGATTGCCATATCCTTCAATTACCCCTAAAAAGCGCTATTTGGCCTCATACTAATGATTGCCAAATCCTTCAATTACCCAAAAAACGCTGTTTCCCCTAAAAAGGTTTTTTGGGACTCAAACAACTGATTGCCAAATTGGTTTGCATCCCGTGAAAGGCTGTGTTTTGCCTCAAAGCAAAAAGATTGCCAAATCCTTCAGTTTCCCCTAAAAAGGCTGTGTTTGGCTTTAAACAACTGAGTGCCAAATCCTTCAGTTTCTCCTAAAAAAGTATTTTTTGCCCTCAGACAAATGATTGCCAAATCCTTTTGTATCCCCTAAAAATGATCTGTTTGGCCTCAAACAACTGATTATCAAATATGTTTTGTTCCCCTGAAAGGCTGTTTTTGACTTCAAGCAAGTGATTGCCAAATCCATCTGTTTCCCCTAAAAAGGCTTTTTTTTGTCCTCAAACAAGTGATTGATGCATTTTAACTCAAACAACTTATTGCCAAATATTTTTGGTTCCTCTAAAAGGCTACTTTGGGCCTTAAACAATTGATAGCCAAATCCTTCATTTTCCACTAAATGAGGTTGTGTTTGGGCTCAAACCGGTGATTGTCAAATCATTTATTTTCACCTAAAAAGGCTGAGTTTGGCTTCAAATAAATGATTGCCAAATTCTTTAGTTTCCCCTAAAAAGACAGTATTTGGCCTCAAACAACTGATGGCCAAATCTTTCTGTTTCCCATAAAAGGCAACTGCTTTCCAAAGTTGTGTGCATTAAACATAAGTGGGAAATCCTGAGGTTGTGGTGGAAAAGGAAAGGGAAGCAGACATGGTTTAAGGGGGAGCAGGCTTGGTTTTCGAGGTGAAAAACGGCTAGTAGCAGCCTAAGTCAAGTGACAACTTCTTTTACTGGAGAGCCTACTCCAGTCTACTTGTTTGCCTTCAGCAGAGTGATACGAGTTGTGGATAAGGCCCAGAATGAGCTTTTGCTACAGTTCATGGCAAGCAAATATATCAAGTGGCCTCTCCTCCTCTTCCTCCACCTCAACATCACAAACAGTACAGCCCTCTGAGGTGAAGCCCTAATTACACGTGTTTTACCCTGTGTCACAACTCTCCAACTGCACAACTGATTGTGGGGAAACACAGATGGGGGATTCTGCAGAGATGTTCCCACATACTATTCTATGGGCATCAGAGGTCTGCTTCAAAGATTCACATAATCCAGAAGAGAAAAGCATCTGCCAACGCCAAAAATCATTTACTGCACTGTGAAGGAGGTGGAAGCAGAGATGTTATGGCGGGTTGACAAAGAAGGGGTGTGCTCGGTGTCTGGAAATGGTTCAAATCAGCAGGCGAGTCCACTTACGTAACAGTTGAGTGCCTGTCAGTTGTCCCAACTGTAGTAGGTAAACAAGTGGCGGTCCTGCAGCCGGACACCTGTCAGACAACACTTGCCACTCTAATGGAGGAGGAAAAAGCAACAGATGAGAATTCAGAAGTGCTGTGCCTACATTGCTTTTTTTTCCTTGCAGATTTTGATACATATTCTCAAAATCTACGTAAAAAAAATAATCAAAGAATGCACTGTGAGTTGAGTTATTTGAGTTTCCCATTAACGAATACTCAAATAATACGTAGTATTTAATACGAATACAAATAACCGAAATATTATACTATTCGCCCATTACTGGTAGGGACTGAATATTGCTAATGTTCATGGGTCGACTAAGAAGTAGTTGTCTTTTATTATTTCTTACTCTTTTAATATAAAACAATAATGGAAAAAATATTGAAAAGCAAAATAAATTTCACATAGAAGCTAACTTTAAACAGCAGATCTATTTAAAGTTAATCTGGGGAAATACAGATGTGCCTAAAAGGTAAAGCACCTATAATGATGCAACTGATGTGTGAATAATGCACTACCTGGCTACCATGTATAATAGAAGGATCATTTATAGATGTCTAAAATTAGATTAATGGGAAATTGAAGGGGAAAATGGTTCAAGAAATAGGTGAGTTGTAGGAAATTCTGAGATAGAAAGGTAATACTAAGGTGGGGATTTGAATAGAAAAGTGGAATGGAGAGGAAGTGATTCACTCTTCTCCTGCAGTTTCTCTGAATCACTACCTGTTATTAGCATCTTGGGGATATGTGAGGATGAAATGAGAATACAAGAGTTGCTCGTGGCTATTTATACCCACAGAGAAATCCCAGAATCCTCTCTGCAAACTCCAGCAGCTCAATACATTACTCTGTGTAATGTGTTGGGGCACTCGTTTAGCAAGATCATTAACCTGAGACACCCCCAGTTGGAAACACAACAAAATTACCCAGTGCCTTTTTTTGCTCTGATGTGTAATGAGGTGAGTGTAAATGTTGTGTACATCAATACACAAGGCAACAGATAAACCATGCTTACTGCATTCACTGTTCCTTTCCTCATTATTGTAAATCCTCTGATCTTACTTGTTTTCTGGAAACATTTCTTTTTTTTCCGCAATTATGCATTGCTTTGCTGCAGAGGCAGACATAAACAGACAGAAGTGTCTGATATACAGGTACATCTCAATGAATTAGAATTTCATCAAAAGGTTAACTTATTTCTGTAATTCAATTAAAAAAAAAGGCAAAAAAAGCTATATAGAGTCATTACAAACAGAGTGATCTATTTCAAGTGTTTATTTCTGTTAATATTATGGATGATTATAGCTTACAGCCAACGAAGCCCAAAGGTCATTATCTCAGAAAATGTAAGTAGGGAGGTTGAAGGGTCTGAGAGATAAAATATTACCTAAATAGGTATCAGAAGCTTCACCTTGTGTGGTTGTGATAGTCACAACCACTATAAAAGCATATCACGGCTGCTGCAGTTCCCAGTGTGGTGCATATAAACTAGGGAGGATGAAGGGTTATTAACTGCACTTCCATATTGCTGAGAGATCAAAGGGTTTAACCCCTTATCCTACTTATTTTAATTTTCTGAGATAATGACCATCAACATTAACAGAAGTAAACACTTGAAATAGATCACTCTGTTTGTAATGACTCTATATAATATATGCGTTTCACTTTATGAATTGAATTGTTGAAAAAAAAATTACTTTTTGATGATATTGATATTCTAATTCACTGAGAGGCACCTGTAAGAAAGAATTCAGCGGCACTCTGGTCCTCAAAATACTTCCAACTTTATTTAATGAGGGTGCATAAACAAAACAGAGAGAGGTGCAGGATGTGTGTGGGACAACAGCCTGTTTCACACCTTGTTTTGCTTCAAACGGTGCTGCCGGTGCTTCAACTGGTATGATGAGAGAACAGGCTGTTGTTCCGCACACACATCCTATACCTCTCCCTGTTTTGCTTATGCACCCTCTTTAAATAAAGTTGGAAGTCTTTTAAGGACTAGAGTGCCTCTGGATTCTTCCTTATATCATATACAGTTGCTTCTACTACAAGCTTGCACCTGCTAATTCTGGATGTGGTGTATGGAGCTCCATGATAGATCTGAGGTACCTCTCTACAGAAGTCTGTAAGTACTGCTGGAGCTTTCTTCTCTCTTTTATTGATATTGATAAGCAGACAGAGGACCTCTGTGCAACAACAATATAAACAATGTTAGTGGCCCTCTCATATTCAATAGCTAATTTTTTGGAGTAACAAAGATGGGAAAAAAGTTTGTGATTGTATTCTTTCTACAAATAAATGATTTTTCACAGTGTGGTGTATTATTTACTATTTACTTATAGAAGTTCATAATGGCCGGATCTAACATTGGCCCGACATTATGAACGTCAGGCTTAGTGCCAGCTGGCAATACATAGCTGGCATTAACCCCTTATAACCCAGTCTGCCAACCCCCAAGGCAGATGGAAGAGTCGCGTACAGCTTGTCACGTCCTACTGACGGACCCCACACGTGGACCCACTGGACCGCATAGTGCGGATGCTGATACCGGGATGATAGAGAGGCGGCCAGTACAGTAGAGTCAACAGGTTTATTGAACAAAACAAGAACCCACGCCCCAGGGGAGGGCCACACGGCCACAGCACCGGAACACCACCGAAGGAGGCCCCGGAGCGCTTAACCCCTATACAGGGATACCGCCGGTACCAACCTCGGAAGACCAATGAAGCGGACACGGGTGTTAAACAAACCCAAGGCAACGTGGAAACAACACCGCAACCGGGTATAAGATAGGACACGGGGAACCCGGAACACGGGGAATCTTGAGCAGGACTTGAGACAGCGATCTCAGCATGGAAGAGATCCGGGTAGCAGGCCAGGAACACGGAAGTCAGCGAGGAGCCGGCAGGGAGGAGATCTGCAGGAAGGAACACACAGAAATCAGATATCAAGCAAAATAAGGAACAACCTGACCAGACCAGGAATAGCAACTTCACTAAATAGAAATTGCCCTGGCAAAGACTGACAGGAAGCAGGAAGCTTATATTACAGCAGGGCACTCCTGATTGGCAGGACACAGAGGCATGGTGATTGGCTGAGGGGAGGAGCATGATCCCTGCAGCTCTCCAGCATTTACTGATTTGGAGATGGAGTTTCATGCGCTCAAGCAGTAGCCCCGGAAGTGAGGAGCTGAGCGGCGCTATTCAAGCAGAGGGCGCTGGAGCCATGCGGCAGACCCCCGAGTGGTTACAGTACCCCCCCCGTCTACGCCCCCCCCGGACGGAAACCGGCCAGGAACCTGCGCAGAAGGCACGGGGCATTGACCTCCGCCTCCATGGTCCCGAGGGCACCGGCAAGGGCAGAAGGGGCCCGAGCGCAGTCGCTTGGGTGTCTTGTGTCGAGCACAGGAGGAACAAGCGGAGACATAGGCGGAGACGTCCCGACGCATATGCGGCCACCAGTAGTACCGACCAATCAAGTGTAAGGTCTTCGCCACCCCCCCATGTCCTGCAAGTCTGGAGGAATGGCCCCAGCGAAGGACGTGCCTCCGATCTGCCTCGGTTACCAGCGTCTTACCTGGTAGGGACAGACGGAGGGGTGCCGCCATGCAGGCGTTGGACGGATCGATGATGGAGCGTGACTCCTCCTCCCGACATTCGGACGTTACTAGGGTTTCGGCAGGGTTCAATGGGTAGACATGGCCCTTCGGGATGGAGCCCCTGGCACCAGATCAACGGACAGACACAGGGTCCGTGCGGAGGTGACGTCTCGGCCTCCTTCTGGTCGAGGACGTCGGCATATGACCGATAGGCTGAGGGCAGCCCGGGCAACGCTGCCAGTGCAGGTGGCAGCCGGAGGGAGAAACGGGAAGAAGGCATCGGCTATGGCACACCTGCCCCCACCGCAGGACCTCACCTGTTCGCCATTCCAGTACTGGTTCATGAATGCGGAGCCATGGAAGACCGAGCAGAAACGGAGGAGACAGGACCGGCAGGACATAGAAGGTGAGGCGCTCAGCGTGACGAGGACCGACTTGTATTTCCACCTCTCCGGTGACACCTGTCACAGCGTCTTGTAAGGGCCTCCCATCGACCGAGGTGATGATGCGGGGATGCTGCAGGGGGTATATGGGAATACCGTAGCGTTGCGCCATCTCCAGCTGCACAAAGTTACCTGGAGACTCGGAATCCAGGCAAGCCACCTCCGAATGGCGTTCGTCTCCAACCGTAACCTGGATGGCAATAGTGAGAGGTGGAGAGGACTTCCTCTCTGTTAAGTGGGCCTCTCTTACCTGCCCTAGATGGAAGTTCTCCGTCCGCTTGGGACACTGGCGGCGAAAGTGGCCAGATCCTCCACAATAAAGGCTCAGGCCCCGGGTGATCCTCTCCTCCCTCCTCTGGAGTTGGAGCTGGACACGATCCACCTCCATGGCCTCGTGACCTGCCGGAGGTGCCGCGGGTTCCGGAAGGAAGGGTCCACTCTTATGCGTCATCTCCTGCGTTCTCTCCTGGAACCGCTCCTGGAGACGACGGTCAATTCGGACAGCGAGGGTGATGTACTCCTCCAGGGAGCTGGGTAGGCCCTGAACCGTCAGTTCGTCCTTGATACGGCTTGACAACCCCCGGCGGAAGACACCAACCAAGGGCTCATCCGCCCAGCGGAGCTCGGCAGCCATAGAACGGAATTGGATGGCATACTGCCCAATAGACTGATTACCTTGTCGCAGGTTGAAGAGCGCCTTGGTGGCGGAGGCCACCCGTCCTGGCTCATCAAAGGCCTTATGAAAGGTGTCCAGAAACGCCCGCAGGTTGGACACGATGGGATCCTCTCTCTCCAACAATGGGTTGAACCATGCCAGTGCCTCTCCCTCGAGGTGCGAAGCCAGAAACGCCACTTTCGCCTCATCCGTCGGGTATTGGTGAGGTAATAACCGGAGGTGGAGCTGGCACTGGTTAATAAACCCCCATCTTGCTTTAGAATCCCCGGTGTACCTGGTGGGCTGGCACAGTCGTGGAGAAGACACAGCTCCCGCCGGAGCTCCAGTTGGAAGCACGGGGACGGAACCTTGGCTTCCTGTTGTGCTCAGTAGGCTGGTAAGCCGGTCATCCAAGGAGGACACATGGGATGACATCCGAGTCTGTCTCTCTCTCTGATGGTCCAATTCCTGGTGGAGACTCAGCACCTGGGAAGAGAGAGGGGAATCAGTGGTAGAGGACGCCCCCAAGCGGGCCTCTAGAGACTGGATAAACGCCACAACCTGGTCGTGACTCTGGCGGAGTGCGGCCAGCTCTCATTGGGCATCACACCTGGTATCAGCGGGGTCCATGGCCAGGGCAAGATCTGTCACGTCCTACTGACGGACCCCACACGTGGACCCACTGGACTTCGTAGTGCAGATGCTGATACCGGGATGATAGAGAGGTGGACCAGTACAGTAGAGTCAACAGGTTTATTGAACAAAACAAGAACCCACGCCCAGGGGAGGGCCACAGCATTGGAACACCACCGAAGGAGGCCCCGGAGCACTTAACCCCTATACAGGGATACCGCCGGTACCAACCTCGGAAGGACCAATGAAGCGGACACGGGTGTTAAACCAACCCAAGGCAACGTGGAAACAACACCACAACCGGGTATAAGATAGGACACGGAGAACCGGGAACACGGGGAATCTGGAGCAGGACTTGAGACAGCGATCTCAGCATGGAAGAGATCCGGGTAGCAGGCCAGGAACACGGAAGTCAGCGAGGAGCCGGCAGAGAGGAGATCTGCAGGAAGGAACACACAGAAATCAGATATCAAGCAAAATAAGGAACAACCTGACCAGGAATAGCAACTTCACTAAATAGAAATTGCCCTGGCAAAGACTGACAGGAAACAGGAAGCTTATATTACAGCAGGGCACTCCTGATTGGCAGGACACAGAGGCATGGTGATTGGCTGAGGGGAGGAGCATGATCCATGCAGCTCTCCAGCATTCACTGATTTGGAGATGGGGTTTCATGCACTCAAGCAGTAACCCCGGACGTGAGGAGCTGAGCGGCGCTATTCAAGCAGAGGGCGCTGGAGCCCTGCGGCAGACCCCCGAGTGGTTACACAGCTCTAGAAAATGGCGCTTCTAGGAATGTGCCATTTTCTGTTGCAGCTGAAGGCTGCAACTTGCAGCATGGGGGGGCCAGAGCACTTGGGCCACCCCGCACTGAGTATTTCAGCCCCCAGCTACCTAGTTTTACCTGGCTGGAAATCAAAAATAAGGCAAAGCCCTATGTAATTTTTTAAAATTATTTCTTACAATTTTTTTTTTAAAAAAGGACTTCCCTATATTTCTGATTACCAGCTAGGTAAAACTAAGCAGCTGGGGGTGGGTGGCAGTCCACAACTGGCTGCTGTGCCTGTGCTGGCGACCAAAAAACAGATGCGACCCACGTCGCATTATGAAGTCAAGAATCTGTTTTTTTGTTCCAGCCTTTAACCTAGTTTTATTCACATTACCGATAATGAACAGTTGCTTAAAAAAACACAGCAAAATTTGCATGAAAAAAACGGGCCAAAAAAGCACAAAGAACCAACTTATTTGTGCGGATCTATGAAACATGGTGTGGATTTTGGACGTCTAAAATCTGCAGCACACATTCTACAAACCCTGGCAAAAATTATGGAATCACCTGGCTTGGAGGATGTTCATTCAGTTTTTTAATGTTGTAAAAAAAAAAGCAGATCAAAGACATGGCACAAAACCAAAGTAATTTCAAATGGCAACTTTATGGCTTGAAGAAACACTAAAAGAAATCAAGACTAAAAATGTGGTAATCAGTAAGGGTAATTTTTTTCAGACCAAGCAGAGGGAAAAATTATGGAATTACTCAATTCTGAGGAAAAGATATGGAATAATGACAAACAAACAAAAGAACACTCCAATACATCACTAGTATTTTGTTGCACCACCTATGGCTTTAATAACAGCTTGCAATCTCTGAAGCATGGACTTAATGAGTGACAAACAGTACTCATCATCAATCTGGCTCCAACTTTCTCTTATTGCTGTTGCCAGATCAGCTTTGCAGGCTGGAGCCTTGTCATGGACCATTTTCTTCAACGTCTACTCAATATTTTCCATTGGATTGAAACCTGGACTATTTGCAGGACATGACATTGACCTTATGTGTCTTCTTTCAAGGAATGTTTTCACAGTTTTTGCTCTATGCAGGATGCATTATCATCTTGATAAATTATTTCATCATACCCAAACATCCATTCAATTGATAGGATAAGAAAACTGTCCAAAATATCAATATAAACTTGGGCATTTATTGAAGATTTAATGACAGCCACCTCCCCAGTGCCTTTACCTGACATGCAGCCCCATATCATCAATGACTGTGGCAGTCATCTTTATAAATGTCATTGAAACGGCACCAAACAAAAGTTCCACATCACCTTGCCCAATGCAAATTCGTGATTCATCACTGCATATGACTTTCATCCAGTCATCCACAGTGCACGATTGCTTTTCCTTAGCCTATTGTAACCTTGTTTTTTCTCTTTACGTGTAAATGATGACTTTTGTTTAGCTTTTCTGTATGTAAATCCCATTTCCTTTAGGTGGTTTCTTACAGTTCGGTCACAGACATTGACTCCAGTTTCCTCCCATTCGTTCCTCATTTGTTTTGTTGCGCATTTCCTGTTTTGGAGACATATTGCTTTAAGTTTCCGGTTTTGACGCTTTGATGTCTTCCTTAGTCTACCAGTATGTAGACTAAGTTTTTCAAAATATGAAAAAGTTTAAAAAAATAACATTTTATATCCGCTTTCCCCCCCATCCCTCGTTTGCTTCTTTGAAAGTAAAAGCATAAAAAAAAAAATACACGCATTTGGTATTGGTACATTCAAAATTGCCCGATCTATCAAAATATTACATTTTGTCCCTTTTTCTAGTACATTATATGGTATAATAAATATTTAATTCAAAAGTACAACATGTCACGTAAACAACAAGCCCTCATATGTCTATACTGTTAGAAAAATAAAAAAGTTATGGCTTCTGGAAGGAGGAGAGCTAAAAACGAAAAATAACCTGGGGTGCAGGGATTACGTAATAATAGACTTTTATTACTTAAACTAAAAAAACTTCAATCAGCAAAAATACTAGCATACCACAAAGATATACACATTAAAATAAAAGCAAGAATGTAGAACATTATTATAATGCAATTGTTACATAATATTCAACTATTTACAATGGTTCAGTACTTAGCTTAATGCACAACAGTGTAATCTCAGATACAAATACCTACCCACTATGTGTAAGTCAATAAAAAAATTGCTATCTCATTTACAAGGGCTCATAAAATAGAGGGGTATAGTTTGGCCTAGGTTACTTTACACCCCCCCCAGGTATAGTTTGGCCTAGAACAGTTTATCCCCATTGTATACTCTGACCTAGGCAGTTTATCCCCCGGTGTATATTCTGACCTGCAGGGGTACAGTTTGGCCTAGGCTGCTTTAATCCAGGGTATAGTTTGGCCTAAGATAGTATATCCTATAGATATACTTCAACCTAATCTAAACTATACTTGGGTTTAATCTGGACAGGGGTTAATTTGGCCTGCTACACTGGGCTCCTGTATGAGACAAAAGTGCTAGCGAAGTAAATTGCTGCAACATCTCGGGCAAGTGGCACAGCACAGCGGTCCTGATCAGCTTTGACCAGATGTGTGTTATATTTCATTTATGTACTTTTTTGGTGTACATTTTAAGAAATTCCTTTAAACCTGTCAGGTCCTCCATGCCACCAAAACCACAAGCAGTTGTGAGCAGATATCAAAATTTCCTGTCTAACAGTACCTTCATGTCTTTGCACACATGAATAGATCTTTAGAAAAAGTATTTCTAAAGTCTGTTTATTCTATGCAAATAAGACCTTTGACTAAACAAAGGGGTGTTAGTTTCCTGACTAGTCGACCCACAGCATTAAGCTTCTGTAGCCAGGCATACGAGTCCCACCTTCAGAGAGACTGACTGTGCATGATCAGAAATGCGGACAACTTCCGATCATGCACAGTGAGCATGTCTGAAGCCGTATTGTGTACACCCTTCTTCAGAAGCTCAATGCGGTGAGTAAAACAAAGCTGCACAAGCTTTCTATAGCACTGGCAAAGACGTTGTCTTTTGTAAAGCATGTTATTATGCCCACAGGAGCATGCTAATTAGGCCGACTAGTCGGGTAACTAACACCCCCTCGACTAGTTGAAAGCCTAATTTGCATATCATAAACAGATTTTTTCTAAAAATGTGCTTATGTGTGCAAAGACATGAAGGGATGTGCCCACAACTGCTAGTGGTTCTGGGGGTAGATAGGACCTAGCAGGTTCCATTTAAACCCATTTAGGAAATCCAAGTTCTCTGACTTGTCTAATGTCATTCTTGTTCTATATCCCATTTTATACTGATAAGGAACTCCTGGCCCTCGGCTTACATAACTAGGGACCTGGACAGTTTAAAAGTCATGGCCTTCCACCCAGCACTTGATGTATCACATGACATGCCACATGATTTCCATGATAGATCATGTGATAGGTCAAAGTGTGCCATCCAATTTTTTAACCTTATGTAGAGCACTATACATAGCATAGTCCACTACATAATAGAGCAGTGGTTGGAAACTAATTTTCCAAAGGGGCCACATGAATGACAGTTGTGAAGTGATGAACCAATAGTCTGAATTAATTCTGCTCAATATAAATATTAACATATTAATTATTTAAAATTAATATTATTTAATTTACATTATGAGCCCTCACACTGACCCCATATATTCAGCATGAACCCCCTACATACATTTCGGTATGTGCCCTTGCATAGTCCCCTGTATACAGTGTGAGGCCAACATATCCCCTATATGCAGCATGAGCCCCACATAGCCTCCGCTTATTGACTGTGAGTCCACCCCATATACAGTATAAGCTCTGATTTAGCTTCCTATATACAGCATAAACCCCAAATAGCTCTTTATATACAGTATGAGCCCCATACATAGCTTCCTGTATACAGCATGAGCCCTTAAATTGCACCCTAAATACAGTTTGAGCCCCTACATACTCCCCACAAAGCATGAGCTCCAACATAAACTTCCTATATTCAGAGTGACCCCTCTTATAGCCCCCTATACACACACACATAACCCATACACAAAAATAAAAAAAACAACACATATCTGGCACCCTGTGCCAGGTCACCACAGAATCCCTTGGGACATGGATGGATAGTACACAGCAAGCAGATCCCACTAACAAACAACACCTTTCACCCCATACCTGTAGGGGGAGCTCCACTGGTTGCCTTAAGCCAGTTCCCCCTATAAATACGGGTCCTGGAGGAGAAAACAGTCACTACAGACCTGTGAACAGCTGAGTGAGCTGACCTGGTACTGGAGCCGTGCTAGGCCCATACCAGAGACACCTGAGAAAGTGGTAGACCCTCAGAGTAGGGGTCACAGGAAAAGCAGAGAAGCAAGTACAAGAAGAGGCAGAGGAGTCATACTGACTCACCCTAATAGAGTTCCGGTCACTGGGTCCGAGATACAAGGACACAGTATAGACCTTGCAGAGAAACCAGCACTACAAATAGGGGGTTTAGCTCCCTGGACACCCGAAGCACCACCAAATGAGAGCCCAGAGTCTAGGCCAAGACAGGAATCCCATAGAGTGCCCTCAGTGCAACAAATCCGGGTGTGAAGAGTCACACAGAAAGTGCAGTAACGGTTTGGCCGGGTTTCATGCCTGCCAGACTCCAGCAGAGTAACAGACACAAGGAAGCCTACAACCCTGCTTGCTGTGGAAAGTCCTGAAGTGTTTATCTCATCTCCGGTCGAGGGTACCCGTCAACATCAGTAAAGGTACCAAAAGACTTTATGTGTGCGTGTCCCTCCTTCCAGCCGCACTACACCGACCGCGCTACCCTATTCCCCTCAACTCCATTAACTCCCCCAGGGAACCCCGCTCATCCTGTAGGGAGCGGTTCCATCTAGCTGCCGCACATCACCCGGAGGCCAAAGCAGCACCGGTGCCATCACCGGACCCCTACAGATGGCGTCACGACAGACATTTTTATTCCTTCATTGCCAACATCCCCTTCCCCTTTTCATCTGCATTCCCACGGCCTCAGGCACCGCCACCCGTGACTACCCCCAGAGACCAGCGCCTGAGTGTCCGAGTACCCCACGGGCCTGGGCCGGACACATACATCATTCCCATTGCCCTTGCACTCTGCCCCAGATTCTGGGGCTCCAATTTTTCTTGTGGCCAGCATATATATAATGGAACTATGTGATGTTTGCCAATTTGAAATACAGACCCAACATTGCAGATTTGGTTCATGATCATAAACACAAGCATGTTTTTTTCCGCACTTTCTGTGTGGATACTGCGGGCTGGTAGCCAATCAGAGCGCATAAACATCCACAAGTTTTAGACACAAGGGCTTGTGTCATTGGTTGACTTGTGTCACTGACTGCCTAAGTCACATGTTCCTCGGAAAATAAGAAGTGGCCATTTGCCATTGTTGCGATTTTCAGAGATACTGCTAGGGACAGTGTTGCTGCCGCTCCGTGCTGCTCTGTCCTGCTCCATCTGTGCTGCACTAAAAGATAGCTAGCTACTCAATCACTTTTTAGCTACAATGGGAGGGAGAGAACGGCCATCCGGACATAGGAATTTGCTGAGAATAATTGTAATTACCATATCTGTGTGCATTACCAAAGCAGCATTTTCTGCATACAAATGATTGCGCAATCTATGTGTTTCCCCCAAAAGGCTTTGTTTTACCTCAAATAATAATGATTACAAATTCCTTCAGTTTCCACTAAAAAGGCTGTGGTTGGCATCAAACTAATTATTGCCAAATCCTTCAGTTTCCCCTAATAGGGTGTGTTTGACCCCAAACAAGTCATGTTCAAATATTTGTATTTCCCCTAAAAAGGCTGTTTTTGGACTCAAACAACTCATTACCAAATACTTCAGGTTACCGTAAAAAGGCTGTATTTGGCCTCAAACAATTGATAGACAAATCCTTCAGGTTCCCCTAAAAAGGCTGTGTTTGTCCTCAATCAACTGATTGTCAAATCCTTCAGTATGCCCTAAAATGTTTTTTTTTTGCCATTAACCAAATGATTTCCAAATACTTGTGTTTCCCTTAAAAAGGTTGTTTTGGCCTCAAACAACTGATTGCCGAATCCTTCAGTTTCCCCTAAAAGGCTGTGTTTTGCTTCAAACAACTGATTGCTAAATCCTTTAGTTACCACTAAAAGAGCTGCTTTTGTGTCATGGGATGGTATAGCAGATAGGGAATCAGGAGTAAAGATGGTAAGATAGGCAAAGGCGAATTCAGGAACCATTGTGACTCTAAAACTGGGGGTACCTGGCTCACCCTGATCCTGGAATTACCTCTAAAGGTGAGGATGTCCAGGCCACCACTCTATATTAATGATAAGAAAATGGAAGAAATACAAAATGAGTGTCAATCGCTATCGATCTGGGGCTCCATGCAAAATCTCACCTCGTGGGGTATTCAGGATCAGGAAGAAGGTGAGAGATCAGCCTAACACTACACGGGGGGGAACTAGTTAATGATTCCAAGGCAGTGTACCAACGTGCCACAGTGTCACCGACATTAGGTGTCACCAGAGAGCAGTAAAGGGTGTTCCACCCAGGAAACACACAAGCAACACCAACACCTGCCAGCCAGAACGGGGAGACCAAGACCGGCTTCAGGGTGTGCTCCCCTATATATTCTGGTCCGAGGAGCAACGAGTTCAGTGCAGTTCCTAGGAGGACTATGAAGACATCCTGGTGGATTGGAAGCTCTGAGCTCATCCCAGGATCGCTTACTAGTTCCAGGCCTAAGGCTAGGGTCTGAGGAAAGGAGAGAGAACAACACACAGGAATTCTGAGCAGCATAGAGCCGTCCCAGGAGACGAAGCGCATATGCACGGACACCGGAGTCCGAGACTGTGCAGGTCAAAACATACCGGCAGTCAACACCGGAAAGTGGGGGACTCCAGATTCTCCAGCTAAGCAGTGCCAGGAACACAGCAATGTATAGACTCCAGAAACGCTCACAGCCCACTGCAGGGTAAGAAGTGAAGGACTCGAGTTGCCTGTTATACTAGTGCACAGAGGACCGAGACAGGGCCGGCAGCCTAAGCTGAAGCAACTGCAGGGCCACTACACCAGCGCAGTGAGGAAGCTAATACGACCCGGCCGGGTGTGAACTACCCCAAACCTACTCTGTAAACAGCCCTGGACAGCTCATACCATCTGCTTAACTTCCAGTAAACAGACTGAGAAATGGCTATCAGGCATCTGGGTGTGTTACTTACGTCTACTTCCCTGTGCCCTGTAACGGAACCTTGTAAAACAAAAAGGAAAAGGGGCGCAAATGTGTAGGATCCCCTTATTAAAAACGTCTATGTGGCGTGGGTAGGTGGCCACTCACCTTATCGGGTTGTGCAATTCCTGCACAACCCGGTTTAACAGCCTCCGCTGCCGGCGGTATATGCAATGCCTCTCCGCTCTCCTCTCTCCTGTTCAAGGCAGATTGTTTGTGCTGTTCCTGAGCTGCTCCAGCCGCCAGTCCCTCAAAAAGGGAGTCGTTTTCATGCAAAAAATAGTAATGGCGGTCTAATTAGGAGCGCTCTAAGGAACAAGCAGACATGTAAGATGTTTTCATAAATATCAAACCTTTTATTAACTTCTTAGCTCCCCTCACAGCTCCACTACGCGTTTCAACTGCATACAAACAGTCTTCATCAGGTGGTGTCACCACCTGATGAAGACTGTTTGTATGCAGTTGAAACGCGTAGTGGAGCTGTGAGGGGAGCTAAGAAGTTAATAAAAGGTTTGATATTTATGAAAACATCTTACATGTCTGCTTGTTCCTTAGAGCGCTCCTAATTAGACCGCCATTACTATTTTTTGCCTGTAACGGAACCTTGTACCAGGAGAGTCGCCGACCAACAGCACTGTGGAGAGCTGCAGCTAAAAGTAAGTGACTGTGCGCTTCACTAAACCCCATTTCACACTACCACTCCTGCTCTGGGGACTACCAGCCGTACCCGGAGAGGGCTTACCATCCTCGCTGCCCCAAGTCCCCATCCCCACCAGGAAGCATGCAACGGTGGTTCCATTAACCACATACACTGGGTGGCATCTCGACAAATCTCCCCTGTAAATAACCCCTTTTTCAACTGACGCCCAGGCCACGGGACCAGGTCATGACTACCGTGATACCCTAGAGAGACAGCACCGGCATGGCTCCCGAGTACCGTGGGAGCGTCTCAGTTCCTGGCATCACAAGCATGATCCCGTGCCCATTAAAACGGGTATTGTGTGCCGTGAATTGTGTAAAATACATCTTTTGAACTGTCGCCATTGCAAAGCGCGCTGCGTGCGAGCAGAAAAGGGGCGTGTCATTGTGGGCAGTACCCTCCAGAGAGCGCAAAGCGAGGCCCGGCCTGTGGTCTGACAACATCCGTCGGGGACGCAAAACCCTGCTGCACACTGCAACGATTCTTGTACACCCCAACGGAAGTAAAAGACCGGGAGGGTCAGCATTAACTAAGGGGGCGGAAAGATGTCACAGCCAGCGCAGCCCGCACAGCGAATGGACGGAGCACCCGGAGGTGCTGGAGGGCAAGAGATGTCGCCGATCATGCCGTTCCTGATGCCGTACACCCCGGGCGCAATGTGGCTGCCACAATACTCTGGTGAGCCCAATACCTTAACTGACTTTAAAGAAAAAGTGGACCGTTGCTATCGGATGTATTCCCTGATGGAGGGCCAGCATGTCAGTATGCTTCTGGGACAATTAACTGGACATGCACAGCGGGAAGTGAAGTCCTGGTCAGACGACGTTAAAGACACTAAACAATCCGGAAAAAACAAGGTGATTTTTGCAATAAAAAATCAAAATTTATTAAGAAAGCTTAAAAAATTGAACAAAGTCAATAATGTATATAGAAATTACAATAATAACAGTGAGTTTTTTAATCAAGAAGTACACTGAAAAAATAAATATCAGCAAAAATGTCATTACATAGAAGAAAAGAAAACTGTATACACAACCCTAAACACTAAAAAGTGATCTTTGTAATGGTACCTTTACACGCCGCTACTGGATGGTGGCAACAACCGGGTACATGAGAGAAATGTATCTTGCACCACCAATTCAACTGACCAGGTGGCGAGTGGCTGGCTGGGGATAGGTCACTTCACATGATATAATGGTGAACCTTGGGAGCTGTATTCACTCCTGGATGAAGGCGTGAGCCAAAACGTGCATGTAGAGTGCAGCTATATCTGTATACATACCAGGTAATTAGCCCCTCTTGATCTTTGTTTTTGGTTTCACTTTTTAATGTTCTTATCTATGGTTAGCCACCTACAGTTAGGGCCAGAAATATTTGGACAGTGACACAATTTTCGCGAGTTGGGCTCTGCATGCCACCACATTGGATTTGAAATGAAACCTCTACAACAGAATTCAAGTGCAGATTGTAACGTTTAATTTGAAGGGTTGAACAAAAATATCTGATAGAAAATGTAGGAATTGTACACATTTCTTTACAAACACTCCACATTTTAGGAGGTCAAAAGTAATTGGACAAATAAACATAACCCAAACAAAATATTTTTATTTTCAATATTTTGTTGCGAATCCTTTGGAGGCAATCACTGCCTTAAGTCTGGAACCCATGGACATCACCAAATGCTGGGTTTCCTCCTTCTTAATGCTTTGCCAGGCCTTTACAGCCGCAGCCTTCAGGTCTTGCTTCTTTGTGGGTCTTTCCGTCTTAAGTCTGGATTTGAGCAAGTGAAATGCATGCTCAATTGGGTTAAGATCTGGTGATTGACTTGGCCATTGCAGAATGTTCCACTTTTTTGCACTCATGAACTCCTGGGTAGCTTTGGCTGTATGCTTGGGGTCATTGTCCATCTGTACTATGACGCGCCGTCCAATCAACTTTGCAGCATTTGGCTGAATCTGGGCTGAAAGTATATCCCGGTACACTTCAGAATTCATCCGGCTACTCTTTTCTGCTGTTATGTCATCAATAAACACAAGTGACCCAGTGCCATTGAAAGCCATGCAGGCCCATGCCATCACGTTGCCTCCACCATGTTTTACAGAGGATGTGGTGTGCCTTGGATCATGTGCCGTTCCCTTTCTTCTCAAAACTTTTTTCTTCCCATCATTCAGGTACAGGTTGATCTTTGTCTCATCTGTCCATAGAATACTTTTCCAGAACTGAGCTGGCTTCTTGAGGTGTTTTTCAGCAAATTTAACTCTGGCCTGTCTATTTTTGGAATTGATGAATGGTTTGCATCTAGATGTGAACCCTTTGTATTTACTGTCATGGAGTCTTCTCTTTACTGTTGACTTAGAGACAGATACACCTACTTCACTGAGAGTGTTCTGGACTTCAGTTGATGTTGTGAACGGGTTCATCTTCACCAAATAAAGTATGCGGCGATCATCCACCACTGTTGTCATCCGTGGACGCCCAGGCCTTTTAGAGTTCCCAAGCTCACCAGTCAATTCCTTTTTTCTCAGAATGTACCCAACTGTTGATTTTGCTTCTCCAAGCATGTCTGCTAGCTCTCTGATGGATTTTTTCTTTTTTTTCAGCCTCAGGATGTTCTGCTTCACCTCAATTGAGAGTTCCTTTGACCGCATGTTGTCTGGTCACAGCAACAGCTTCGAAATGCAAAACCACACACCTGGAATCTACCCCTGACCTTTTAACTACTTCATTGATTACAGGTTAACGAGGGAGACGCCTTCAGAGTTAATTGCAGCCCTTAGAGTCCATTGTCCAATTACTTTTGGTCCCTTGAAAAAGAGGAGGCTATGCATTACAGAGCTATAATTACTAAACCCTTTCTCCGATTTGGATGTGGAAACTCTCATATTGCAGCTGGGAATGTGCACTTTCAGCCCATATCTACTATATAATTGCCGTAGGCACTTCCGTGTCGGACCCCGAAAAGACCGTGGCTTTGTCACTCTGTGACGTCACCACGTGCAAGCAATGGCCGCGAAGCGGCCATTGCGAGTCGCTGGCCGAAAATCGAACCAGAGGCTCGGCCACAAAGTTAGCGATTTACCGCTCATGTAGCGCAGAGCAATGGCCGCGAGCGGCCATTGCGAGTCGCTGCCTGAGCTGCCGCACCTGCCGCAAGTCCCCCTATACTTTCTATGGGGATTACCGCAACCGCGCCGCAAGTGTAACGGTTATGCGGCAAACGCGGCAGATGCGGTTACACTTGCGGCGCGGTTGCGGTAATCCCCATAGAAAGTATAGGGGGACTTGCAGCAGGTGCGGCAAGTGCGGTTTTGCACTTGCGGCAAGTGCGGCCGCGAAAAAAACCGCAGTCAGCCGCGGTTTTTTTCGCGGCCGCACCTGCCGCAAGTGCAAAACCGCATTTGCCGCACCTGCCGCAAGTCCCCCTATACTTTCTATGGGGATTACCGCAACCGCGCCGCAAGTGTAACCGCATCTGCCGCGTTTGCCGCATAAGCATTACACTTGCGGCGCGGTTGCGGTAATCCCCATAGAAAGTATAGGGGGACTTGCGGCAGGTGTGGCAAGGGCGGTTTTGCACTTGCGGCAAGTGCAGCCGCTAATTAAAATAAAAAAAATTAATCTAATACAAATAAATTTAATTAAAATAAAAAATTAATATACAAATAATAAAAATAATAAATAATAAAATAAATCAAAATTAAAAAAATAAATAAATAAAATAAAAATATATATAATTAAAATATTAATAACATTAACTAATTCTAAGAAAATCAAATTACTCAAATAAAAAAAAATTCAATTAAAATAAAAAAAATAATAATATTATAAAAATATTAAATAATAAATAATTACAATAATAAAATAATAAATAATAAAAAAAATATTCCATATAAAAATTCATAACATTAACTAATTCTAATAAAAAAAAACAAATAAATAAAATATTCATAACATTAAGTTATTCAAAAAAAATGTAAATAAAAAAAAAAAAAAATAAAAAAAATAAAAAAAAAATAATATAGCTACTATAATCTAATTAACGCACGTTCTAGAATCCCGATGCATTTGCATCGGGCTCACAGCTAGTTATATATATAATTGTATTTCTGAACATGTTTTTGTAAACAGCTAAAATAACAAAACTTGTGTCACTGTCCAAATATTTCTGGCCCTAACTGTATGTGAGAGATAGGTGACAGCTAAAAAAATTTCTTTGGGAATATCTTTTTCTGTTTGATCTGACACGTAGATTTGCTAGTATAGGGTAACTGTAACAAAGATCACTTTTTAGTGTTTAGGGTTGTGTATACAGTTTTCTTTTCTTCTATGTAATGAAATTTTTGCTGATATTTATTTTTTCAGTGTACTTTTTGATTAAAAAACTCACTGTTATTATTGTAATTTCTATATACATTATTGACTTTGTTCAATTTTTTAAGCTTTCTTAATAAATTTTGATTTTTTTATTGCAAAAATCACCTTGTTTTTTTCTGATTGTTTAATGTTTATGGGTGAGCGAATCTACTCGCTAGGACTCGTTACTCGGCGAGTAGTAAGGGACTCGCAGGACTCGGTACTCTGCAAGTTTCCCAGTGATTACTCGCACAGTAAACGAGTCCAATGCAAATCAATATCAATCCTAGTTTTGTCACAGACTCTGACAAAACTAGGATTGCCTTTGACTTGCATTGGTCTGATTACTGTGCAAGTAATCGCTGGGAAACTCGCAAAGAAACTGCTGTTACTTTGCGAGCCGAGTCCAGCTGTCTTCTCTGTGCAGGCTGCCGCAGCTCCAGGGTCCTAGAGCCCGCCTGCTCACAGAGATGATGTAGCAGAGTTGCGATTATTCTCAGTCTGCTCATTCCCTGTGCATAGACATCTATATCTATGCACAGGGGATGTAGCAGAGAGGACATCGCATTTTGGACTACGTCGGACGGAAGAGGATTTTTTTAATTAAAGATGGAGTCCCTAATGGCTTTTTTTTTTTATTTCTAATAAAAAATTTTCTCTGTGTTGTGTTTTTTTAACCCTTTATTGGAGATTCTTAGTGGCTGGGTCAAACGTGGCCTGACATTAAGAATCTCGGGCTTAATACCAGCTTGTATAACAATCTGGTATTAACCCCTTTATTACCCAGCGTGCCACCGCCACTAGGGCCGCTGGAAGAGCGGGGTTCAGCGCCAGAGGATGGCGCTTCAATGAACGCGCCATCTTCTGGGGCGGCTGCGGGCTGCAATTTGCAGCGGGGGGTGCCCAGAAAGCTTGGGCATCCCTGCGCTGCGGATTCCAGCCCCCAGCTGCTTAGCTGTACCTGGCTAGACATAGAAATTGCGCGGAGCCCCACGCATTTTTTTTTATTATTTCATGAAATTCATGAAATAATTAAAAAAAAGGGCTCCCCTATATTCTTGTGTCCGGCCAGGTACAAATAGGCACCTGGGGGTTGGGGGCAGCCCGTCGCTGCCTGCTGGATCCGGCTGGTTCCAGAAAAACGGCGAAGCCCACGTGAAATTTTTTTCTGACAAATACATAAAACAATGTAAATAAAAGGGACTGCATCTTTATTAACCCCTGGACCATGGGCGAGGGGTTAATAAAGATGCAGTCCCTTTTTTAGGATTGTTTTATTGATTTTTCAGAAAAAAAATTACATGGTTTTTCTGGAACCAGCCGGATCCAGCAGGCAGTGACGGGCTGCCCCAAACCCCAGGTGCCCATTTGTACCTGGCCGGACACAAGAATATAGGGGAGCCCTTTTTTTTTATTATTTCATGAATTTCATGAATTTCATGAAATAATTAAAAAAAAAATGTGTGGGGCTCCGCGCAATTTCTATGTTTAGCCAGGTACAGCTAAGCAGCTGGGGGCTGGAATCCGCAGCGCAGGGAGGCCCAAGCTTTCTGGGCACCCCCCGCTGCAAATTGCAGCCCGCAGCCGCACCAGAAGATGGCGCGTTCATTGAAGCGCCATCCTCTGGCGCTGAACCCCGCTCTTCCAGCGGCCCTGGTGGCGGTGGCACGCTAGGTAATAAAGAGGTTAGGGCCAGCTTTGTATTATCAGCTGGCCCTAAGCCCGAAATTTATGGCGGTTACGCCAATATTAGACATGACCACCATGAATTTCTATTAAATTGTTTTAAAAAAAACACAACACAGAGAAAATATTTTATTAGAAATAAAAAAAAAAAGCCATTAGGGACTCCATCTTTAATTAAAAAAATCATCTTCCGTCCGACGCAGTCCAAAACGCGATGTCCTCTCTGCTACATCCCCTGTGCATAGATATAGATGTCTATGCACAGGGAATGAGCAGACTGAGAACAATCTCAGCTCTGCTACATTAGGCAGCAGGCAGGCTCTAGGACCCTGGAGCTGCGGCAGCCTGCACACAGAGCAGACAGCCGGACTCTTATCTGTGCGAGTTTCCCAGCGATTTTTTGCACAGTAAACGAGTCCAATGCAAATCAATGGCAAAACTAGGATTGCTTCAGGCTGAAGCTTCCGAGACACATCTGTGATTTGTAAATCGCACACTACTCGCTATTACTCGCTTCCCCATTTATTAACATTGGACTCGCTAGACTCGCAACGAGTAGCGAGTCCCGGGCTCGGACTCGCTAGAGTCAAGCAATTCCGAGTAATTTAGGATTCGCCCATCACTAGTGAGCACATTTTCCATGATTTAGAGAGGTGATGAATTGGTTTATAAATCATCTTCTGTAAGCCTAATTCTGACGTTAAAGACACTGTAGAACATGTAATGACCAGATTGAAAGCCACATTTGAGACCAGCGTGGATGCTCGGGCTAAGATGAGATTCTTTGGGTGCCGGCAGAAACCCACAAGAGGACTAGGCATAACAGCAGAACTGCTGGCACAAGGAAGATAGTTACAATGCCTTGGATGGGCTATATCCCTCCATAGAGGGCGACTGCAGATGATGGCAATACAATCCAGACTGAATTGGGGATTAAGAAAGGCAATCTGCATATTGAATGCAGAAGAGCCTCATGATTACAGACTCTGCCCTGTGTTCAGTTACAGTGCAAAATCCATCAGCTATACCTAGAGCTACTGCAAAGTCCCTGGAGCCCATCACTAATGAGGCTCTGAACCAAAATATAGATGCCCTAACTGAAACTGTAGCTGCCATGGTCAAAGTGATACAACAGCTGCGTGGATCCAAGCCCATGGAGAAGATCGAGTTGGCTACCAGCAAGGAGGATGTCCCGTGGATGAGACCCAGGAGATACCCAGCGACTAGAGGACGACCCAACAACTGCTACCAACCGGATGGACAGCCAATATGTCGCCGCTGTGGAGAAGCGGGCCATTTTGCCACAGAGTGTGCTTTAAATGAGGATCCCCTGGGGAAGCGGGCCACTCCACAGGAATTAACTCTCAAGGTCCCTCAAATTAGCACAACTGGTATGTGGGAGGCCGTCCAACAATCCCTATCATACTGCATGGGATCTCCATGAATGCTTTGTTGGACACAGGCTCGCAGATCTCCTTCATACCCTATATCCTTTTTTAGCAGTACTGGGCTGATTTAGACATTACCCGTGGTCCAGATGGTGACTTGAATATATGGGCTCATAATGGTAAACTGGTACCACAAATTGGTTTTAAAGAGATGACCATTAAAATTGGGAAGGTACAATTAAAAGATCAACATTGTTGATGTTGACCGGCATGGGCATGAGCATGACCCAACTATTTTGATAGGCATGAATGTGATGGAACATTGTCTTGCAGAAATTATTGGCGTTTTACAGTGCATGGCCGGTACTGCCAGTTCCAGGCAACAGTGAGTCCTGCAGAAGAATATAAAGGCTCTGATGTTGAAGCAGCAGATAGAGTTGTCCGGTGGAGAGATTGGCAGTGCAAGGGTAAGTGATCCAATACCCATTGTAATTCCTCCCAAAGCTGAAATGATGGTCTGGTGTAGAGCCGCAATAGGCATCAGAGGGCGAGACTATAAAGTCCTGGTAGAATCCGTGTACTCAAACAGTAGGTCCACTATACTGACGGCCAGAGGAGTAGTTGAGGTACACAGGGGGTAGAGTGCCAATGCACCTTCTAAATTGCGAAGAGGATGAGGTGATCCTACCAAAGTATGATACCATGGCTAAGTTGTACACTGTGAATAACAATGCCATCACCACAGTTGAACCATTGAAACCATCAAGTCAGGCGGATTGTAATGGCTCAGAGAGGAAATTGGAGGATTGGTGCCAAAAATGACATGTAGGTGCCAGTTCTACACCCTCTCACCAAAAGCATCGGGTATACCGGGTCGTGAGGGAGTATGAGCAGATCTTCAGCAAACACTAGACTTTTAAAGACATGCTTAAAGAGATGAAAGAAGCAGGGGTAATAAGAGCCAGTTGTAGCCCCTGGGCAGCACCTTTAGTGCTAGTTAAAAAGAAGGATGGGACCATGAGGATGTGCATAGATTACCGGCAGATCAACCGCATTACACACAAGGATGCATACCCATTACCCAGGATAGAAGAATCATTAGCTGCATTAAAATCTGCTAACTACTTTTCCACCTTAGATCTGACTAGTGGGTATTGGCAAGTTCCTGTGGCAGAGGCTGACCGTGAGAAGACTGCGTTCTCTACGCCCATGGGCCTCTGTGAGTTCAATTGTATGCTGTTTGGATTCTGCAATGCACCCGGTACATTCCAGAGACTGATGGAGTGCTGCTTAGGACACAAGAACTTCGAAACTGTCCTCCTGTACCTGGATGACATCATAGTCTATTCCAAGATGCATGAAGAACATCTACAACATCTAGCTGAAGTGTTTGAAGCCTTGTCCTTGTACGGCATGAAGATCAAGCCATCTAAGTGTCACCTGATGAATCCAAAGGTGCAGTACCTGGGACATGTGGTGAGCTCCGAAGGCGTAGCACCAGATCCCGAGAAGGTTACAGTGATAAGGGATTGGCCAAGACCCACCAGCATGAAAGAGGTGAGGCAGTTCCTGGGACTGGTAGGCTACTATAGGAGGTTTATCAAAGGCTTCACCAAGCTGGCAGCTTCTCTACAAGATGTCCTGGTAGGGCAGACTAAGAAGTCCTCAGCCCTAACTCTTCCTTCCCAGTGGAGTGAAGAAAGAGAAGAATCCTTCAGGAAGCTGAAGTTAGCCTTGACGGGAGAAGAGATCTTGGCATATCCTGACTACCATCGACCCTTCATTCTGTACACGGATGCCAGCAACATGGGGCTGGGAGCAGTGTTGTCGCAGATGCAAGAAAGCAAAGAAAGAGTTATCGCCTATGCAAACAGGAAGCTCCGGCCTACGGAAAGAAACCCCTGAAAATTACAGTTCCTTCAAGTTAGAACTACTGGCAGTAGTTTGGGCTGTAACAGAACGTTTCAAACACTACCTGTCAGCTGCAAAGTTTACCATCTACACTGATAACAATCCGTTAACACTCCTGGAGTCAGCAAAATTAGGTGCGTTGGGACAGAGATGGATGGCCCGGCTGTCTAATTACGACTTCAGCACCAAGTACAGAGCAGGTCGCAAGAATGGTAATGCAGATGCCTTATCCCGGATGCCACATTTGGGAGATGTGGAAGAGGAACCGGAGGAGTTGGAAGAAATAAAGCTACTGGCCTTTCACTGCCCTAAAGTCACAAGTGTGCACCAGGAGAACCAACACGTGACACTCAACCCCTTATCACATCACAGATGGGCTGACATACAAGACAGTGACCTGGCAGCGGGACTAGTCAAGAGATTGCAGAAGCAGGAAGGTGCATACCCTGATCAGAACACTGCAGCTGAAGCTCAACAACTCTGGAAGGAAAGAGTTAGATTGTTCCTGTATAAAGAGAAGTTATGCAGAAGACATGTGAATCCCAAGACACATGAGTTGGTCTGACAGGTCATAGTTCCCAAGAAAGATACCAAGATGGTCTTACAAGCTTACCATGATGGTGCAGGACATTTTAGATGGAAGAAGTTAGAAGTGCTCTTAAAAGGTAGATTCTACTGGGTTGGCATGAGAAGATCAATTGAAGACTATTGTAGAAAGTGTGGCTTGTGCAACCTAAGGAGGAAGGATCAAGAGAGTCAGGGAGCTCCGCTCAAGTCCATAATCACCAAGCGGCCACTAGAGTTAGTAGCACTCGACCACGTCAAACTAACACCAAGCAGATCTGGCTACGTCTATGCCTTGACAATCGTGGACCACTATTCCCATTTCCTCATGGTGGTGCCAGTAAAGGATCTTACTGCAAGAACAGCAGCAAAAGCATTCCAGACATACTTTTGCAGACCTCATGGCTACCCTGAACAGGTCTTAGCAGATCAAGGTCCAGCGTTTGAAGCAGAGGTGCTTAAAGAATTCTGTAACATGTATGGATGTACGAAGATTCGGACAACAGTATATCATCCACAGGCAAATGGCTTATGTGACAAGATGAACCACATAGTTATTGACCTTTTGAAGACATTGCCAGCATCGGAAGGAAATCAATGGCCAGAGAAGTTACCGAACTTGATAGACTTGTACAACCATATTCCGCTGAGTTCAACCAATTGTACCCCAGGTTATCTTATGAGAGCAAGACCCGGTAAGCTACCAATTGATTTGGATATGGGAATTGTCGAACCAGAAGCAGAACATTCAGATGCAACCAAGTGGGATACTCTATGTAAACAGAAGTACCTTCAAGTTCAAGAATGTGTTGAGAAGAGTCTCCAGCAAGCAAGAGAGAAGCAAGAGAAAAAATTGAATCAACATGCTTCCGCAGTTCCTTTGCAACCTGGTGAAAAAGTCTTGAAAAGAAACAGAAGAACCCATAAATTGGATGATCAATGGAACTAACACCATACACCATTCTCCCATCAAACTTTGATAATACTAATGTGTGTTTAAGTAGCAAAGATGGAGGCAAGACATCCTCAGCAGTATCCAGAGATCACTTGAAGTTGTGTCCTGAAACCAAGACACCAGCGAATCCTGTAACCAAAACAGATGAACCTAAGAACGAAGATGTGTTCTATATAGTCTTTGGAGATTTTCCAAAAACCTGGATGAACTATCATGGAGCCGTACTAGTCCCAATGCTCGCATTTTATCAAGTGGCAGAACTCAAACCAATGCCTGCATTACCACCTGAACCAGTGCAGCAACACGAAGAAATCCCAAGATTAGAAGAACTGGAAGTTGAACCTGTAGAGGAAGAACAGGCAGAACAGATTCCTGAACCAAGTGAACTTGCCAGTTCTACTAGTAGATCCCCATCCTCAGAACTAGAAACACAAGAAAAATATAGTTCTGCACATAGTCTAACACTGAGTACACCCGGTACACTTGTAGTAAGAAGGTAACTACGCAGTACTCAGAGTCAGTTACCAGCACTTTATAAAGATTAAAATGTGAATACCAGTAATGTACATATGTTTTATTGTAAAGAAGTGTGAATAAAACCGGGTAAACATAGTGTACACAAGGGTGGAGGAACTGGATTAACACCCATGCATATCAAGTTAGGGAAAGAAACTGCCTGGGGTTGGTATAAGAGAAGCCAGACCTCCTCAGCAGAGACACCAGTAGGTACTTTATTTATTTGTTTATATGTGCAACGTTGAAACCTTAAAGCCCAGTACCTACAGAGACTTTCCTGTATGAACTCTATTCATTAAAAAAAAAATGGACCATTATATACCACTGGACGGGTTGTGGTAAAGACTTTCTTGTAAATAAACATTTACCAGCCCCAGAGGGAAATGGACTAAGACTTTGTACATAATTAAAAATGTTATTCCTGTTATGTTGTTGAAAAATTGCCACAGTCTCGGAGTACTGTCTTTCACTAAGGGGGTATGTGGCACACCAGTACCACCGTGCCACAGTGTCATCGCCATTAGGTGTCACCAGAGAGCAATAAAGGGTCTTACACCCAGGCAACACACAAGCAACACCAACACCTGCCTGCCAGAACGGGGAGACCAAGACCGGCTTCAGGGTGAGCTCCCCTATATATTCTGGTCCGAGGAGCAATGAGTTCAGTGCAGTTCCTAGCAGGCCTGTGAAGACATCCTGGTGGATTGGAAGCTCTGAGCTCATCCCAGGATCCCTTACTAGTTCCAGGCCTAAGGATAGGGTCTGAGGAAAGGAGAGAGAACAACACACAGGGAGGCTGAGCAGCATGGAGCCGTCCCAGGAGACGAAGCGCATAAGCACAGACACCGGAGTCCAAGACTGTGCAGGTCAAGACACACCGGCAGTCAACACCGGAAAGTGGGGGACTCCAGATTCTCCAGCTAAGCAGTGCCAGGAACACAGCAATGTATAGACTCCAGAAACGCTCACAACCCACTGCAGGGTAAGAAGTGAAGGACTCGAGTTGCCTGTTATACTAGCAGCCTAAGCTGAAGCAACTGCAGGGCCACTACACCAGCGCAGTGAGGAAGCCAATACGACCCGGCCGGGTGTGAACTACCCCAAACCTGCTCTGTAAACATTCCGGGACAGCCTATACCATCTGCTTAACTTCCAGTAAACAGACTGAGAAATGGCTATCAGGTGTCTGTGTGTTACTTGCGTTTACTTCCCTGTGCCCTGCAACGGAATCTTGTACCAGGAGATTCGCCAACCAACAGCACTGTGTAGAGCTGCAGCTTAAAGTAAGTGACTGTGCGCTTCACTAAACCCCATTCCACACTACCACTCCTTCCCTGGTGACTACCAGCCCTACCTGGAGATGGCTTACCATCCTCGCTGCCCCAAGTCACCATCCCCAGCAGGAATCATGCAACGGTGGTTCCATTAACCACATACTTTGGGTGGAGTCATGACAAATCTCCCCTGTAAATAACCCATTTTTCAACTGACGCCCAGGCCACAGGACCGGGTCACGACTACCGTGATACCCCAGAGAGGCAGCATCGACCCGGTTCCGGAGTACCCCACGGCCTGGGGCGCCTCAACTGTCATCAAGAAAACTATTGGTAACACATTACGCCATAATGGATTGAAATCTCACAGTGCCCGCAAACTCCCACTGCTCAAGCAGGCACATGTGCAGGGCCATCTGAAGCTTACCAATGAACACCTTGGTGATTCTGAGAGTGATTAGGAGAAGGTGCTGTGGTCAGATGAGGCAAAAATGGAGTTCTTTGGCATTAATTCAACACGTGTTTGAAGGAAGAGAAATGTTGCCTATGACCCAAAAAACATCATCCCCACTGTCAAGCATGGTGGAGGAAACATGTTTTGGGGGTGTTACCCTACTAAGGGCATAGGACTACTTCACCGAATCAATGGGACAATGGATGGAGCCATATCTGTAAAATCCTGAGTGACAACCTCCTTCCTTCCGCCATTACATTAAAAATGAGTTTTAGCTTGGTCTTCGAGCACAACAATGATCCAAAACATGCAGCCAAGGCAACAAAGGAGTGGCTCAAAAAGAAGCACATTAATGTCATGGAATGGCCTAGCCAATTTCCAGACCCTAATCCCATAGAAAACCTATGGAGGGAGCTGAAGCTTGGAGTTTTTAAGTGACAGCTTCAAAATCTTAATGATTTAGATAGGATGTGCAAAGAGGAGTGGACCAAAATTCCTCCTAACATGTGCGCAGACCTCATCATCACCTACAAAATCTTTGAGTGCTGTGCTTGTCAACAAGGGTTTTGTCACCAAGTATGAAGTCTTGTTTGCCAGAGGGATCAAATACTTATATATTTGTGCAAAATGCAAGTACAATATAATTTAGACTGATTTTCTGGATTTTATTTTTGATAACTTTGTCAGTGGGCAAGCTTACAAAATCAGCAAGGGATCAAATAATTATTTCCTTCACTGTAGATGACCGGAATAGCGATGCTGTTGATGGCATCATCAATACTAACCATTTTAGTAGCTACATCATATCTATGCAGAAGAGTGCAGATGTCCATGATCTGTGTCCACTCTGCAAGTGTCATTTGCCCTACATTAAGCTTGTTTGGAGTCACTCTATGTTTCATGACATACTGCGCCAGGGCTTGTCGTTGCTGCTACAGTCACCGCAACATGTGCAGAGTAGAATTCCACCATGTCAGCACATCGAATATCAAACAGTTAACCAGTTTTCCAAAATACCTCTGCAGTAATGCTAGTTGATGAGCCACGGGATGCATATGGCAGAAGTAAGTACACAGCGACTGTGTCTTCTGCAACAGGTAATCCAGGCCAGGATACTAGCATAGGAATTGCTAATATAACCAGACTGAGGACATGAGCTATGCAAAGCATATGTGTATTTTCGCCCCTGCCTAGCGCCGCCACCAGGATTGCACTGTTATCGTAACAGGTGTTCCTTGGCTCCAGGTTCAGTGGAGACAGCCATTGGTCAAACCTGGCTTGCATAGCTGTCCACAACTCTTCAGCTATGTGACTGACATTTCCAAGGCATTTTAATTTCAACACTGCCTGATGGCGTTTTTGCCTGGCAGTGCAATATGGTGGTGGGAGGATTTTTTCTGGACTGTTGGAATATTAAGGTAGAGGTTGATGGTGCAGCTGGAGGCCCTAGAGGAGGTGGAGAAGGCAGAAGTAGTGCATGGAGGGGTGCATGCAGAGGCATGTCCCAAAAATCTTGGGGCTTGGGAATTTGAAGGCTAAGGGATTAGCTCCATCCCCAACTGGTCATACAGCCACCAGAGTCACACAGCAAGATATAACACCCCTAGCCATGTTTGCTTGTTTAGGTGATATGCACCCTGTCACACACAGAGTTTCTCAAGGAACAGATGATTTTGTCTGCGACATGCTGGTGTAGCACAGGCACAGCTTTCTTAGAAAAGCAATAGTGACTGGGCAACTGATACTGAGGGACTGTGATGGCCATCAGCTTTCGGAAACTGTATCCACTGTGCGGAAAGGCAGAATTTCCGTGGCCAACATATTGGAGATAGTGAAGCTCAAGCTCTTTGCTTTAGGATGTGTAGAAGAAAATAATCTTTTACGTGACTAGCCACAACTGCAGGACCGAGGGCAGGCTGCTTGTGCTGAGAGAGGGTGCAGTAGAGTGTATCCGACAAATTGCTGCACTGTGAGGAAGATGTTATGGTTGGTTGACAAAGAAGTGGTGTGCTCGGTGTATGAGATCGGTCAAAAACAGCAGGTGTGTTCGCTTCCATAACAGCTGATGGGCTAAACAAGAGGAGATTCTGCGGCCTGAGAACTCTGTGACAAAACTTGACATGGTGACAGAGAAGTAAGAAGAAGCAGATGCAGTTGATGTCATAAACGGAGTTTGGTGAGTTCCAATAGGCCCCGATTTAGTGCAGTAACTTTTCCAGAGTAACATATGTTGTTGGGCGATGCGCCGGTTCATACATGTAGTAGTCAAATTGTTTTGTTTTTTTTGCCAACAACATGAGTTGCAGTGTCAATGAAACCCAGGCCAGGCAACCCTTGCTGCTCCTGACAACTGCAGTCCCATGACCACCGCTGTTCAGAGCCAGAGTTGTGCACTGCTTGTCATGGTTGCAGTGCTCAGTCTCTGTGCAAGAAGACACAACATAACCTCTTCATCTTCCCCCTCTTCTTTTGCTGTATAAATACAAAAAAGGGGGGAGACAAGAGGCGCAATAGTGCCCTATCACTAGTGACACACTGAGTATACCAATAGGTGTACACTCACCTGGTCCAGTTGTGTGACCCACAACTGGTTTATAAGCCTTTGGTTTATAGCTGCTGCAGGACCTCCACCAGCCACTCGTACGTGGAAAAACGCTCCTATATAGGGAAGATGGTGTGTCACGGTCCGCGCTGCTGCCACAATGGAATCCCAAGGAATAGATGTCTCCAAGAAGTCACAAGGAAAGCAAGGTTCCAAAGCAAAGATCTCCTTTATTCACCAACGCGTTTCGGCGCCTATCCTGGCACCTTCATCAGGGTGTCTGATGAAGGTGCCAGGATAGGCGCCGAAACGCGTTGGTGAATAAAGGAGATCTTTGCTTTGGAACCTTGCTTTCCTTGTGACTTCTTGGAGACATACATTCCTTGGGATTCCATTGTGGCAGCAGCGCGGACCGTGACACACCATTTTCCCTATAAAGGAGCCCTCTTCTTTTACACTACTGAGCTATTCAGCTGCATGACTCTTGGCTGATTCTAAGTAGGATCTTGAAACTCATCATCATCCTCTCTGTTGTTCCACTCCTTCTTCTGAGAGTGACTCTTCTCCTCTTCCTGCAATGAATGCAACCAGCATAGTGCAGGTGCACTATCATCACCCCCATCCCTTTCGATTAATGTCTGGTGACAGGGGTCTGGATTCTTCTTTGTCCCTACTTCATCCATCCCCGAATCCAATCTCTACAGTGAGTTGACGGGGGTCTGAATTCTTCTTTGTCCCTGCTTCATCCATCCCCGAATCCAATCCCTACAGTGAGTTGTGCGGTTGAAGAGTTGTGACGCAGCGGGGAAACATAAGTAATTAGGGCACCACCTCTGAGGACTGTACTGTGTGTGATGTTATACTGGAAGAAGAGGACGTGAGGCTGCTTTATGCAGTGCTTTCTATGAATTGTAGAATAAGCTCTTTGTGGGCCTCCTTACACATTTGGGTCTCTCTAACCATAGTAAGGAAAGCTGGTATTTCATCATTTAAACTTTTGATATTCTAAAAAAGATCTGGTTTTCTTTTTCGTATCCAGGTCCATACTGGACTTTTGTCCTGATTTTCATAGAAACTACATTCTATTTTATAATAAACTAGCTGTGAGCCCGATGCAAATGCATCGGGTGTCTAGAATATATATATTTTTTTTTAAAGATTTTTAAATAATAATCGCATCATCAATAGCAATAATATTAGCAATAGCACTATTATTAGCAGTAATAGCAGTATTAATAGCAGTAATAGCATTATTATTAGCATTAATAGCATTATTAATAGCATTAATAGCATTAATAATACAATTAATAGCATTAATATTAGCATTAATAGTATTATTAATAGCATTAATAGCATTATTAATAGCATTAATAGCATTATTAATAGCATTAATAATACAATTAATAGCATTAATAGCATTATTAATAGCATTAATAGCATTATTAATAGAATTAATAGCATTAATAGTATTATTAATAGCATTAATAGCATTAATAACATTATTAATAGCATTAATAGCATTATTAATAGCATTAATAGCATTATTAATACCATTAATAGCAATATTATTAGCATTAATAGCATTTTGAATAGCATAAATAGCATGATTATTAGCCTTAATAGCTTAATTAATAGCGTTAATATGATTATTATATACATAATTAGCATTATATATTAGCAATATAATAGCATAATTATTAGCATTGATAGCATTATTATTAGCAGTAATAGCATTATTATTAGCATTAATAGCATTATTAATAGCATTAATAGCATTAATAATACAATTAATAGCATTATTATTAGCATTAATAGCATTAATAGTATTATTAATAGCATTAATAGCATTATTAATAGCATTAATAGCATTAATAACACAATTAAAGCATTAATATTAGCATTAATAGCATTATTAATAGCATTATTAATAGCATTAATAGCATTAATAATACAATTAATAGCATTAATAGCATTATTAATAGCATTAATAGCATTATTAATAGATAATAGCATTATAGTATTATTAATAGCATTAATAGCATTATTAATAGCATTAATAGCATTAATAGTATTATTAATAGCATTAATAGCATTATTAATAACATTAATAGCATTAATAGCATTATTAATAGCATTAATAGCATTATTAATAGCATGAATAGCATAATTATTAACATTAATAGCATTAATAATAGCATTAATAGCAATTTATATATTTGCATTAATAGCATTTTATTACATTAATAGCATATAATATTAGCATTAATTAGCATAATATTAGCATTAATAGCATTAATTAATAGATATTAATAGCAATATTATTTGCATTAATAGAATTAATAATACAATTAATAGCATAATTAGCATTAATAATAATTATTAGCATTATATAGCATAATAATAGCATTAATAGCATATTATAGCATTAATACAATATTATTGCATTATTAATAGCATTATTATACATTAAAAGCATTAAATATTAGCATTAAATAATTAATAGCATATAATACAAATATATATTTGCATTAATAGCATTATAATTACATTAATAGCATATATATTTAGCATTAATAGCATATATTATTAGCATTAATAGCAATAATAATATAATTAATTAGCAATATATATTTGCATTAATAGCATTATTATACCATTAATAGCATAATTATTATGCATTAATAGCATTAATTATTACATTAATAGCATTAATAATAGCATTAATAGCAATATTATTTGCATTCATAGCATTGTATTACCATTAATAGCATAATATTACATTAATAGCATAATTATTAGCATTAATAGCAATAATATTTGCATTAATAGCATATTATTACCATTAATAGCATAAATATTAGCATTAATAGCATAATTATTAGCATTAATATCAATATTATTTGCATTAATAGCATTATTATTACCATTAATAGCATAAATATTAGCATTAATAGCATAATTATTAGCATTAATAGCAATAATAATAAATTAATAGCAATATTATTTGCATTAATAGCATTATTATTACCATTAATAGCATAATTATTAGCATTAATAGCATAATTATTAACATTAATAGCATTAATAATAGCATTAATAGCAAATTATTTGCATTCATAGCATTGTTATTACCATTAATAGCATAATTATTAGCCATTAATAGCATAAATATTAGCATTAATAGCATAATTATTAGCATTAATAGCATAATATTAGCATTAATACAATATTATTTGCATTAATAGCATTAATATTACCATTAATAGCATAAATATAGCATTAATAGCAAATTATTACATAATAGCATAAAATAGAATTAATAGCATATTATTTGCATTAAACATTATTATTACCTTAATACATAATATTAGCATTAATAGATAATTATTACATTAATAGCATTATATAGCATAATAGCATAATATTGCATTAATAGCATTATATTACAGTAATACATATTATTAGCATATTCTATTTATTATAGTAATAAATTATTTTATTAATATTAAATTAATTATATGTATTAATATGATGAAACATTTATAGATTATAGCATTTTATTTTAATTATTTTTTATTATTTGATATTATACTATTATTTTAATTATTATTATTAATTATTTCTAATTATTTCTTAATAGCTAAATTATTATTAATAGCATTAATATAGCATTAATAGCATATTTATGCATTAATAGCTTATTATTAGCATAATACATATATTATTTTTTTAATACATTATTTATTATTATTTTATATATTTTATTAATTATTTTGAATTTTAATTATTTTTATTATTAATAATTATAATTATTTTAATAGCTAGTAATTCTTAATAGCAATATATTAAATTTAATTTATGCTATTATTATTTTATTGAATAATTTATTATTATTATTTATTATATTTTATTATTTTTTATTTTATTTAATAATTATTATTTATATTATTTATAAGTGAGCCTGAGGCTAGACCAGTTTCCTTCAGTCCGCTAAAGGGCTGATATTATTAGCATATTTAATTTTTTTATTATTATTTTTATTGATTATTTATTATTTTTATTATTTTTTAATTATTTTATATTTTTAATATATTTTATTATTATTAATTTATTATTATTTAATGGCTAGCTTAACTAGTTCCTTCATGTCCCGAAAGGCTGATATTATAGCATATATTTAATTTTTATTATATATTATATATTATTTGATTATTTATTATTTATTATTTATTATTTTTATTATTTTTTAATTATTTTTTTATTATTAATTATTAATTAATATATTATGTGAGCCTGAGGCTGAGACCAGTTCTCCTTCAGTCCGCTAAAGGGCTGATTATTAGCATAATTTAATTTTTATATTAATTTTTATGAATTATTTATTATTTTTATTTATTTTTTATATATTATTTTTTATAATTATAATTATTTTTTATTATAAATTTATTATTTATTTAAAGTGACCTAGGTAACCCATTTCTTCAGCCTTAAAAGGCTGATATTATAGCAATATTTACATTTTTTATTATTATTTTATTAATTATATTACTTATTTTTTATTTATTTTATTATTATTTTTAATTATTATTTAATTATTTTATAATTAATTATTAATTTAGTTTAATTATTAGCATTAATGAGCATTATTATTCAGGTCGCTAATAGGGCTATATTATTAGCATATTTTTTATTTATTATTATTTTTATTTATTATGTATTATTATATTTTTTATTTATTTATTTATTATTTTTTAATTATTTTTTTTATTATTAAATTAATTTATTATTATTTATTAAGTGAGCCTGAGGCTGAGACACCAGTTCTCCTTCAGGTCCGCTCAAAGGGCTCATATTATTAGCATATATTGTATTTTTTTATTATTATTTTTTATTTATTTTTGTATTATTTTTTATTTATTTTTTAATTTTTTTTAATTATTTTTTTTAATTATTTTTTTTATTATAAATTTATTAGTTTATTTAAAGTGAGCCTGAGGCTGAGACCCAGTTCTCCTTCAGGTCCGCTGAAAGGGCTGATATTATTAGCATATATTTAATTTTTTTATTATTATTTTTATTGAATTATTTATTATTTTTTATTTATTTTTTTATTATTTTTTAATTATTTTTTTTATTATTAAATTTATTATTTATTTAAAGTGAGCCTGAGGCTGAGACCCAGTTCTCCTTCAGGTCTGCTAAAAGGGCTGATATTATTAGCATATATTTAATTTTGTTATTATTATTTTTATTGAATTATTTATTATTTTTTATTTATTTTTTTTTTATTTTTTAATTATTTTTTAATTATTTTTTTTATTATTAAATTTATTATTTATTTAAAGTGAGCCTGAGGCTGAGACCCAGTTCTCCTTCAGGTCCGCTGAAAGGGCTGATATTATTAGCATATATTTAATTTTTTTATTATTATTTTTATTGAATTATTTATTATTTTTTATTTATTTTTTTATTATTTTTTCATTATTTTTTAATTATTTTTTTTATTATCAAATTTATTATTTATTTAAAGTGAGCCTGAGGCTGAGACCCAGTTCTCCTTCAGGTCCGCTGAAAGGGCTGATATTATTAGCATATATTTAATTTTTTTATTATTATTTTTATTGAATTATTTATTATTATTTTTTTTTTTTTATTATTATTTTTTAATTACTTTTTAATTATTTTTTTTATTATTAAATTTATTATTTATTTAAAGTGAGCCTGAGGCTGAGACCCAGTTCTCTTTCAGGTCCGCTGAAAGGGCTCATCTTATTAGCATGTATTTTTTTTTTTTTATTATTATTTTTAATGTAATTATTTATAATTTTTTATTTATTTTTTTATTATTTTTTAATTATTTTTTAATTATTTTTTTTATTATTAAATTTATTTGTTGAGGCGCTCTTCTGATTGGTCGGTGTCTACTGCCCTCAGCCAATCAGAAGAGCCCTTCATTTCCCATTGACATACATTAGCGGTGTGTCGGTGATTTTATGGCCGGCCACCAGGTTCTATTTGTCGGCCCTAAAATCGCGGACACACCGCTAATGCATGTCTATGGGCAGTCAGCCCGATTTCTGATTGGTCGCTCTCTGCTGACGCCGACCAATCAGAATTCGAGCTCACTGCCCATAGACATGCATTAGCGGTGTGTCCGCGATTTTAGGGCCGACAAATAGAACCAGGTGGGCGGCCATAAAATCGCCGACACACCGCTAATGTATTTCAATGGGAAATGAGGGGCTCTTCTGATTGGCTGAGGGCAGTAGACAGCGACCAATCAGAAGAGCCCCTCACATCTCATTGAGGTAGAATGGTGGATTTGTCGTCCATTATATCTTAATGATAAGTGAAGAGGACGTCGGAGCTGGAAGTTGGCGGAAAGAAGACAGAAGATCCCTGGGGCCGGACGAAGAGGCGGAGATGGCGGAAAGAAGAGAGAAGACCCCCGGGGCCGGAGGAAGAGGACGCCTGGCCGGACGGAGGACTTGTGGATCGGACGGACGATCAGATGACTAAGAAGGCATGTAAGTAATCGATGGGGACGTTAGGTTAGGGGACGGCGGGGGCTTCGGGTGTAGGGCATTAGGTGTTAGCGACAGCGGCGGGGGAAAGCGGCGGGAGCTTAGGAGGCGGCGGGGCTTAGGGGTAGGGGCTTAGGTACGGCGGGGCGGTGGTGGACGGTAGGGGCTTAGGTGCGGCGGGGCTTAGGGGGTAGGGGCTTAGGTGCGGCGGGGCTTTTAGGTGCGGTGGGGCTTAGGGGGTAGGGGCTTAGGTGCGGCGGGTCGGGGCTTAGGTGCGGCGGGGCTTAGGGGGTAGGGGCTTAGGTGCTGCGGGGCTTTTAGGTGCGGCGTGGCTTAGGGGGTAGGGATTAGGTGCGGCAGGTCGGGGCTTAGGTGCGGCGGGTCTTAGGGGGTAGGGGCTTAGGTGCGTCGGGGCTTTTAGGTGCGGCGCGGCTTAGGGGGTAGGGGATTAGGTGCGGCGGGTCGGGGCTTAGGTGCGGCGGGTCTTAGGGGGTAGGGGCTTAGGTGCGTCAGGTCGGGGCTTAGGTGCGGCGGGTCTTAGGGGGTAGGGGCTTAGGTGCGGCAGGACTTAGAGGGTAGGGGCTTAGGTGCGGCGGGGCTTAGGGGGTAGGGGCATAGGTGCGGCGGGTCGGGGCTTAGGGTGTATGGGTGCGGCGGACTTAGGGGGTAGGGGCTTAGGTGCGGCGGGTGGGGGCTTGGCGGCGGACGGTAGGGGCTTAGGTGCGGCGGGTCTTAGGGGGTAGGGGCTTAGGTGCGTCGGGTCGGGGCTTAGGTGCGGCGGGGCTTAGGGGGTAGGGGCTTAGGTGCGGCGGGGCTTAGAGGGTAGGGGCTTAGGTGCGGCGGGGCTTAGGGGGTAGGGGCTTAGGTGCGGCTGGTTTTAGGGGGTAGGGGCTTAGGTGCGGCGGGGCTTAGGGGGTAGGGGCTTAGGTGCGGCGGGTCGGGGCTTAGCGGCGGACGGTAGGGCTTAGGTGCGGCTGGGCTTAGGGGGTAGGGGCTTAGGTGCGGCGGGGCTTTTAGGTGCGGCGGGGCTTAGGTGGTAGGGGCTTAGGTGCGGGGGGCTTTTAGGTGCGGCGGGGCTTAGGGGGTAGGGGCTTAGGTGCGGCGGGGCTTAGGGGGTAGGGGGTTAGGTGCGGCGGGGCTTAGGGGGTAGGGGCTTAGGTGCCGTGGGGCTTTTAGGTGCGGCGGGGCTTAGGGGGTAGGGGATTAGGTGCGTCTGGTCGGGGCTTAGGTGCGGCGGGCATAGGGTGTAGGGGCTTAGGTGCGGCGGTGCTTAGGGGGTAGGGGCTTAGGTGCGGCGGGTCGGGGCTTAGGATGCGGCGGGGCTTAGAGGGTAGGGACTTAGGGGCGGCGGAGTTAGGGGGTAGGAGCTTAGGTGCGGGGTGGCTGTGCGGACATTGCGGGGTGGGTGTGCGGACATGGAGTGGCTGTGCGGACATGGGGGGGCTGTGTGGACATGGGGGTGGCTGTGTGGACATGGGGGTGGCTGTGCGGAGATGGGGGGGGCTGTGCGGACATGGGGGGCTGTGCGGACATGGGGGGGCTGTGCGGACATGGGGGGGCTTTGCGGACATGGGGGGGGCTGTGCGGACATGGGGGGGCTGTGCGGACATGGGGGGGGCTGTGCGGACATGGGGGGGGGGCTGTGCGGACATGGGGGGGGGCAAATTGTGGGTAGCGGGGAGCGGAGGCGGCTGTGCCGCCTCCGCTCCATGGTCCCCGGGGAGCGAGTTGCGGCTCAGGCAGCGACTCGCAATGGCCTCGCGGCCATTGCTCGTGCTACCTGAGCGGTAAATCGGTAAGGTTGTGGGCGAGCCTCTGGTTCGATTTTCGGCCAGCGACTCGCAATGGCCGCTTCGCGGCCATTGCTCGCACTCAGCCAGCGACTCGCAATGGCCTCGCGGCCATTGCTCGCGCAGCATTGGGCGCTTCGCGCCCAATGTTAAATTCGTATCTACATGACCACGCCGGAAGTAGCGCGCGGAGGGGCGCTTTTCCGATTCGCGATTATATAATAGATGGAGAGAAAGTGCACAATAGGGTCTTATCAGATATAATCAGTCAATTATAAGTATGGTCGCACTCACCTGGTCGGGTTGTGAGTGACACAACCACTAATAAACCAGACAATTGGATCCTGTGGAATGCAGCAATCAGCCAGAAGAGTTGTATAAAATCATATGCGTTGATAAAGGAATCCGGTGTTTCGTGTACCCACTGTACACTTCCTCAGGAGTTTAAGAATAAAGGTAATTCCTAAACTCCTGAGGAAGTGTACAATGGGTACACGAAACGCGTCGAGTCTTTGGAGGAATAAAGATCTTTGTGTTAAGATCTGAGGTCCTTGGAGTGATTTTCCTGGCCAAATCTTTGAACAGCGCAATCTGCAAGCCAGATTCCTATATCAACGCATATGATTCTATTTTATAGTAATTGTTCTCCCATTATCTGCTCTTCCAATGGCAATACGGGGAACTCTGCTATCTGTCATTACTTTGTTTATTGTTTAGTACCAGTTAGTGGCTTGTGAACTAACCCCCCTTTGTCTCATGTTGCTACATTTTGCTGTATCTAGCCAGTAACCCATCCAGGCCAAGCCAGGTACCCTCTAGAAAAAGGTTCGGCACCGAAAGTCCTTAGTTCCAAAAAGATTTCTTTATTAATTTACAGCATAAAAAGCATGGAAAATCAAGGCTATAGTATAGTCCAATTAAGTGCAAGCTATCCCGGGCCCTGGTTTACATGTTTCAAGGCTAAAATGCCTTTTAGTCATAACCCAGAGCATTGCCAACAACACAGGTTTTTTAAACTACCTGCAAATTACAAGCCCTGCCCACGGGATCATGTGTCATTCTGACAGATTAAAAATAGTAATCCTAATGTTGGAGACCGCCCCATCCCACCGGTCTCAATAAGCGTTCTAATTTAATTTTATTTTACTAAAATCTGCTTATTGTTTCTGGAATTAAAGTGCATGGATTGTATTTGTAGTTGATATCAATGTAAGTTTCATAGTATTTTACTATTTTTAATCTGTAAGAATGTTTTACTTGCTACATGATCCCGTGCGCAGGGCATGTAATTTGCAGGTAGTTTAAAAAACCTGTGTTGTTGGCAAGGCTCTGGGTTAAGACTAAAAGGCATTTTAGCCTCGAAACATGTAAACCAGTGCCCAGGATAGCTTGCACTTAATCGGACTATACTATAGCCTTGATTTTCCATGCTTTTTATGCTGTAAATTAATAAAGAAATCTTTTTGGAATTAAGAATTTTTGGTGCTGGACTTTAAAGTTGTTTTCTGGATGTATTGGGAATTCTCTGGAGCACAAAAGGAACAGGTGAGCTGGATTATAAACTTTTAAACTATATTTCCTGGTACCCTATACCGACCCTAGACTAGGTGTATCCTAAAGATAATTAATTCCCATATGAAGACTACACTAAGGACCTGTAAGGTCCTCTTGTTCTTTTTCTTTTTCCTTACTTTAGGTAGTTTGACAATATTCCTTAGACTCCTTTCCCGTGTGTCGTCACCAACATAGTTTACGGTAAATGTTCACGGACCTTCATTGACATAGTGCACCTATTATCACCACTTTTACATTGAGATTCCCTTCAGCACGTCATCTTTCAGAAAAACCGATGGAACATGGAGCACCTCACCGCCTATTGATTTATATATTCCATTGTCTGTTGACCTTTTTGTTGTTGTATTTTGTTATTGATCGTTTGCAAAGGCCTAACAAGCCGAAACGTTGAGCAAGAGTTTAAATATGTGATAATAAAAAACACTTTTTTTGCACCTAAAGAATTGGATTCCTCCAATTTCTCAGTAGCTATTACATTGGTATGCCATGATATGCGAGTTCTAACCACAAATATATGGCAATCACTTGTTTGAGAACTAAAACAGCCTTTTAAGGTGAAACAAAAAGATTTGGCAATCAGTTGTTTGAGGACAAAAAACTCTTTTTGGGGGAACCTAAAGATTTGTCAATCCCTTGTATGAAAAAATGTGGTCTTGGCAACACACACAGATTGGGCAATCACACTTGTTCTCAGCACAAAAATGCCTATGTCTGGACTAACCCCCTTGCCCTCCTATTCTGTCTAAAAAGTGATCAAGTAGCCAGCTATCTATTTGTCTATTTGTGCAGGACGGGAGCCGGACGGAGCAGCATGGAGAGTCAGCAGCAAATGGCCGCTTCTTATATACCATGGGACATGTGACTTAGGCAGCCAAAAACATGAGCATGTCAATGTCACAAGCTATTTTAAAAATGGAGTCTGACACTCCTCTGACCTCTCCCCACCCCACCCATCATCAAACATGTCCAGCCCGCTATCCTACACAGTCATAAGGTAGAAGAAAAGCATCACTAAAATGCAGTAATGCTTTTTTTTATCCAATCAGTTACCGAACAAAGCTGAGTTTGTCGACTTTTTAGCAAAATGTTCTGGATCCTGATCCTGAATCTGAACCTCCAATCTTCATGCCAAATTTGAAATTGGCAGACATGTTCGGGTAGAATTTGCATATCTGTACTCCAGAGCATTGTAAAAAAGTCATTGCCAGTTATTACAAATGTTTGATTGCAGTTAATGCTGCTAAGGGCTCCGTTACACCTGGCGACGGGGCTGGGGATGTCGGCGGCGACTGGCGGGTGCGCGCACGTTTTTGGCGCCTCGCCAGCGTCGCCGTCCCCCATTTACATGGGCAACATCCCCGCACCGCCCAGCTAAGAGGCGGCATCGCCGCCGGGGTGTCTGAAAACCCCAGCGGCGATGCAGGACAATGGAAGCCTATGGCTCCCATCGCCTGTCAGCTTGCCGGCAGCCGGTTACATGGGGCGATGTGTGCACATCGCCCCAGAACGGTCGCCTGATTTCAGAGCACTGCTCTGAAACCAGGCGACCTCCTGGTGGCGCCGACATCACCCCTTTTCATGAGGTGACATAGGGGCGATGTCGATCCAATAGGCCACGCCCCTATGTCGCCTATGTAATCGCGACGATGTCACCCCGTGACGGCCCTTTAGGAAAGTCCAACCAATTATTAGGTTTAGAGGGAAGTTACATTTTCACACAGGGCCCTGTAGGTTTGGATTTATTTTTCCCTTAATAAAAGACCTTCATTTATAAACTACCTTTTGTGTTTGTTGTGTTATCTTTATCTATTATTTAAATTTGTTTGGTGATCTACAACATTTAAAGCATAACCGCCATTTACATTTTTATTTAATTGTAATGTAGAGCAAGTAAATATAATCAACTTTCAAATATACTTTATTAATGAAATCAGGAAGGAAACATCTTTAAAAAAACTTCCACAAGATGTCCTCAGTAGGCTGATTGTGAACCTGGCATATGCTCATTGTCAGACAGTTCAGTCTTCAGGAGGCGTGGCCTACACTGCGTTCACAATACAGGTGATAAAACTCTCAAGTTACCTCATCCCGCACCTCTGTTCCATGGCTCTGCTTGGTGTTAGAAGATGAAGATGAAGCTGCCTGACAATGAGCATTTGCCAGGCTCAGAATAGGCCTACTGAGGACATCTTGTGAAAGTTTTTTTTAAAGGTGTTTCCTTTCTGATTTCATTAATAAAGTGAAATTGAAAGTTGATTATAATCACTTGCTCCACATTACTATTAAATAAAAATTTCAACAGTTACACTTTGGGTGACAAATATGCAATAGAATAAGAAATCAGGAAGCTGACAAATACTTTTTCACATCACTAGATAGATAGATATGCTACGTTCAACATATATGGACTATAAGTACTGTTCCCTTTGCTTGGCAAAATATCTTTATACCAGGATCAGATGCTAGTCTTTTCCTTGTATTGTAGCGTGCATTGGCCATTTAGTGCAGCCGGCTTGTCAGTCAGATCTGGCCAGAGTCCCGGGGATGTTGTGTTACTATGGAAACGGTTGGGATACAGGAGAGAAGAGCAGGAATGGACCCCAGAGATTGCATGAAAATTAGAAAAGCCGTTTGTGTGTCTATTTCAGTGTATATATGTAGTCAAAATAATCTTAGTTAAAAATGAGCACATTCTCTATACATAACAGCTTTTATAGCAGCTATGTCTAACCATTACTGTCCACATTAGAGCTGAATATGTCTAATTGATAACCATGTTACATAGATTTATGCTAATGAAATATAGCACTAACTGGCACAGAGCTTATACTGCAAACTGTGCAAGGTGCTCCATGGACATCATAAGACTTAATTGTACAGTTCATGCTGCTGACGCCCTGAAATATTTATCTTTTGCTATTTTTACCACTACTAATAATTAATACATGGATGTAGATAAATGTACAATTAACCAGGAATACATATAATGTTATAAAAAGGTAGCTGAGGTCCAACAACATAATTTACTTTCCTTTTTAAGCAAGCAACAAAGGTAGCTCGACTTAATAGAGGTGGGGGTGGGGATTACTATAAATAGATAAAGGCAGAAAATGTGAAAAGTCTTGTATTGGAGCCCACTTATTATCTGTAGTTATGTCACTGGATCTCAATATACTGTAGCTCCCTCAAATTAGCTTCTTTTGTACTGTGCAAGATGAGAGGAACAATATAGCTTCCAATTCAACTTGTTATTTCTAACAGTAGCAACCAGACATAACAATGAGATCAATCGAGGGAAAAAGGTTATCATCAACTCCATTTTTTTATCTATCAATATACAGTAATACCTTGACTCAGGTTAATTGTATCTGCATGAGCTATCTAATATACTAAATTTGCTAATGTACACTTGACATTATGAGTTGAATTGTTTCCGTGTCTGAGCTCTTAACTCAATTGCCTTTATGTCAAATAACATTTCCTATGAAAATTAATTGAAATGCCAGCCCTTACTTATGCTTCCCCCCTCCCCCCATCATGGTATATGGCCCCACATCCTGGTACTGTATATATAATCCCATAACCTGGTACATGGCCCCATCGTGGTATGTATAATCCCCCATCCGGGTACATGGCCTCCATCCTCATACATAGCCCCCCATATTAGTACATACACACCATCCTGGTACATGGCACCTGTGTAGACATAGGGGTTAGTGGGTGCTCTCATCCACTGGCTGCCTTTAGAAATACAGCATGGACCAGGACTCATCCCAAATGAATGCCCAAACTTTTTAACCGTGGGCGGTACACTACTCAGACAACACAGGGTGAGGGAACCACACAATGTTAAGACTTAATTGACTGCCCAACAGTCAAAGGCATCTAAATACATAATCACGAATAATATGTGTCGCACTACTTCCAGCCCTTATGTCGCTATCCCACAATCCACCGCGGCACCATTGTGGGAGAGCGACACAAGTGACAGAAGTGAAAGTGACACAGATGCCACCGGTACTGTCGGAAGATCAGCGGCGCTAGCCACTGATCTTCCGACGGTAGCCGCGGGTCATCTCCCACTGCATTGAGGTCCGCGGCGACGCAGCCAAGAGATGACCAGCACCAGCCGGTCATCTCCGGGCTGCTCGCTTCAGAAGTACCCCGACCACCATATTGTAACACCCAAGTTATGGGTATTACGATATGGAGGTCGGGATTCAAAACCCCTGCCAAGCCACGCGCCGCTTCGCTGATTGGTCGCCACAGTCGGCAGCGACCAATCAGCGAAACGGGATTTAAATCACGCGCCAACAATGCTGATTGGTTGCCGCCAGTCGGCGGCAACCAATCAGGGCTGTTGGCGCGTGATTGTCAGAGCGGCCGCCAGCTTTGGCGGGGGATTTGAATCCCGCGCTGCTGATGGGCTGAGCGGCGTGGGATTCAAGTCCTCTGCCAAAGCCAGCGACCCCGCTGATTGGCTGAGCTGCTGCCGGCTTTGGCGGGGGATTGGAATCCCATGCCGCTCATTGGCTGATTGGCCCACTGAGCTGAGCCAGCTTTAAATCTACCGCCAATACCATGCCACTCAGCTGATTGGTCGAGCACTGCCCAGCGCTGCCCGGCTGCACTGTACAGTGGCTCAGTAGTCAGCACTGTATGATGGCTCAGTGGTCTGCACTGTATATGATGGCTCAGTGATTAGCAATGTACGGTGGCTCCATGCTTGGCACTGTACAGTGCTTGGCACTTGGCACTTGTTCAGTGGTTTGAACTTTGTGCAGTGGCTCAGTGGTTAGCACTGTATGGTGGCTCAGTGGTTAGCACTGTATATGGTGACTCAGTGGTTAGCACTGTACAGTGGCTCAGTGGTCAGCACTCTACAGTAGCTTAGTGGTTAGCACTGTATGGTGACTCAGTGGTTAGCACTTAGTGGTTAGCACGGTACAGTGGCTTAGTAGTCAGCACTGTATGGGGGCTCAGTGGTGAGCATTGTATGGTGGCTAAGTGATGGGAGGCAGGCACACGGGAGGCAGAAGGCACAGAGGAGGCAGGGGCACAGAGGAGGGAGAAGGCACAGGAAACACAGAAGGCACAAGGGAGACAGAATGCACAGGGGAGGCCGAGTCATGGGGAGAGACAGCACACACACGGACTGAGAGCACACAGAGCGGAGAGAAAGGCACAAGTAAGACAGAGTGCACAGGGAAAGAGGCAGCACAGACAGGAGAGAGTGACAAGGGAAGACAGGCACAGTGTCTGCCATCCTGATGCAATAGCATTGGGCCTATTTCTAGTAAAACACATCAAGCAAAACACACGCTATAACAGGCAACAGAGTCTCACCCTTCCACTGGCTCACCAGGGATTAGAATGTTCAGGGCTTCAAGGGCCATTTACTCCAATCCAGCAGCACCCCACTTTTGGCAGGCACTCACCGAGAAAGGAATAGCAGCAAGCTTAGAAAGCTGACCAAGTACAGCAAAGTCTGTCAGATGACCAAATTGTCCCAACCTGGGTATCTTTCATAAATAGTTTCTGATATTCCAGCTGAATTACAAGCTGAGCTCCTGCAGAAAATAATCTAGTTTTAGTGCTCCTCCAATCAGATCCAAAACTTTTAGATTGAGGCCATGCAGAGTATGAACACAATGTTAGGCTGGAGGTACACTGGTGTGAGACTGCGCAAGTGCAATGCAAGAAAAACTCGCATTGCACTCCGACCAGTATCAGTAAATGATACTGGTCATATTAGTGTGTTTGCAACACACTTAACTTACATTGCGAGGGAAATGCGAGTTTAATCTCAGCATGCTGCGATTGAACCCGATTTCCCCGGGCGAGTGGCCAATGTAAGTATATGGGTGCGAGAAAATCTCGCACCCATGCAGCACACTGTGTGAGTCTGGTACTGAAATATCACGCTGTTACAGTACAGGAGCACTCCAGGGTCCTGATCGTTAAAGCTGGGTGCTGACTGTGGTGCTGAAGCTGTTCAGATTGCTGTCAATTAAAGTAAGCTCTCTGCTGCCCACTTCGCAAAAAAAAATTAATATTCATATATCATTACACTGTCCTGTGATCTGTCTGATTTGTGACTCATTCACTGCAGACAGAGAAGCGAGGGGGAGGAGGGATGATCTTTGCTGCAGCTTTGAGCCCTTCATGTCATTGTGTGTATCTGAGACGTGTGTAGTGTGTGCAGTCTGAGATATTTCTGTGATTATAAGAAGATTTGATCATTTACTTAGCAGATACACACATTGCTTGTCTGCAGGAAAAGTTCATATAAACACATAGAAATCTTACATACACCACAGACTGCAGCACAAAATACCTCCCCCTCCCAGATCAGAGCAGAGAGGGAGTGAACACAAGCTTGGATTGGTGTGGATATTTAAATAACACTTATACAACAACTGGACCAATCGTTTGGTAATATAATGGAGAGGACTAATGCAGGAGCTTCCTTCAGGGTCTGAAGATGCTGATAACATGGAAACTACAAATGGTACAATAATGATTTTAAATGTTTTTAAAATGTCTGCCCAGGCACTATTCAAGGTTAATATTAGCATCATACTTAAAAATGACCCGACAGTGTCCATTTAAATTGACAATACACATACTCAGTCAATAAAATGTTCTAAATCGTCTGGCAAGAAACAATGTCTTAGCAAACATGAGACAACCAACAAAAGATCTATACGTCAAGCCAAATTAAGAAAATTTAACCCATGCCATGCACTCTAAAAGGCTGGGTTGTTACAGCACCCCTTCCTGATACATGGGTGGCGCCCCTGCGGACTGGTCGCTACAGTAACATTGCACCTATTCCACAGGTGTGATGTTACCGCTCGCAGGTGAGATGGGTTATCGAGCCAAGACACATTAACTTGCACCCAGCACCATTCAACTCCAAGCCTGGGGATATGGGCGGACGCTATGGAGGGAGGGCTCCATCTGCAGGCTGGAGGAGGGAGTAGGTAGAGGGGGTGGGGTAAAAAGTGAAAAGAGAAAGAAAGTGGAAAGAGAGGACAAAGAGAAGTAGGACCTAGAGGATGGAGCTGCTGAGAGGCTCCTGCCAGGTCAAGACGGAGGGAGAGTGAGAAGGATGAAAGGATCCCTGGGGGCACAGCTGTGGGGAAACCACCCATGGTGCCCTATATCCACCGCCGGCTGGAGGTGCGTGGAAGGATCAGGCTGTAGAGGGGACCGGCCCCAATCTAGCCGAAGGATGACAAGCTTTAATTAGTGAACAGGAGGTGGCTGGACCTGCAAGGACAGCTACCAACACTTCCTAATTAGCTGAAAAGGTGGCCATATAGGATCAGGTGACACGGTGATAGTTGCTCGACAGAGTTCGCGGCCATTGGCTTGGGACACTGAGTACGAAAATGCGGGCAGGAGAGGAGTGTAGCCAACATGGGAGACGGCCAGGAAAGGGCTCATGAAAATGTCTTGGTGAAGCGGCCCTGTATCATCTGAGAGCTAGCCAGGCTGCGCCATGGAGGAGTACACCATTGGGCTGGGTGGACTTGAGTGATCACCAAGTAAAGGTAAAGAACTAAATCTGGTCTCCTCCAATATTCTGCACGCCATCCTGTTGATCCCTGTATACTCATGGACCATCTTCAAGTCCTTAATTTAAACCTGGGGCTACGCTCTACCTGTGGGAAATGATACCACCCAGGTTGCCATTCCACCGGCCCAGAGGTCCCACTACAGCGCTGGTCACCCTGACCAGAATAACCACAGAGGGTGCCACAAACTAATCCCCTGTAAATAATCCCTTTTACTGCATGCCCAGGTTCACAGAGCCAGGTCACTGCCACTGTGACCTCCCACCAGACCGAACGGCCAGGTTACCGAGTACCCTCGGCCTTGGTGGGCGTTGCAATTGGTGTCAGGATTCGGACCCCCGCTATCACTGGGTCCAGTGCACCTGAGAACTGTGTGAAAACAACTGTAATTGAATTGTGCAAAAAGGACTTGCGTAACGGGGGCTGCTGCACCATAATGACATGTGTTGGCTGGTGGGGGGTCCCAACCACCCATCATAGGACAAGCTGGCCAGTGGTGTGAAAAATGATACTGCCCCTGTACTGACTGTGAGCCAAGGGGGCCTGCCAGTCAACTCTGAGTCACCACCCCGGATGTGCGAGGGAATGGAAAGACGGCCCGACGGAAGAGAAGGAGGGTGGGAGAATTCTGTACACGGGCCAGTGAGGTGCCAGGGGTCAGCCCACTAAAATCGAGAGGCAGAGTGATGGTGGGACGAGAGAGAATTTCTCATGTCTGCAAGCTCTGAGAACAGCCTACCGGGGCAATTATGAATGTCCCAGGAGCCGCTGCCAGCGATGGAGGCAGGTCTCCTGGAGGCGAAGGTCGACAAGTTGAGGCGACAGCTCTTGGGGGTGCAGTTGGCCACTCTGCCGAAGTTGAATAAAGGACTCCGGGAGAAGGTCAAGCAACAGCCACCCTCCCAGGATGCTGAACAGGTTGCCCAGCTAATGGACTGGGAGAGCAGAGTGGGTACTAACGCCAGACTTCCGGCCCTGCTGCAGCCTGAACTTCCCCCTTGGCCGAGGGAACTGTGGCGGAGATGGTATATTTCCGCTGGGTCCAGAGAGGGGATGCGGTAATGGGGTTCCTGGAGGGCGGTGCTGGACTAACGGGATCTTGCTGGAACTGGTTCCCGAGTGGGAGTACCTCCGCCAACAACAAGAGAAAAGGGAGAAGTAAGAGAGGGAGGCCCAGGCCAGGCGGGAGAAAGAGCGTTGTGCCAAATTGGATAAAAAGAGCTTGGTCTTTAAAGACCAGCAGCGGAACCTGTGGAGCGTAAGAGAGGTTCCATGATAGAGTTCAATATCCACAAGGGCTATGGGTTTATCAAGGAGCCCCACCTGGTGAGCCACGTCTTCATGAATCGGAGGGACGTGGAGAGCCACCTACCAATAGGCTCTACCGGCCGAGATCTCCACTCGGGGGAGTGGGTTGAATATGAGTGGCACTATAGTCCCCGAGGGTGGTACGCTGTTCGGGGAAAAAAGATGATGGCAAACCCTCTGACCTAAGGCCCGGCGGCGTGTGAGCAGGCTGCAACCCCGGCTGCGGAGACACCGCCTCAGACACCACCTTCAGCTGCGAAATGCAAACATACCAAAGCCCCAAAGCGGGACTCGAAAATGGAAACTTTGCCCCCGGCCAAGCCATCAGGAGGACAAGTAACCTGAGCGGGAAGGGGAGCTGAACAACAGTCATTCTGCCAACCAACCTTCGGGAGAGGTATCCTCTGGAGGGAGGAAGGTTGCAGATCCTCTCAGGCAGAGGGGGTTGTCAATTTGCCAGTATGTTGCGCTGGAAGCAGCCAAGGAGAGAGTAGGATGAGAACATTGACTAGTGTATATAGTTAGTAAGAAATGTTGTACTGTGTGTATTTTATTTTCTACATGGCTAGGTACTACTTGTACTTGTTTAATGATGTTTCAAGTTAGCTGGCTAGGCAATTATAGTTAGACTTGTTATATAATGTTTGCAAATGGACAATTTGATCATAGGACAATGATGTGATCTGAACTTTATGTAAGACGTTAGCACTTATCGTACGTGCTTTTTGTTGGTTTTTGAACCAGCACTGTGGGGTGCATCTTGAACAATATGCACTCTGCACTTTGACCACTAAACAAACGTCTGGTGTGGCCAACGAAATTGGTCCAATGAAAGGCCTTCTTTCCCTGTAGCCACCCCCAGGGACAAGATTCAGGGGTTGAGGTGGTTCTCCCTGTTTGCACTAAACTCTACGAGGAGAGAGAGAGAGACACCCTGGCTAGGGACTTAATTAAATCTGGCTGGAACAGTCCAATGTTTTTTTTTCTTTTTGCACTTTTTCAACTTTTATACTTTTGTAATATTGTACCTATTTTACATGCAACGTTTAAGATGAAGAAGAAGCCTCCCATAAAAAGAAGAAGTTATTATCGTTATAATTGTTATGTGCACATGAAAAAATTTTGTATGTTCTTGTAACACCTTTTATCTGTTTTCAGCCCACGGACGTGCTGTGCTTTGCCAAGGGGGAATGTGGCGCCCCTGCAGACTGGTCACCACAGTAACATTGCACCTATTCCACAGGTGTGGTGCTACCGCTTGTAAGTGAGAGGGGTTACCATGCCAAGACACATTAACTTACACCCAACACCATCCAACTCCAGGCCTGGGGATATAGGCAGACCCTATGGAGGGAGAGCCCAATCTGCAGGCTGGAGGAGGGAGTAGGTAGAGGGGGTGGAAAAAAAGAGAAAGAAAGTGGAGAGGACGACGAGGAGTAGGACCTGGAGGACGGAGCTGCTGAGAGGCTCCTGCCAGGTCAAGACGGAGGGAGAGTGAAAAGGACGAAAGGATCCTTGGGGGCATGACTGTGGGGGAACCACCTGTGGTGCCGCGTATCCACCGCCGGCTGAAGGTGCGTGGAGGGACCAGGCTGCAGAGTGGACCGGCCCCAATCTAGGACTGCAAGCCTTAACTAGTGAACCGGAGGTGGCTGGGCCTGCAAGGAGAGCTACCAACACCATGTTCATTTGTTCATTCGCTGAAAAGGTGGCCATATAGGACCAGGGGACTCGGTGAGTGTCGCCCGACAGGGTTCGTGACCGCTGGCTCTGGACACTGAGTACAAAGATGCGTGCAGGAGATTAGTGTAGCCATCGTGGGGAGACAGCCATGAAAGGGGCCACAATAGGTGTCTTGGTGAAGTGGCCCCGTATCATCTGAGAGCTGGCCAGGCTGCGCCATGGAGGAGTACAGCACCCAGCTGGGTGGACTTGAGTTGTCACCAATTAAAGGTAAAGAACTACAATCCTGGTGTTTCTGATTATTCTGCATGCCATCCCTGTTGATCCCTGCATACTCATCATCGACCACCTTCAAGTACTTACTTTAAACCCCTGGTCCACGCTCTACCTGTGGGGTGCGATATCATCCAGGCTGCTATTCCACCGGTCCCAGAGATTCCACTGCAGCGCTAGTCACCCTGACCAGAATAACCACAGGTGGCGTCATGAACTAATCCCTTGCAAATAATACGCCCTGGTGGGCGTTGCACATGTCCCCCATCACATTGCACATTTATTAGCTGCTGGAATCATGTATTTGCTGCTCTCTACAGCTGGTATGATGGATGGGGGAGCATAGAATATTCAGTTGCTTAATGAGCGGGCCCATGTGATAATGCAGCAGTTGCAGTAACAAATAACAAATAATCAAATCAGTCTGAGTTTCCCATTTCTAATTCCCCAAAGACTGACTCTTGCTACAATGGCTCAAACTTACCGGTTCAGCAGGAGACAGGTAGACTTTGTGTGTTCAGTCCAAGGTGAATGTAAAAAGGGGAAAAATATACATAACAAAGAAAAACATCACGCGGGGCCTCCATATGTTAAAGTTGGCTAAAATGTAACTAACCAGAGTAGACTGATTTGATAAAGAGCTCTACACAGGTATACCTGGTAATGGCTATAACTCAATTAATGACACAGACTTGGTCTTCAAGAGAATAGCTGAACGTTTATTGTTGTTTAGAGCTTATATACGTTACAGAAGTTTAGAAAAAAATAGGTTACATCATACAATGACAAATATGATGAGTATGCATTATAGACAGTTTTGAGATAATTAATAAGTGACCTTTAAGAAAGTTACAGAAGATAAGAACGGTACACTTGGGCTTACATATAGCTTGGTGGTCTTACCTAAAGAGCAAGGACAAAGGCAAGAATGTGCTGAGTTGTGCTGCTCATCTTCACTGAACAAACTGTTACAGAGCTAGTTAGTTAGAATAGACATGATAAACTAAAAAATGGCTTCTTTAGATACAATATGGCGGAAGCTACATAGTACCTATGATATCGTCTTTAACATCAGCAGCTCTTAACTCATGTGTGTGCTTGCATCTTAAAGCAAAAAAAGTACAGAGTGACAGCTGTTATCTAAAACATTTTTTTGTTAGTGCGTTCTTAAGTCAAGGTAGCCTTCTATGTACTGCATGAGCCCCCGTATAACCTACTAAACAGGGTGGGCCATTTAAATAAAATGGGAATGGTTGGTGATATCAGCTTCCTGTTTGTGGCACATTAGTATGTGGGAGGGGGAAAGCTTTTGCAGATGGGTGGTGATCATGGCGGCCATTTTGAAGTTGGCCATTTTGGATCCAATTTTATTTTTTTGAATGAGAAGAGGGTCATGTGATACATGAAATGTATTGAGAATTTTGTAAGTAAAACAATGGTGTGCTTGGTTTTAATGTGGAGCCCACTGGGATGGGGTGCTCGGTACCGGAACGGGTTGCTGCTGGGGAATGTCACGGAGGTCTGGTCCGGACCGTGTCCCGGGCCCACACAAGCAAAAGGGGAATTTGTACAATGGATTAAAGTTTGTCGTGACGCCACCCACGGTGTGTGGTCAGTGATGGGACCACCGCTGCTGCAGAACCTCCGGGGATGATGTTAGGCAGCTGTAGATGGAATAGATCTCCGCGGGTAGAGCTGGGTTCCCCGGAGCAGTGGTAGTTAAAGTGTATGATGGTTGTGATGCAGTTTTGCAATAGGTGCAGTTCACTTACTTTCCTGCTGCTGCAGCCTTCTTCCAGCCAGTGTGTAGAGCTGACAGGCTGTGGCTCTCCAGGTGGGACCTTCCTGCTGTCCTGCTGGAAGAAGTCAGTCACAGACAAGGGTGCAAAGATATCATAAGTTCTGTCTGCAGAGAATCATACACGGGAGTTGGATGCAGGGTTCACCGGGTTTACTGTGCAGTTCTCTCAGTACAACAGTTCAAGTTACAGTTCACTTCTTACACGGTTACAGACTTTCCACTCCGGGTTCCTTTACACTCCCTGCAGCCAGGTTGTTACTCTGCGACCCCTCACTCTCTCTATGGTCCTTTCCAGGCTTTGTTCTCTGTCTCTCTGTGTGTGTCTCCGGACAGTGTAGCGGTAGCTCGGACCCTTGTTGGTCCTCGTGGTTGCCACTGAGCTGTCTGTCCTTTAGGTGGGAACTCCAACCTAAAATTGGAGCTCCCCATCGATGAATCTGGGATACCGGGTAGATCTTCGGTTCCCCGTCAGAGCCGACTCTCTGCACTCTGCCTAGCCTCCAATAGTCCTCTCCCGCACGGCACTATCAGGCTCCCTCCTGACCCGTGTGATTCTAGTTTCAATATGGAAGGCTACTCCGCCGGGAGATGGTCAGGGCTGCCGTGTTCCTAGGACCCAGTGCTGCTGGTCCTCTCTTTCCTCACACTCCTGGGGTGCTGACTATGGATGTGCTTTCTCTCCATGGTTTCTCTGGCGCTTTGGATTCTGCAACCCCATTAGCCCCACTCCTCCAGAACGTGTGCTTCCTTCTTTCTGCTCGGCACCCTCTGGCCTACTCTGGTCTTTTCAGCTCGGTCTTTGCTTCTCAGCCTACTGCTGGTCTGTGCTGTTCGGCTCACTCTGGCCTACTGACCCCTTCCTCCTCTCCTTCCTCTATTTCTACCTTTCTGTCACCTGACCTACATGCTGTCCCACCCACTGTCCTCTAAACCCACCACCACTTGCCCGCCTAGAGTTCCGGGCTCCGGGTTGGGTGTTGCCTCCTAGTGGTGTGTGTGGATGTCTGTGAGGGTGTTTGTGTAAACTGTCTTCCTTCCTACCTGGCTGCAGTTCCCTATGTGGCCTTCTGGTTGCAGGGGCGCCACATTAACATAACTTTATTCTTTCATGAGTTATTTGCAAGTTTATGACCACTTATAAAATGTGTTCAAAGTGCTGCCCATTGTGTTGGATTGTCAATACAACCCTCTTCTCCCACTCTTGGGATAACAGTGGATTAGCGGTCTGTGGAGCGCCGGGGGGACTGGAGAAAGATATTAGAGGGACAAAGTTTAAACAAACCTTTATTAAGGAGGTTCAATTCACTTCACAACGTGTTTTGGCAGAGGTTTACTGCCTTGATCAGGTGATGATCACCTGAAGAAAGCAGGTGATCATCCCTCTGGCGTTCCACAGACCGCAAATCCATTGTTATCCTAATATCCATCTCTCTGTGAGGGCCTGCGGCAGGAGCAGCCACAGAGGACAGGGGATCTAAAACACAATTCATCTTGAGCACCTGCGGTGATGTCACATCCCAATCAAGTGACAGCCCAGCATCAGCTGCCCGGCTCGGCTCCTCCAGCTTACACCCAGACACCGAGGCATTCACCGTGGTTGTGTGACGACCATCCGCTGTGAGGCTGAGCTGCTGGTAAAGCAGCACCCCGAGAAACCCCGAGACCCTTAACCCCTATACAGGGATCTGGAATTACAGCGGAGCCCAGGAGGTAGCTACCTAAGTGAGCAGCAGAGCAGGGAGGTCGTCTAGGAAGGGAAAAATCAGGATCCGAAGAACGCAGTCAGGAGTCCGAGTCAAAACCGAGAGGGCAGCGAAGGTACAAAATCGTCAGGCGGTAACAGAGTCGAAAATCCAGGCAAAGGTCAGCGTCAAAACCGAGAGGGCAGCGAAGGTACAAAATCGTCAGGCGGTAACAGAGTCGAAAATCCAGGCAAAGGTCAGAGTCAAAACCAAACACACACTATATCACTGGTGAACCAAAACTATATCTGGCGGCCTGCAAGACAGGCTCCAATGTATTTGAAGGGCGCGGTTACCTCCCATAGGCTGGAGCTCACAGCCTGATGATCTAATACGGACCGCCCCTAGAACCAGGCCAGATGGTGATGCACGACTGGCTCCACCCACCCCACCTCTGACAGAAGAACGAAGGCTGTGCCTAACAGACACCTCTGCAGGGCCTGCTCCTCTGCGACCAACACCACCCAAAGGGGAAACACAGCGGGCTCAGCGAGAGAGGCAGACGTTGCAGGAGCAGTTCCATATGAGGACAAGGCCCTCCTATCACCGGCGCCATCAGCCAAGGAATCCGGCTCCTCCCAGCGGCCGAGGCAGGAACACCAGCCACCGAGTCCAATGGCGATGTGACAGGTTGTGCACTGCATGTACAACTCGGCAAGGAAGCAAACATCTGCACAGCCAACCAACCCCACCGGACCACCAGGTTTTACCCATAAGCGCCCCCTTTTCTCTATTTATTTTTTCTTCTCCCACTCTTGACACACTGATAGCAACACCGCAGAAGAAATGCTAGCACAGGTTTTCAGTATCTGTTGTTTCAGATGCTGCACATCTCGTGTCTTCACAGCATAGGCAATTGCCTTCAGATGAGTGATGAGGCAAACTTTTTTGTGACTGGTGAAGTTAACAAACAAAACCACTGCTATTGATCTGACGCTAAGGGTACCATTACACGTTGCAACATTGCATGCAATTTCACTGGCAATTTGTTGGTTGTAGTGAAATCATGGACACATTGTTCTATTTTGTTGCCATGTACAAAATGGAACAATGTGTCCATGATTTCACTGCAACCAGCAAATTGCCAGTGAAATTGCTGCAATGTTGCAAGTGTATGGTACCCTAGCGTCAGATCAATACAGTTTTTTGTTACCCTAACCCACAGTGGATAGATACCTTCAAGACTGTTGGAACACAAAAATTGATGGTATGGTGTGGTATATGGGGTACAGAGATAGTGGGGCATTCTTCATTAATGGAAACCTCAATGCCACTGGATATCTGAATCATGTAGCAATTTCAGATATCCAGTGGCATTTAGGTTTCCATTGATTAGGAATGGCCCCACTATTTTTGTAACCCACATACCACACCATACCATCAATTTTTGTGTTCCAACAGTCTTGGAGGGATCTATTCACTGGAGGTAGTGTCTGACCAATAGTTGTGTTTTAGTTTGTTAACTTCACCAGTCACAAAAAAGTTTTCCTCATCACTCATCTGAAGGCAATTGTCTATGCTGTGATGATGCGAGATGTGCAGAATCCGAAACAATGGATACTGGAATCCTGTGCTAGCATTTCTTCTGCGGTGTTGCTATCAGTGTGTCAAGGATGGGAGAAGAGGATTGCATTGACAATCCAATACAATGGGCAGTACTTTGAACACATTTTATAAGTGATCATAAACTTGTAACTAACTCATACAGTGTTGGCCAAAACTATTGACACCCCTGCAATTCTGTCAGATAATACTCACTTTCTTCCTGAAAATGATTGCAATCACAAATTCTTTGGTATTATTATCTTCATTTAACTTGTCTTCAATGAAAAAACACAAAAGAGAATGAAGCAAGAAGCAAAACATTGATCATTTCACACAAAACTCCAAAAATGGGCCAGACAAAAGTATTGGCACCCTCAGTCTAACACTTGACTCACCGTGGCCGGGACTCCGGTTTAAGCAGGCGTTTGCTTCTTCCTCCTTGTCACGGGTGGACCGCGCCTGCCGGAAGTGGGGCCCGGTGGTGCAGATCAAAAGTGAAGACGTCTTGTGGTAACAGATTAAGGGGTTAATTTGTCGCGACGCCACCTATGAGTGTTTCGGTAACTTTACCGACGCTGGGGGCCTCCGAGGGATGGTATGCAGCAAGATGGAACGCTCCTCACAGGCTGAGCGGTGATCCCCGATGGCTGGAGCTGCACAAGATGTTCTGAGGCAGCTTCTGTTACCTTAGCATGCGGATAAACAGTTCATAAGAAGGCACGGACACTGTAAGTCTCTGTAACGGGTTCTTTACTGTAACCAGCAGGCATACATGCTATACAGTTTGTAGGTAGTGGACCGGGTGGACTCAGCAATGACCAGTGTGTTCTCAGAGATCCGCGGTGTTCCTCCATTCTATCTAAGTACTGTGCTCGTTGTCGCCCAGGAATACCAGATCGGGTAAGGGAGGCTGCTGAATGCCCTATCCGGAGTATAAGTTCCGGATGCTTTGGGGAGCCTTGGGTCCCTTGGTGGGTACACCGCTGGTTAGACGACTGGATTTGGCGATGGTGGGGTGCTCCTGTGAAGCGGTCCCTCCACTCTTCTGGTTCGCATAGCAGAGCTGAACTGCTGCTAGCTTCGGTACCAGCAAACCGGCTGTAGATGGACACGGGATGATTTTGAGCCCGCATTTTGATGCCGAAGTTCGGTTGGTAATGCACCGGGAGTAATGGTGCTCAACCTTGGTGACGGTAGGAGATGGCCGGTAGAAGGTGGCCCGGGGGCCGCACGAAACTGTGCAACCCCCTCTCCTAGGTTGCAGAGCTGGGATTCTGCAGAGGGTCTTCTAGGTTGCTGTTACACTCTCAGACCTCTAACTCCAACTATTCTAAACTTCCACTACACACTACCCTTGCACTCCGCCCACCAGGACCTGATTGGCCCTCTATACTAGGTGATGCATGCAGGGTATGGATCTCTGAGTTAACTGTGTGATTGCTGGGTCAGAGAATATTGCTGCTGCATTTATGGCTGCAATACCCTCCTGTGACGCACTCGGTGCGGGGCGCCACACTCCCCCTTGGTGAAATACGCTTGTCCCCAAGTGTCGCGCTACCCAACATTACAGAGGATTTTTGTATTTTATAACAGACGTAACAGATACACTTTTATTAACAGGTAAAGATTTGCTTAAGATGTTGCGAGCAAAAAGGAACAGGTTAACACATTACGCGGACCCGGCGGGCGGTCGGCTGTCCTTAGTTTGAGTTCAGGCTGTAGCCGCCAAGCCGCGGTGTCATTTACCAAGCAGGAAGAAGTCTCTTGTAAAGTTCAAACAAAAAAGTCACTTATGGAGGGCAGTGTTCCGGACTCGTGTATAGCGAACCACCCATCACAGCATACATATCGCTCGTAGGTTACAATGTCCCCTCTATACAAGTCTCGGTTTGGATGCCCTCTTGGTAGGTACGACTCCACATCACGGCGCCCACAAAACACTTCTGTACATACACCCTCCTCCCTGATGAAACCCCACCCGGTGGAAAGGTTGAATGTGCTCACCTGTCCGGTCTTGCGGAGTTCATCAGGCAATGGAGATTGGCGGCGGGCTTCAGCGCGAGCCTGCATGTTGGCGCGTAGACGAGCCTGCCACTCCTCCCTTCGGATGCGACGTACATCTTCGTCGAGTGGTGCGGAGTGTGGATAAAGTTACTATGGCGTGTCTGTTGTTGAACGGGTTGAGCTTGGTGGGCAGTCTGGATTGGGACCCGGTTGAACCGGCACTGGAGAAGGTGTTGCAATGGCACCGACCAGCGTACCCGAGGGGTTGCTCGGCAGAAGGATCCACGGTATCTGCCCAGGCGAACCCGGTGTAGAGGTCCTCAGCGGTGCTGTGGGTCTCGTCGTAGTTATCATCCTCCTCTCCCTCAACGATCACATCGGGCTGCTCGGCAAACGGAGATGCTGGAATGAGGTCCTCTAGGTCGATGGGCGGCTGCGCTGCATAATTCTCCTCAGGTCGTCTCTCAGGGCTTCCAGGCTGCCTGCCTCTTCTTCGTTGCAGCTGGTAGCGGTGTTTCAATCCCGGTCACCAGGTAGGCCTCGGTAATAGCAGAGGAGACCTCCGGTTTAGGGAAGAAACAGGCGACAGTCTCGGTAGTAGTGAAACTAGTCGCGAGTTCCGCAAAGGGAACCAGGTGAATGTCCATTTCTTCTTTGGAGCGAGTTGCAAGCTCCGGCTCAAACCCGGTTTCAGTTCCAGGCTCTGGAGAGGGATGAGCTGTGGTCTCTACCGGGAGATGCAGTCTATCGGCTCCGGAGACAAGGCGGGACAAGTGGTTGGCGTGGGCGAGGCGGTGCTGAAACTCGAGATGTCGTCTGGCCCTGGAGTGGCTGCACCCGAGTGGCTCTGCTGCATCGCACGATGTAGTCTGCTGCCCAAGCTCGCGCTCCAACTGGGATGTCCATTCAACGGTTTCAAGGAGCCGTACCCGGAGTCTGTAGACTTCTGCCAGAAGTCGGTGGCTGCCGTCTATGTTAAGGACAGGACCCGGACTCAGATGGCCAATTGCTGCTCTGGCCTCGGCTTCCACTTCTCGCATCAGGTCATGGAGTCTGTACTGGTCATTTTCTTGGAGGAGCCACACCCGTCTCTACCCGGTAACTGTTCTGGTGAAGACTGGTCAGACACTCCCACTTCCTTGGGGGCTTTTGTAGTCCAATGGTGGGAAAAAGTCTTTGGTCCGCCCCATGGTTGATTCGAAACAATCAGGGCGGACAATAATTTTGGCGCCTTTGCCTTTAGCCCTCCCACGAAGAGGGGCGGTGGCTCACCCCTGGGCTTGCACATGGCGGATCCTCATGGCGGGGACGCCATCTTGGGCGCCATCTTGGCCCAACAGTGAAAAGGCGGGAAAAGTTCATTTTAGGACGAACAAAGTCCAAATTGTTGAAATAAAGTCTTTTTAAAGCACATGATACCGTTAGGGAACGGGCCTGCTCGTATCCTGTTCGTGACGCCAAATTCTGACTTAACGTGGCCGGGACTCTGGTTTAGACAGGCGTTTGCTTCTTCCTCCTTGTCACGGGTGGACCACGCCTGCCGGTATGGGGCCAGGTGGTGCAGATAAAAGTGAAGACGTCTTGGGGAACAGATTAAGGGGTTAATTTGTCGCGACGCCACCTATGAGTGTTTCGGTAACTTTACCGACGCTGCGGGTCCTCCGAGGGATGGAATGCAGCAAGATGGAACGTTCCCCACAGGCTGAATGGTGATCCCCGGAGCCAGAAGCTGCACAAGATGTTTTGAGGCAGCTGCGGTTACCTTAGCATGCGGATGAACAGTTCATAAGAAGGCACGGACACTGTAAGTCTCTGTAACGGGTTCTTTACTGTAACCAGCAGGCAATACATGCTATACAGTTTGTAGGTAGTAGGACCGGTGGACTCAGCAATGACCAGTGTGTTCTCAGAGATCCGCGGTGTTCCTCCATTCTATCTAAGTACTGTGCCGTTGTTGCCCAGGAATACTAGATCGGGTACAGGGAGGCTGCTGTATGCCCTATCCGGGGTATACGTTCCGGATGCTTTGGGGAGACTTGGGTCCCTTGATGTGTACAAGCTGGTTAGACGACTGGATTTGGCGATGGTGGGGTGCTCCTGTAAAGCGGTCCCTCCACTCTTCTGGTTCGCATAGCAGAGCTGAACTGCTGCTAGCTTCGGTACCAGCAAACGGCTGTAGATGGGCACGGGATGATTTTGAGCCGCATTTTGATGCCCGAAGTTCGGTTGGTAATGCACCGGGAGTAATGGTGCTCAACCGTGGTGACGGTAGGGAGATGGCCGTAGAAGTGGCCAGGGGTCCGCACGAAACTGTGCAACCCCCTCTCCTAGGTTGCAGAGCTGGGATTCTGCAGAGGGTCTTCTAGGTTGCTGTTACACTCTCAGACCTCTAACTCCAACTATTATAAACTTCCACTACACACTACCCTTGCACTCCGCCCACCAGGACCTGATTGGCCCTCTATACTAGGTGATGCATGCAGAGTATGGATCTCTGAGTTAACTGTGTGATTGCTGGGTCAGAGAATATTGCTGCTGCATTTATGGCTGCAATACCCTCCTGTGACGCACTCGGTGCGGAGCACCACACACTTAGTTGCACAACCTTTAGCCAAAATAACTGCGATCAACCACTTCCAGTAACCATCAATGAGTTTCTTACAATGCTCTGCTGGAATTTTAGACCATTCTTCTTTGGCAAACTGCTCCAGGTCCCTGATATTTGAAGGGTGCCTTCTCCAAACTGCCATTTTTAGATCTCTCCACAGGTGTTCTATGGGATTCAGGTCTGGACCCATTGCTGGCCACCTTAGAAGTCTCCAGTGCTTTCTCTCAAACCATTTTCTAGTGCTTTTTGAAGTGTGTTTTGGGTCATTGTCCTGCTGGAAGACCCATGACCTCTGAGGGAGACCCATCTTTCTCACACTGGGCCCTACATTATGCTGCAAAATTTGTTGGTAGTCTTCAGACTTCATAATGCCATGCACACGGTCAAGCACTCCAGTGCCAGAGCAGCAAAGCAACCATCAGGGAACCTCCGCCATGTTTGACTGTAGGGACCATGTTCTTTTCTTTGAATGCCTCTTTTTTTCTCCTGTAAACTCTATGTTGATGCCTTTGCCCAAAAAGAGAGAACATTCTTCCAAAACATTTTAGGCTTTCTCAGGTAAGTTTTGGCAAACTCCAGCCTGGCTTTTTTATGTCTCGGGGTAAGAAGTGGGGTCTACCTGGTCTCCTACCATACAGTCCCTTTTCATTCAGATGCCGACAGATAGTACGGGTTGACACTGCTGTACCCTCGGACTGCAGGGCAGCTTGAATTTGTTTGGATGTTAGTCAAGGTTCTTTATCCACCATCTGCACAATCTTGCGTTGAAATCTCTTGTCAATTTTTCTTTTCCGTCCACATCTAGGGAGATTAGTCAAAGTTCCATGGGCTTTAAACTTCTTGATGACACTGCGCACGGTAGACACAGGAACATTCAGGTCTTTGGAGATGGACTTGTAGCCTTAAGATTGCTCATGCTTCCTCACAATTTGGTTTCTCAAGTCCTCAGACAGTTCTTTGGTCTTCTTTCTTTTCTCCATGCTCAATGTGGTACACTCAAGGACACAGGATAGAGGTTGAGTCAACTTTAATCCATGTCAACTGGCTGCAAGTGTGATTTAGTTATTGCCAACATCTGTTAGGTGCCACAGGTAATTTACAGGTGCAGTTAATTACACAAATTAGAGAAGCATCACATGATTTTTCTAACAGTGCCAATACTTTTGTCCACCCCCTTTTTATGTTTGGTGTGGAACTATATCCAATTTGGCTTTAGGACAATTATTTTTGTGTTTTTTTCATTGAAGACAAATTAAATGAAGATAATAATTCCAAAGAATTTGTGATTGCAATCATTTTCAGGAAGAAACTGAGTATTATCTGACAGAATTACAGGGGTGTCAATACTTTTGGCCAACACTGTAAAAGAATAAAGTTATGTTAAAGCCAAGCACACCATCGTTTTTCTACTGAAATTCTCAATAAGTTTGATGTGTCACATGACCCTCCTCCCATTGAAAAAAATAAACTTGGATCCAAAATGGCCGACTTCAAAGTGGCCATCATAATCACCACCCATCTGCAAGTTTTCCCTCCCTCCCTAGGAAGCTGAAATCACCAACCATTCCCATTTTATTTAAGTGCATCCATATAAATCGCCCACCTTGTACTGGAGCCTACACATATTATTATTATTCATTATTAAAGTGCCATTTATCCCATGGCGCTTTACATGTGAAAAGGAGCATACATAGACAAGCACAATAAACATGAGCAATACAAGGCACACACAAGTGCAGAAGGAGAGGGAGCATAGCCTTCTATATACAGTATGAGCTACACACATCCCCCTATATCTAGTAGGAGCCTGCATTTTGCCTCCTATATACAGCATGAACCCACACATAGCCTCCTATGCACTTAACAACAGGAGCCCCCACATATCCTCCTATATAAAGCATGAGCGCCTGCACATCCTCATTATTAACATTATGAGCCCCACATAGCCTCCTATATACAGCAGATGACCCCACAGCCCCTATATACAGTATGAACCCCAATATACCCCCTATATACAGTATGAGCCCCCACATACCACCTATATTCAGCAAGAACCTCCAGATAGCCTCCTATATACATTAGGAGTCCGCACATAGTCTTCTATATACAGCATGAGCCTCCACATAGCCTTCTATACACAGCGGGGGCCTCAAATATCTTTCTATTTACAGCAGAGGCCCCCATGTACCCACTATATACAGCATGAGCCAGAATATTGCCTCCTATATACAGTAGGAACCCACACATTGCCTCCTATATGCAGTGTGAGGTAGTGCCCCTTTGGGGACTCACTTGGCAGCAGAATTGATGCAACCAGTCATGTTCATAAAACAGCACAATATCCAGCAGTTTATTAATAAATGTCATAAACCGCTTGCAATGCACAGTTCACAAGGTCATACACAATTCCAGCCTTTTTCCAATGGCAGATGCGCCTGCCCGGCAGTGATTTCATAGTGCTTCATAAACGGAACAGTTGAGACACTCCTTGTCTCTCTCAATGCAGTGTCACCACATGGGCCAATACATCTATTACATGACAGTGCCACCATGCCCACTGACCTTACTCCATCAGTTACAGAGGCTGCTGCCTCTCACAGGCCACATGGACTCCAGCCTGATCCAGGCCCAGACCAGGTTCAAGCTTCCTGAGCTCCGGGTAACTCGAGGTGTCTTCAAGGTCTTCTCACCACGTTCAGGAGCTCCAAACCCTCTGTGTCTGGCCACAAGCCTCTTCTCAACTCACAGGAACAGGGCATGTACTGACCTCACAGCCCATGTGACCAGTAGGGAGTCAGCCTATGTCCGATCTGACACACCCACGGGAGGATCCCAGTTTGTCAGACACTCCCATGGATTCTACAACCTGGAGTCTAGCACATGTAATGCATTATCTGAACCTATGGAAGCTCAAGTCCCAGCATAATGCCTTAATGAACCATGCTGAACTATTAGTCCCGGCATAGGTATTTGCAAGGCAGCTAGCTGCTGCACCACAACAGCAAGAGCCCCCACACATTTTGTGCACACATATTAAAAAAGTTTATACTCACTTAATCCTGATTCCCGGCACTGCATCCTCTTCAATGACGGGTCTGAAGAGGTATGCAAATAGAGTCTGTGGAGCCTTGGTTTGGAGTCTCAAACACAGGACTAGTCAGATATCCCTCCAGGGAAGGACCCAGCCAAGGGGTGTCTCCTTGCGGAGAACACCATAACCACCATATTAAGTGGCCTTTTTAGTCAATATTCAGCTCTTTTACGAGTTTAGAGATATGACAAAGGAATACCAAGGCCAGTTATTCATCCACAGACAGCTGTTTCGGGTGTTGCCCCTCATCTGTGTGGAGTAGGATTCTGGCTAGGTGGGAGCAAGGCCTAGTAGATCAACATCACAAAGCATTCACTGATCTCAGGGAGACCAGTCCAAGAAAACACTGCAGTCAGCTGGCTAAAGCGCTCAACACAGTGAATTCCTAGATGCATTGCCCCCTGGGAATTATGAATATGCAAATAGAGTCTGTGGAGCCTTGGTTAAGAGTCTCAAACACAGAACTAGCCAGATATCCCTCCAGGGAAGGACCCAGCCAAGGGGTGGCTCCTTGCGGAGAACACCATAACCACCATATTTAGTGGCCCTTTTAGTCAATATCCAGCTCTTTTACGAGCATTGCCCCCTGGGAATTATGAATATGCAATATCTGGCTAGTCCTGTGTTTGAGATTCCTAACCGAGGCTCCACAGACTCTATTTCCAGTGTTTTCTTGGACTGGTCTCCCTGAAATCAGTGAATGCTTTGTGATGTGGGTCTAAAGAGGTGTCACAATGCAATGGTGTAATTGTGCTGCCTGTGTGGGCACACTGATGTCTCATAAGCTACAGGCCTATAGTGGTCTACGGTTTAGGAGATGGAAAGTGATAGAGAAGGGAGCTTTTTCTCCATGCTGTATCAAGGGATTGGACTATATTGGCAAAAACTAGAAAACAGATGAGTCCTGCACACAGAGAGAACAAGTCTGTAGGAACATGTTCACACCGCCAGCATATTTGGAGACAAAGAGCTAAATGCGACCAAAAACAACAGTACACTGCAGTAAAAGTATTAAAATTGTGACGTGGCTTGAAGTAACTTTTTTTGCGCAAAAAAAACGGATGGACTAAGTACCCTGTATTTGTTATACTATTTTTTATACTGCACTTGCATTTTAATACTTTTACTGCAGTGTACTGTTGTTTTTGGTCGCATTTAGCTTTTTGTCTCCATATATTGGCAAAAACGTGACATGACTATCATGATTAGGCAAGGGTCAGACCTGCGTCTGCCCTCAGCCTGCTGACTCCATTTAAAATGTAGTCTCAGGCAGGTAGAGTGCATAGCGTTAACGGAATGTAATGCTATGTGCTGCCTGCCTATGTACCTCTATGGTAACGTGATGTTTACCGCAGCCAAATCTCTGGTTATGCGCTATTGCAGAGCGCTGAGGAAATGCAGCTTGCAGTATTTTCCTGTGCGCTCTGCAATAGCGCATATCTGGAGATTCTCCGTGGAGCCAGCGGCTGCGTTAAGCATCACGTTGCCATAGGGATACATAGGCAGGCGGCGCATAGCGTTACATGCTGATAACGCTATGCGCCAAGCCTGCCAGAGGCTAAGTTTTTAATGGATCCATGTCAGTAATGCTACGGTCAGCCTGAGGGCAGACGTAGGTCTGACCCTAGAATTACTGACACAGCGCATTTTCGCTGTGTTCTCCCGCTCTGAACACTAGCATCTCCACAAGAATAAATTGACATGCTGCGGCTTGGAAAGCCATGTGACGTGTCAGTTTATGGAGCGTCTAAAGATAAATACAGTGGGTACAAGATTTCTATAAATCCCATCCACTGTGCTTGTACTGTACAATACAGCATTGTGGATACAATGAAAAATGCTACATGCAAAAAGCTAATAACACTGATCATGGGCAATAACCCTTAAGGCCACGTTAACACACACAGATATATTGGTCACCGATCTCTGGTTGCAGTGAAATCATGGACACATTGCTCCAGTTTGTTGTTGTGTACAAATGTAACAATGTGTCCATGATTTTGTGGCGCCCCGCAACGAGTGCGTCACAAGAGGGTATTGCAGCCAAAACTTCAGCAGCAATATTCTCTGACTCAGCAGTTACACAGTTAACTCAGAGATCCATACCCTGCATGCATCACCTAGCATAGAGGGCCAATCAGGTCCTGGTGGGCAGAGTGCAAGGGTAGTGTGTAGTGGAAAGTCTAGTACAGTAAAAGAGAAGTTGTAACAGCAACGTAGGAGAAGGAGCAAGAAGAACAAGCTCTGCAACCTAGGAGAGGGGGTTGGACAGTTCCGTGCGGCCCCCTGGCCACCTTCTACTGGCCATCTCCCTATCATCACCCCGGCTGAGCACCCTTATTCCCGGTGCCTAATCAACCGATCTTCGGGCATCAAAATGCGGGTCCAAAATCATCCCGTGCCCATCTACAGCCGGTTTGCTGGTACCGAAGCTAGCAGCAGTTCAGCTCTGCTATGCGAACCAGAGGAGTGGAGGGACAGCTTTACAGGAGCACCCCACCACCGCAATATCCAGTCGTCTAACCAGCGGTGTACCCACCAAGGGAGCCAAGGCTCCCCAAAGCATCCGGAACGTATACCCCGGATAGGGCATTTAAGCAGCCTCCCTGTACCCGACCTGGTATTCCTGGGCGACAACGGCAACATACTTAGTTAGAATGCAGGAACACCGCGGATCTCTGAGAGCACACTGGTCATTGCTGAGTCCACCCGGTCCACTACCTACAAACTGTATACCATGTACTGCTTGCTGGTTACAGTAAAGAGCCCGTTACAGAGACTTACAGTGTCCATGCCTTCTTATGAACTGTTTATCCGCATGCTAAGGTAACCGCAGCTGCCTCAGAACATCTTGTGCAGCTTCTGGCTCCGGGGATCATCGCTCAGCCTGTGGGGAGCGTTCCATCTTGCTGCATTCCATCCCCTGGAGGCCCCGCAGCGTCGGTACAGTTACCGAAACTCTCATAGGTGGCGTCACAACAAATTAACCCCTTAATCTGTTCTGCCAAGACGTCTCTCTCTTTTGATCTGCACCCACCGGGCCCCACTACCGGCAGGTGCGGTCCATCCGTGACAAGAAGAGGAAGCAAAACGCCTGTCTAAACCGGAGTCCCGGCCGCGGTGAGTCAATTTCACTGCAACCACAGATCTGTGACCAATATCTGAACAGATATCTGTGTGTGTAACATGGCCTTTAATGTTACCTATATATTATTGTACAAAACTAAATGTATGTAACTGAACAGAGAAATTCTTTGTTACAACATTTTATTATGTTTTCATTCCTATTTTCTGAAATAATTGCTAATGCATTGAATTATTTGATTAAAAGCTGTTTATAGAGATGAAAAATTACTAATATTACCATACCTTACTACATTTTGAGCGTTGGTATTCACATACGGTAGTTTAAATAAAAAATATTAAAATAGTACTTCATTGTTAATGACGTATTCTTAAATATTTATATTCATTATTGTATTATAATAATAATAATGATTTGGATAGAAACGTTTCCCCGAAGCTCAATGGTATTAGTTGAGGATATCTGTTTAGATGAGAGCCATAATGGATCTCTAATGGGAAAGCACCAGACCACGACAGTATGTTGATAGAATTCTATAAAAAAAAAATAATTGGACAAGGTGAGCCCAATTTTATTGCAGACCTTTTCTGATGCTCTATTGAACGGAACATTGCCTTCTTCTTTTATGATGCCACTATATAGTTGTAATCCTTAAATTGGACAAGCCAGCTGAAGACTGTAGGTCGTATCACCCCATATCTCTCTCCTAAACATGGATTATAAAATACTTGCGAAAATCATAGTGAACCGATTAACAATTTATTCTCGACATTATACTGTACTGATGTTTAATCTGGTTTTATGTTGGGGCAATCAACATCAAGCAATATTAGGAACATTGAGGTATTGGTAAACTGGATTTGCAGAGACAGCAATTAACCTTTGCCTCATTGGCTACAGTGAAGGCTTTTGACTCTATGGAGTAGAACTTCTTACATCAGGTATTGCTTAGGTTAAGATTTGGTTACAAATTCTTAAGTTGCATTAAAGTGCTCTATAATTAACCCCAAGACAATGCATTAGTAAATGGAATAATATCAAACTATTTTAACATGGAGAGAGGTACTAGAAAATTGTGTACTTTATCTACAATGCTTTTTGTATTGGCTGTGGAACCTATCGTTTTAAAGCTCAGACATTATAATGTACACTGTATGCAAGTGAGTATTTTGACCATCATCATTTTTATTCACATTTCCTAACTCCAAGCTGTATAAACATGAATACTTTTGGGATTGAAGCATATTAGGTGATGTGTATTTTTGTCATGAGGGCAGGTGTGGATATCGTCACCATTTATCAAGGTATGCATGTTATGAGTTACAGATCAGGAGTTGTTGAGGGTTAATATCTTCCTATGCTGCTGCGGGTCAAGCGATATGATTTTTTTGACCACTTCTACGACCCATTAAATACTCACATAACCCATCACCTGACGTAGTTTATAGAGTACATTCTATTCAGACCATCCTGGTATGTGGAGCTCTCCTGCTGCTACTGAAGATCTGCTGACCTTTTGTGGTGCACCGTGTGGCAGACATCTTTATCGTCCTATTGTCTACCCGTGACATTTTAAATGACGCACTATTTCTGAGTCTTGATGGCTCAAACTGAAGCTTTTTCACACCTGATCCAGGCCCTCACCGATGAGGTTATGGGTTTACGTACTTAGTGCAGAAGCTACAGCAAGTTGTTGGGTTCTTGACCTCGGCTCATGGGCTGGCTCATCCTGAAACCAAGATAGCACTCCTTGATACAGGTACATCTCAATGAATTAGAATATCGTCAAAAAGTTCATATATTTCAGTAATTCAATACATGACTTGAAACACATATATTATCCAGTCATTACAGAGTGATCTATTTCAAGTGTTTATTTATGTTAATTGTTGATGATTACGATTTACAGCCAATGGAAACCCAAAGGTCATTATCTCAGAAAATTAAAGTGGGGAGGACAAAGGGTCTGAAAGATCAAATATTCCCTAAATAGGTATCAGAGGCTTCCCCTTGTGTGGTTGTTAGTGTCACAACCATTATATAAGCATATCACAGCTGCTGCAGTCCCCAGCGTAGTGCATATAGAGTAAGAAGGATGAAGGGTTAAAAACCATGCTGCCGTATTCCACAAGAGATCAAAGGGTGAACATGAGAGATCAAAGGGTGAATATATTATTGATTTATTAGTCAACTTGTTTCAGGGCTCCCTGGCCCCTTCTTCAGGACAAATCAATATCATATTGCCATGCTTCAGGGTGTTTCAGAGAGCCTTGAAATGTGTTGACTGATAAATCAAAATTGTATTCACTCTTTGATGTCTCATGGAATATGGCAGCATGGTTTTTAACCCTTCATCTTTCCAACTTTAATTTTCTGAGTTAATGACCTATGGGTTTTCATTGGCTGTAAGCCATAATCACCAACATTTACAGAAATAAACACTTGAAATAGATAACTCTGATTGTATTGAATTACTAGAAAAAATTAACTTTTGGATGATATTCTAATTTATTGAGATACACCTGTAACTTTTAGGGGGAAGAGATAAATGTATGGTGTTCAGGAAAGCCTGTAAATTTATTTTATTCTTGAAGTCGGTGGACGAATTTGTCACAGCCTTGGCCCTGGTGTATGGTGAACCTGATGGCGTCTCCCTTACTGAGTCCAATCTCCATAAACTCAAGCAGGGAATGTGGCTGGCTGAGGAGTATTGCTCTGACAGGAAGGACACTGTCCTCAGGAGTCAGTTTAGTTAGGGCCTGTCTGCCAGGCTTCAGGACTTGCTGGTCCAACTTTCTGCTCTGAAAACGTTGGCGACTGCATTGTCTCTAGCTATCATGGTGGATAGACACCTAAGAAAGAGACCATGGTCTACCATTGAAATTGCCATAGGATCTCCCACTGAGATTCACATTGGGTCTCTCATAGAGATTCCCATTTGGTCTCCCATGATGTCTCCAATCCAGACAGTGGTCAAGGCTCCTGCTGCTTAGCTTCAACAGTCTGTCAAGGGCATGCACAATCGGTTTACAATGGCTGCTGACAAGTTGGCTTCCCATCTGTGGGTCTTTTGAAGAGGCATACATTAGTAAAAGTCCATTTTAATTACTGTCAATGGCTTCTACTCTTACCAGCTCTTTGGCCTGTCAAAGGTCAAAGCAGCCATGGTCTCCCATTGAAAATTGCCATAGGATCTCCCACTGAGATTCCCATTGGGTCTCCCATAGAGACTTCCATTGAGATTCCCATTGGGTCTCTCATTGAGATTCCATTGAGTCTCCCATAGAGACTTCCATTGAGATTCCCATTGGGTCTCTCATGAGGTCTCCCATCCAGACAGTGGCCAAGACGCCTAAGAAAGAGACCATGGTCTACCATTGAAATTGCCATAGGATCTCCCACTGAGATTCACATTGGGTCTCTCATAGAGATTCCCATTGGGTCTCCCATGATGTCTCCAATCCAGACAGTGGCCAAGGCTCCTGCTGCTTAGCTTCAACAGTCTGTCAAGGGCATGCACAATGGGTTTACAATGGCTGCTGAAAAGTTGGCTTCCCATCTGTGGGACTTTTGAAGAGGCATACATTAGTAAAAGTCAGTTTTAATTACTGTCAATGGCTTCTACTCTTACCAGCCCTTTGGCCTGTCAAGAGTCAATGCAGCCATGGTCTCCCATTGAAATTGCCATAGGATCTCCCACTGACATTCCCATTGGGTTTCCCATAGAGATTCCCATTTCTGCAGAAATAGTGATAGGTGGAAAAACAGAGACTATTGTGTTTCTTGTGGATAGTGGAGCAAGATTCAATTTGGTGGATTCTCGCTTTGCTCAGACCGATAATCTAAATTTTTGCGTGAGTAGAGATGAGCGAACTTTCCCCAAACATGTTCGCCAAGTTAAATTCAGCACAAACATTGCACATTTTGCTCGGAAACATGAGCCATTTCACAAAAAATCAGCAATCACAACTTTGTTCATTAAATTATTGGATAAAACAACCATTACTAGGTTTAAGTGATACTTTTTTATAAACTTCTGAGAGTGTAGGATAGCGATCGGGACTTGTTTGTTGAGGGGAGGAGGTGTGGAGAGGTCAGAGTAGCGTCGGACTCCATTTTTTTCCCCGCAACTTTCTGTATGGATGTTTTAGTTTGGCAGCCAATAAGGGTACATACAAATCCACAAGTTGAAGACACAAATGCTTGTGTCATTGGCTGGCTTATCTCATTGACTACCAAATCCACATGTCCCTTGGAATATGAGAAGTGGCTATTTGCCATCGTTGCCATTTTCAGAGTGCTACTGCTTAGGGCAGTGCTGCTGCCACTCCATGCTGCTCCGTGCATGTTGCACAAATAGATACAGTTAGGGCCAGAAATATTTGGACAGTGACACAATTTTCGCGAGTTGGGCTCTGCATGCCACCACATTGGATTTGAAATGAAACCTCTACAACAGAATTCAAGTGCAGATTGTAACGTTTAATTTGAAGGGTTGAACAAAAATATCTGATAGAAAATGTAGGAATTGTACACATTTCTTTACAAACACTCCACATTTTAGGAGGTCAAAAGTAATTGGACAAATAAACATAACCCAAACAAAATATTTTTATTTTCAATATTTTGTTGCGAATCCTTTGGAGGCAATCACTGCCTTAAGTCTGGAACCCATGGACATCACCAAACGCTGGGTTTCCTCCTTCTTAATGCTTTGCCAGGCCTTTACAGCCGCAGCCTTCAGGTCTTGCTTGTTTGTGGGTCTTTCCGTCTTAAGTCTGGATTTCAGCAAGTGAAATGCATGCTCAATAGGGTTAAGATCTGGTGATTGACTTGGCCATTGCAGAATGTTCCACTTTTTTGCACTCATGAACTCCTGGGTAGCTTTGGCTGTATGCTTGGGGTCATTGTCCATCTGTACTATGAAGCGCCGTCCAATCAACTTTGCAGCATTTGGCTGAATCTGGGCTGAAAGTATATCCCGGTACACTTCAGAATTCATCCGGCTACTCTTGTCTGCTGTTATGTCATCAATAAACACAAGTGACCCAGTGCCATTGAAAGGCATGCATGCCCATGCCATCACGTTGCCTCCACCATGTTTTACAGAGGATGTGGTGTGCCTTGGATCATGTGCCGTTCCCTTTCTTCTCCAAACTTTTTTCTTCCCATCATTCTGGTACAGGTTGATCTTTGTCTCATCTGTCCATAGAATACTTTTCCAGAACTGAGCTGGCTTCTTGAGGTGTTTTTCAGCAAATTTAACTCTGGCCTGTCTATTTTTGGAATTGATGAATGGTTTGCATCTAGATGTGAACCCTTTGTATTTACCGCCATGGAGTCTTCTCTTTACTGTTGACTTAGAGACAGATACACCTACTTCACTGAGAGTGTTCTGGACTTCAGTTGATGTTGTGAACGGGTTCTTCTTCACCAAATAAAGTATGCGGCGATCATCCACCACTATTGTCATCCGTGGACGCCCAGGCCTTTTAGAGTTCCCAAGCTCACCAGTCAATTCCTTTTTTCTCAGAATGTACCCAACTGTTGATTTTGCTACTCCAAGCATGTCTGCTATCTCTCTGATGGATTTTTTCTTTTTTTTCAGCCTCAGGATGTTCTGCTTCACCTCAATTGAGAGTTCCTTTGACCGCATGTTGTCTGGTCACAGCAACAGCTTCCAAATGCAAAACCACACACCTGGTATCCACCCCTGACCTTTTAACTACTTCATTGATTACAGGTTAACGAGGGAGACGCCTTCAGAGTTAATTGCAGCCCTTAGAGTCCATTGTCCAATTACTTTTGGTCCCTTGAAAAAGAGGAGGCTATGCATTACAGAGCTATGATTCCTAAACCCTTTCTCCGATTTGGATGGGGAAACTCTCATATTGCACCTGGGAGTGTGCACTTTCAGCCCATATTATATATATAATTGTATTTCTGAACATGTTTTTGTAAACAGCTAAAATAACAAAACTTGTGTCACTGTCCAAATATTTCTGGCCCTAACTGTAGATAGCTACTCAATCACTTTTTAGATAGAATAAGAGGGCTAAAAGGTCCATCCGGACATAGGCATTTTTTGCTGAGAACAAGTATGATTACTAAATTTGTGTGCTTTACCAAAGCATTGTTTTTCCGTATACAACAAGGGATTGCCAAATCTTTCAGTTTCCCCTAGAAAGGCTGTATTTGGCCTTCAACCAGTTATTGCCAAATCAGTCAGTTTATACTAAAAAGGCTGTGTTTGGCATCAAACCAGTTATTGCAAAATCAGTCAGCCATCATCACCATTTTCAGAGTGTTACTGCTGCTCTATCCATATTACAACAATAGATAGTTTTCTACTTGATTGCTTTTTAGATAGAATAAAAGGGTAATTGTGTCCATCCAATCATAGGAATTTTTTGCTTAGAACAAGTGTGATTCTTAAATCTGTGTGTGTTGCCAAGGTCGCAATTTTTTTATACAGAAAGGGATTGCTAAATCTTTTGATTTCACCTAAAAAGGCTGAGTTAGATTTCAAACCAGTTATTACCGAATCAGTTTGCGCTAAAAATGCATTTTTGGGCGTCAAGTTATTGCCAGATCAGTCAGTTTCCCCTACAAAGGCTGTCATAGGCCTCAAACCAGTTATTGCCAAATCAGTTTCCCCTAAAAAAGCTGTGCTATGCCTCAAAGCAGATTTTACCAAATCAGTCAGTTTCCCCTAAAAAGGCTGTTAGATCTCAAAGCAGTTATTGAAAAATGAGTCAGTTTGTACTAAAAAGACTGTGTTTGACCTCAAACCAGTTATTGCCAAATTAGTCAGTACCCCTACAAAGGCTGTGTGAGGCCTCAAACCAGTTATTGCCAAATCAGTCCGTTTCCCCTAAAAAGGCATTTTTTGGCCTTAAACCAGTTATAGGCTAGGGTCACACATAAGCCCTTGGTCCGATTTTGGCTTCACTTTTGTCATTTTTTTTTCTAAGTCCAAAAACTGACAGAAAAATGGATTGGATGTAATAAACACCCTGTCCGTTTTTTTCTGGACCTAAAAACATTGCTATGTCCGTTTTTGAGCCAAAAACGTTGCTAGCAACGTTTTTGGCATCAGTTAAAAAACGCATGCGTTTTTTTTAACATGGGGCCCTATGGGAAACGCATGCGTTAACGCATGGCACATATAGGCACCTGCGTTAACGCATGCGTTAACGCATATGCATTTTTAATGAAAAAATGACTAAGTCCAAAAACGTTCAGAGGTGCAGGAGGCTCAAAAAGCACCCAAAAAAAAAACGGATTGGTCATGGAAATCACTTCCAAAAACGGATTTCTATGTGTGACCCCAGCCATAGCCTGATCAGATAGTTTCTACTAAAAAGCTTTTTTGGCATCAAAGCCATGGAAAGGGGATGGAGAAAAATGTTGTTAGGAAAGGGAGTAAGCTTGGTGTTCAAGGTTTAAGTGGGGTAGGTGCTACTGCTAATGATACTAAAAGCAGTACTGACCATACATTAGCTCATTGTATCCTAAGCATAGTGACAACTTCTGTTAGTGGACAGCCTACTCCAGTCTCTTTGTTTGCCAGCAACAGAGTGATACAAGTTGTGGATGAGACCCAGAAAGAGTTTTTGCTACAATGAATGGTAAGCACAGCATCAAGTGGCATGTCCTCCTGTTCCTCCACCCCAACATCACAAACAGTAAAGTCCTCAGAGGAGGAGCCCTAATTACCCAGGTGTCACAACTGTCCAACCACACCACGGATTGTTGGGAAACACAGATGGGCGATTCTACAGAAATGTTCATACATTCAATTCAATGGGTATCACAGGTCTGCTCCAAAGATTCACATACACCACAAGAGGAAAGCATCTGAGCTGATGCCCAAAATCTTTTCGAGTTGGAACTAGGGATGAAGGAACTTTGGTCCCAGCAGAATGCAGACCCTTGTCACTAGACGTTAACCCAAGGGAGTGAAGGTGATGATGATGAGACTCAGATACTTGAGGAACATCGGCACTGTACTGTGCATTCAAGGCAGGAAAAGTAGGAGGGTGAGGTTTCGTAAACCACTTGGAATCAACCCAGAGTCACGCAGCTGAGTACCTCAGCAGTGGAGGAGGATGAAGACAAGGACGTTAGGTTGCATTTTCCCACACAAAGACTGAAGGCTGCAAGCACAACAATCGCTGCATCATCAGCCACAACTCTAGCTCTGGAATACAGTGGTTGCGAGTCTGCCATTGTCCGAGACAGTAATGGTACCTTTACATGCCGCTACCAAAGGTAGCAACAGGTAGGCACCGCACGTGCACGCGCGCGTTTTCAACGGTTCCTAACGGTACCTGATGCCGCAATTACACGCCGCCACAAGGTGCTCCACAGAAGGTATTTTCGATCCCCGGAAGTGCCGACGGGTGCCGCAGGTTACCTTCTGTGGAGCACCTTCCCTGATTTACACGCTGCTACCACAAGGGAATCTGGGCGTACATATTGTGCGCCGTAACTACATAGGTGTGACAGAGTAGTGTATTACGCGACGCTCGTACGGTGATTGGACAATGCAATAACATCATGATTGGCCAGCCAGCACAGGGAGGCTGCCTAATACATGACGCTATACCAAATGTGTATTGTGACTGGTCAGCTCGTTAAATATGCCGCCCTGTGCAGGCACAGCCAATGAGTACACAGTAGTCTCCACCAATGATAGCTGATCGGGCGTGGTATACATGACGCTCAAGCACGCCCCAGGTAACTCAAATACCGTACCTGTGCCCCAATTACACGCCGCTACCATAGGGGTTATACCTGCTTGTTTTTCAGCACGGCTGAAAGACAGGTATCCAAAGAGACAGGAAGGTACAACCTGAATTACACGCCGCCACTTCGCGGTGTTTTGAAAGTAAAAGGTACAATTGTCTCCGACACCTGCCGGTTTCTACCTTTCGGTAGCGGCGTGTAAAGGTACCATAAGGGTTGCCTGGTTGGGCCTTTTTTGACATTGCAAAGATGACTCAACTCACGGTCGTTGCAAATTTTGTACTAAAAAAATTTAGTAGAGGCAAAACAATTTGACTGCTATATGCATGAAACCTCAATGGCCCAGCAGCATGGATTACTTTGGGAAAATAACTAGGATAAAAGTGTGCCTAGCCAGTCTCAATGAACACCGTCCACAGCATCAACCATATCTAATTCTTCCTCCTCCATCACCGTGGCAAGTGTTGTCTGGTAGGTACCTGGCGGTAGGGGGGTTAACTCGCTAAATTCGGGGTGAGTGACAGCCCCACAGCTGTTATGGAAGTGGATACGCCTGCTGGCTTTGACCAATCTAAGACACCGAGCACTTCACTTGTTTGTCAACTCACCATAACATCTCTGCCTGCACCTCCTTCGCAGTTTATTGGATACACCCTACTCCATCCTCTCTCAGCATAGCAGCCAGCTCTTGGTCCCACAGTTCTGGTCACTGAAAAGATTATTTCCTCTTACACATCCCAAAGCAAAGAGCTTGAACTTCATCATCTCCCATTTATTGGCCACAGAAATGCTGCCTTTCCATTTGGTGGATACAGACAGTTTCCAAAAGCTGCCTAGTAACAGTTGCTCAGTCGCTGTTACTTCTCGAAGAAAGCTGTGCCTGCACTACACCAGCATTTGTTATATGACATCACCCATTCCTTGAGAAACTCTGTGTGTGACATCTCACTGGTGACTCTGATGGCTGTGGGGCCAGGCGGCGAAGGGGTTACTCTCCAAGTCTTCAAATCCCCCAGACTTTTGGGACAAACGTCTATCTGTATCTCTTCATCCACTATTTCTGACTCATCTATCTCCTCTAGGGCCTTCAGTTACACCCTCTACCTTTCCTTTAATGTTCCAATAGTTCAGATAGAATCCACGCCACCTCTGTACTTCACTGTCAGGGCTCTCCGCCATCAGTTTTTAAATTAAAATGCCTTGGAGATGTGAGTCACACAGCTGAAGAGTTGTGGACAGCTATGCAGTCTAAGGTTCAGCAATGGATGTCTTTGCTAAACCTGGAGCCAGGGAAGGGCTTGTGCAATAAAGGTGAAAACCTGGTGGCGGTCTTATGCTGGTGCAAACTTACACATGTGCCTTGCATCGCTCATCTTCGCAGCCTGGTTGTCCAGCAATTCCTATGCCACTATCCCTGACTTGATGAACTGCTGCACAAGGCATGGTTGCTGTGTGCTGGTTTCCACCATTTGCACTCTGCAACTTATCAATTAGCATCACTACAGAAGTCTTTCGGACATGTTAACCATTTGATGTGCAATGTGCCAACCTGGTGGAATTCCACTCTGCATATGTTGCACCAACTGTGGCAGCAGCAACAAGCCCTGGTGCAGTATGTAATGACGCATACAGTGAGTTAAAGCAAGCCAAATGTGGTGCAAATGATGCTTCCAGAGTCAGCACAGATCAAGGACTCTGCACCCTTCTTCACAGTTTTGAAATGGCTACTAAGATGGTTACCGCTGACAATGCCATCATCAGCATCACTATTCCGCTCATCTACATGCTGGATCAAAGTCTGCGGGATGATGTGGTGGTACCACAGGAAAAGGAAGAGAAAGAAAAGGTGGATATTAATATGTCACAGGTCCACAGTCTTGTCACACATAGGGATGGGCGAGTCTACTCGCTAGGACTCGGGACTCGGCGATTCTGAAGGTACTCGCAGGACTCGTTACTCGGCGAATCTCCCAGCTTGGACTCGCACAGTGACGAGTCCAATGGAATTCAATGGCAATAAGCTTGACTCGTCACAGATACCCGCTGTCAGCAGCGAGTCTGAGCGAGTCTACGATTCCGAGTCCTACGAGTCTACGAATCCGAGTCCTGTATACTGTATTCGGGATTCGGACTGTGGAATACAGAATCTGTTATGTTGCGAGTCAGCACAGCGTGCGTGTTAGGTCAGAAAACTTGTGAAGATAGCCAATCATAGTCAGTAATGGCATAGCAAAGTTGGTTGTGTCAGGACTATGATTGGCTGCTGTCCAGCGTCATGCCTATGTCACTGCCAAGTGTGAGTGCGCACACTTACCCCGCCAGCAAGTGACGCATTCAGCTAACCTAACCACATCTCGGTGGCTGTGCGCACTTGAAACTAATTTTTTTAGGGAGTGTAGTGTGCGGCTTCACTGCCAAGTGTGACAGCGCACACTTACCCCGCCAGCAAGTGACGCATTCAGCTAACCTAACCACATCTCGGTGGCTGTGCGCACTTGAAACTAATTTTTTTAGGGAGTGTAGTGTGCGGCTTCACTGCCAAGTGTGACAGCGCACACTTACCCCGCCAGCAAGTGACGCATTCAGCTAACCTAACCACATCTCGGTGGCTGTGCGCACTTCAAACCAATTTTTTTAGGGAGTGTAGTGTGCGGTTTCACTGCCAAGTGTGAGAGCGCACACTTACCCCGCCAGCAAGTGACGCATTCAGCTAACCTAACCACATCTCGGTGGCTGTGCGCACTTGAAACTAATTTTTTTAGGGAGTGTAGTGTGCGGCTTCACTGCCAAGTGTGACAGCGCACACTTACCCCGCCAGCAAGTGACGCATTCAGCTAACCTAACCACATCTCGGTGGCTGTGCGCACTTGAAACTAATTTTTTTAGGGAGTGTAGTGTGCGGCTTCACTGCCAAGTGTGAGAGCGCACACTTACCCCGCCAGCAAGTGACGCATTCAGCTAACCTAACCACATCTCGGTGGCTGTGCGCACTTCAAACCAATTTTTTTAGGGAGTGTAGTGTGCGGTTTCACTGCCAAGTGTGAGAGCGCACACTTACCCCGCCAGCAAGTGACGCATTCAGCTAACCTAACCACATCTGGGTGGCTGTGCGCACTTGAAACTAATTTTTTTAGGGAGTGTAGTGTGCGGCTTCACTGCCAAGTGTGACAGCGCACACTTACCCCGCCAGCAAGTGACGCATTCAGCTAACCTAACCACATCTCGGTGGCTGTGCGCACTTGAAACTAATTTTTTTAGGGAGTGTAGTGTGCGGCTTCACTGCCAAGTGTGAGAGCGCACACTTACCCCGCCAGCAAGTGACGCATTCAGCTAACCTAACCACATCTCGGTGGCTGTGCGCACTTGAAACTAATTTTTTTAGGGAGTGTAGTGTGCGGCTTCACTGCCAAGTGTGACAGCGCACACTTACCCCGCCAGCAAGTGACGCATTCAGCTACCCTAACCACATCTCGGTGGCTGTGCGCACTTGAAACTAATTTTTTTAGGGAGTGTAGTGTGCGGCTTCACTGCCAAGTGTGAGAGCGCACACTTACCCCGCCAGCAAGTGACGCATTCAGCTAACCTAACCACATCTCGGTGGCTGTGCGCACTTCAAACCAATTTTTTTAGGGAGTGTAGTGTGCGGTTTCACTGCCAAGTGTGAGAGCGCACACTTACCCCGCCAGCAAGTGACGCATTCAGCTAACCTAACCACATCTGGGTGGCTGTGCGCACTTGAAACTAATTTTTTTAGGGAGTGTAGTGTGCGGCTTCACTGCCAAGTGTGAGAGCGCACACTTACCCCGCCAGCAAGTGACGCATTCAGCTAACCTAACCACATCTCGGTGGCTGTGCGCACTTCAAACCAATTTTTTTAGGGAGTGTAGTGTGCGGTTTCACTGCCAAGTGTGAGAGCGCACACTTACCCCGCCAGCAAGTGACGCATTCAGCTAACCTAACCACATCTCGGTGGCTGTGCGCACTTCCAACCAATTTTTTTAGGGAGTGTAGTGTGCGGTTTCACTGCCAAGTGTGAGAGCGCACACTTACCCCGCCAGCAAGTGACGCATTCAGCTAACCTAACCACATCTGGGTGGCTGTGCGCACTTGAAACTAATTTTTTTAGGGAGTGTAGTGTGCGGCTTCACTGCCAAGTGTGAGAGCACACACTTACCCCGCCAGCAAGTGACGCATTCAGCTAACCTAACCACATCTCGGTGGCTGTGCGCACTTCAAACCAATTTTTTTAGGGAGTGTAGTGTGCGGTTTCACTGCCAAGTGTGAGAGCGCACACTTACCCCGCCAGCAAGTGACGCATTCAGCTAACCTAACCACATCTCGGTGGCTGTGCGCACTTGAAACTAATTTTTTTAGCGAGTGTAGTGTGCGGCTTCACTGCCAAGTGTGCGCGCGCACACTTACCCCGCCAGCAAGTGACGCATACAGCAACACCTAACTCCAACTTGGTGACTGTGCATTCATCTACAATGTCTCAAAAAAAAACAATTACCAAAAAGGATGTTGCAAAGGGACAGGGACGAGCTCGTGGCCGCAGCAGTCTTGCCCAAGAAGGCACTGGTACAAGTACACAGCCTAGGATTGATAGAACGTCCTTTTTTCTACCTAGAAATCCCAGTACTCAAAGAAAACGTGTGTTGAGGCCGGATGAGCATGACAAGATAACATCTTGGATGGCTCAGACGCCCTCGACCACTGGTTCTTGCAGTACGCAATCATCCGTGGCAAGACATTCTAGTGTCGCTACAGACAATGCAGCGCCATCCAATCCTCAAAGTCGTCATATTGCCTCAACCCATCGGCAGCCAGAGGAAAATTTGAATATGGACCTTGGTCACTCGGATGACTTATTCGGTTCTTATCAAGGGGTTTCTTTGTCACTGCCTGACGAGATACTTGAAGTAGACGAAATGTCTACTCATGGCCAAAGTTTGGAAGTAGCGCGTCCTGAGGAAAGACACTTTCACGAAATGCAAACAGTATCTCAGGAGGTGGATGATGATGAGGATGATGAGACACACATCTCATCTGGCCAGCCTGCTCAGTCAGTTTATCCAGAATCCTTTGAACTGGAAGGGGTGGATGATGACACCACAGATCCTACCTGGATTGCTGAATTGCATAGCCAAGAGAGCAGCCAGGAGGACGAAAGTGGCTATGTACCACTGGCAAAATCACAAAGGCGTACTGTCTCCAGAACACAAACTGTGAGAACAGTTGCCCAAATAGCGTCAACTGTGGCACAAACTGTGCCAACTGTTGCACAAACTGCAAACACAGTTGCCCAAAATGTGTCCACAGTTGGTGTTCAACAGAGTCATCCTCCTCTTCCTCCAATTAAAAATAAAGGACGAACAGCCAGTGTGTGGCAATTTTTTAAGGATAGCCCAACATTACCAAATATGGTTATCTGTAAGATGTGCCAGGCAAGGCTTAGCAGAGGCACGGTAAAAGGAAACCAGAGCACCAGCAGTATGCGCAAGCATATGTCTCTTAAGCACCCAATTCAGTGGGCACCCTATCAGGGTTCAAAATCAGTGCCTTCTGATCCAAACACTTCCAGGCCACCTCAGATACATCCTTCACCAGCAAGTGTTCAGGCTTCAGCTCCTGCTCAAGCGTACTCCTCCCAAGGTGCTTTACAAGACAGACATGACAGTAGTCAATCCTCTTGTCAGTCTGGTCCAAACGTGCAGTTGTCAGTGCCACAGCTGTATGAAAGACAGCGGAAGTTCCAACCGACACACCCATATTCCCAAAAAGTGACAGCGAAAATAGCCAAGTTGTTAGCTGTGGAAATGCTGCCGTTTAGGCTTGTGGGTACAGAGTCTTTTCGGGAGTTGATGGCTGAGGCAGCACCACGATACTCTGTACCCAGCCGGTACTTTTTCTCACGTAGTGCCGTTCCCGCCTTACACCAGCACGCGGTTAACAACTTAAAACGTGCTTTAACAAATGCTGTCACCGCCAAAGTCCACCTAACTACGGACACGTGGACAAGTAGTTGTGGACAGGGCAGATACATTTCACTAACGGCTCACTGGATCAACCTGGTGGAGAGTGTCCCAACTTCTAAAACTGTACCATCTGACATACTTCCAACTCCACGAATAGCGGGCCCAACATCATTCCGGGTGTCTGCCTCCTCATATATGTCCAGTGCCCAATCTGCTTCTGCCACTTCCTTGTCCACTGCTGAGCCTCAAGCACCATCACGTCCGAGTTGGAAGCTTTGCAGTACTGCTTCTGCAAGGCGACAACAGGCTCTTCTGAAGCTTATCTGCCTAGGTGACACACGTCACACTGCAACAGAGTTGTGGAAAGGTCTCAAGCAACAGACCGATGAGTGGCTGGCCCCACTGGAACTACAACCAGGTCTAGTTGTGAGCGATAATGGTGCAAACCTTGTGGCGGCAATAAAGCACGGTAAACTTGTACATGTGCCTTGCATGGCTCATGTCCTGAACCTGGTAGTTCAGAAATTCCTCAAAATATACCCAGAGTTATCTGAGCTACTGGATAAGGTGAGGCGAATTTGCGCCCACTTTAGACATTCGTCCACAGCAGCTGCAAGTCTTTCTGCCCTTCAAATCCAATTTAACTTGCCGAAACACAGGCTAATTTGCGACATGCCTACGCGATGGAACTCCACCTTCCATATGCTGGCAAGGTTTAATGAGCAGCAGAAGGCAATAGCGGAATTTCAGCTGCAACATGCCCGTCAACCTGGAAGTCATACCACACACATCGGTACTTTCGAGTGGGTCTGGATCGCTGACCTTTGCGAGTTGCTGGATAACTTCGAATACTGTACCAAACTCGTCAGTGGGGATCAGTCGATTATAAGTCTCACCATCCCCATGCTCTGCCTGCTCCAAGAATCCCTATTGAATCTCAAAACAGATGCTTTGAGAGCACAGCGGATGGCTATGGAGCCAGAATTGAACATCGCTGATCCTAGCCACCCTAGCCAATATCAGCAGGCTACATTGGTTCAGGAAGATGTTGATGAGGGTGATGATGAAGAAGATTTATTTTTCTCTGGTACTGATGTGAACCCTGATGGGACTCCCAACCCTACGTTTATGTCGGTACAGCATGGGTGGGCTGAAGAGGAGGAGGCGGACACCGATTTAGAGGCCACGACGCGTAGTGATCTTCATTCTGTTGTAACCGAGGAGATGAGTCTTTGCAGCTTAGCACACATGGCTGAAGTAATGTGTCAATGTGTCTCCAAAGATCCACGCGTCATACACATCTATGACAGCGACCTCTACTGGTTGTCAACGTTTTTGGACCCACGGTACAAAGACAAATTTCAGTCGCTGCTGTCGCACTCATCCAGGGCTTAACGATGGATCATGTAAAGAGGGTTCTTCTTGATATTTTGCTGGCAATATCACCGTCTGAATCCGCTATACATCGAAGAACCAGCTCTTTCCAACAGCAGCCTTTGGTTGGGACACAAACGCCATCAATGACAAGAAGAGGTGGGGGTAAGATGTCCGCCAACTGGGCGATGTTCAACAGACCTTCCAATCAAGAACGTAATTTGACTACGGTGACCTTGAGTAGGAGACAACAATTGTCCAACATGGTGCAGCAGTATCTCAGTGACAGTACCAGCTTCCTAACCGACCCTTCTGTACCCTTTAATTACTGGGTTTCCAAGCTGCACACTTGGACTGAGCTGTCATTGTATGCCTTGGAGGTGCTGGCATGCCCAGCTGCTAGTGTGACATCAGAGCGTGTTTTCAGTGCCGCTGGGGGTATAGTCACTGATAGAAGGTCCCGCCTCACCACAGAAAATGCCGACAGGCTCACTCTAATTAAATTCAACAAGGATTGGATATCATCACAGTTCCTAAGCCCTCCTGACGACAGTACACAATCCTAGATTAACCTAATCATAATTTATATGATTGGGATATTGCGCTGTTAACAATATGCCCATTTTTGACAGGAATTAATGACAAGTCCCGTAGCTCTGTTGATTTGATTCGGCACCCAGTCCAAGCAATAATATGCTATGGGCCAAGCGCCCTGCTTTATGTAAAAAAATACTTTATTAAGCCCTTTGGGCTAATTTTTTGAGGCACCAAGCCTAGGACTGCATAGTTGGCCTTGCTTCTTCTATGCTCCTAGTCCAAGCAATAATATGCAATGGGCCAAGCGCCCTGCTTTATTTATAAATAGACTTTATTAAGCCCTTTGGGCTAATTTTTTGAGCCACCCAGGCTAACAAGCTTATCATGCTTTGGGAGACACCCTGGCTAACAAGCTTTTTATGGCCCTTAGGCCTACATTTATACCAAAAATGGGATACAGCCCCTTGGGCTAATTTTTTGAGCCACCCAGGCTAACAAGCTTATCATGCTTTGGGAGACACCCTGGCTAACAAGCTTTTTATGGCCCTTAGGCCTACATTTATACCAAAAATGGGATACAGCCCCTTGGGCTAATTTTTTAAGCCACCCAGGCTAACAAGCTTATCATGCTTTGGGAGACACCCTGGCTAACAAGCTTTTTATGGCCCTTAGGCCTACATTTATACCAAAAATGGGATACAGCCCCTTGGGCTAATTTTTGGAGCCACCCAGGCTAACAAGCTTATCATGCTTTGGGAGACACCCTGGCTAACAAGCTTTTTATGGCCCTTAGGCCTACATTTATACCAAAAATGGGATACAGCCCCTTGGGCTAATTTTTTGAGCCACCCAGGCTAACAAGCTTATCATGCTTTGGGAGACACCCTGGCTAACAAGCTTTTTATGGCCCTTAGGCCTACATTTATACCAAAAATGGGATACAGCCCCTTGGGCTAATTTTTGGAGCCACCCAGGCTAACAAGCTTATCATGCTTTGGGAGACACCCTGGCTAACAAGCTTTTTATGGCCCTTAGGCCTACATTTATACCAAAAATGGGATACAGCCCCTTGGGCTAATTTTTTGAGCCACCCAGGCTAACAAGCTTATCATGCTTTGGGAGACACCCTGGCTAACAAGCTTTTTATGGCCCTTAGGCCTACATTTATACCAAAAATGGGATACAGCCCCTTGGGCTAATTTTTTGAGCCACCCAGGCTAACAAGCTTATCATGCTTTGGGAGACACCCTGGCTAACAAGCTTTTATGGCCCTTAGGCCTACATTTATACCAAAAATGGGATACAGCCCCTTGGGCTAATTTTTTGAGCCACCCAGGCTAACAAGCTTATCATGCTTTGGGAGACACCCTGGCTAACAAGCTTTTTATGGCCCTTAGGCCTACATTTATACCAAAAATGGGATACAGCCCCTTGGGCTAATTTTTTGAGCCACCCAGGCTAACAAGCTTATCATGCTTTGGGAGACACCCTGGCTAACAAGCTTTTTATGGCCCTTAGGCCTACATTTATACCAAAAATGGGATACAGCCCCTTGGGCTAATTTTACCAGGCACCAATCCTATGCCTGCATCGTGGGCGGTGCTTGGACTATCATCCTGCTGGAGCCTGTTGAAGGGTCCCACTGTACGCTCCATACAAAACGCGTAGACGCGATGTGTAGCATGTAGACGTCCCAGCCTCTCACATGTGTGTTCATAATCTTGTTGCCATAGCAAGGCATAAAGTAACCCCCCAAACACAGGCACTGTTTGTCAGCAACAGTTGTATGTGGAGTCATGATTTGACACTTAGTAACCAAGGTGACTTCATGCGCCATGCGGGCCGTAAAGTACTTGCTAATGATGCTCTCTCCCCTGTCCCCCACGCCAACTGTCTCGGGGTAATCCTTGACTCCTCCCTCTCCTTCAAGCCCCACCTGTAGTCCCTAACCAAGTCCCTGTGACTCCAACTCAAAAATATTTAACCAATTCGGTCGTTCCTCAATCCTGACACTGCTGAAACACTCATAAATGCCCTCATCATCTCCCGCCTTGACTACTGCAACCTCCTTCGCATAGGTCTCCCTGCCAACTCTCTTGCACCTCTCCAATCTATACTAAACTCTGCTGCCCGACTAATCCATCTGTCCTCACGCTACTCACCTGTCTACACCCTCTGCCAAGCCCTTCACTGGGTCCCCGCCCCACAGAGAGCTCACTTTAAAACACTGATCATGACATTCAAAGCCTTACACAACCTATCCCCACCATACATCTCCAACATGATCTCCCGATACCATCCCTCACGCTACCTGCGTTCATCCAAAGAACTTCTCCGACACTCCCCCCTCATCTCCTCTTCCCACAACCGCATACAGGATTTCTCCCGGGCATCAACCATGCTCTGTAACTCGCTGCCCCACCTCATCACTCACTCGCCTACCCTGGGAACCTTCAAGAAACACCTAAAGACTCACCTCTTCCGACAGGCCTACAACCTGCCATGACACCCCGCTACACGCCCCACGACCGACACCTTCCCCACCCTATTGTATCCCCACCCACCCCTCGTTGAATGTGAGCCCACGCGTACAGGGTCCTCTCCTGTTGTACCTCTATGACCTTATTGTCTATGTTTATTGTACTTCTCCTTGTGTACCTTATCCTCATGTAAAGCGCCATGGAACCTATCGGTGCTATATAAATAAATAATAATTATAATGATGATGACTTTAAGCCCACCCACAAAACAACCTACACATCCATTCCCTGAAAAAAGACAGACACAAAGCAGTGTTTGTAAACTGGGTATTATTCCGCCATAATGGTAAAAATGTCAGAATTTTTTTTTTTTTTTTTTTTTTTTTGGTACAACTTTGTAAACAGTAGGAAAATATAAGAAATAATAACAAAGAAATTGTGCAATGCACATGAACACAAAATAAAAAACAAAAAAATAAGGGCTCTACAGCTGCTGGTAGGTTGCCGCATCCTCCGGCCTTGCCAGTAAAGTGACACCATCACCCTGGTCCTGCAAGAGGTCAAGGGCCCCATGAATGGCCTCCGGCAACCCTTGAGGGTGGATCCTCTGGGCAGGTGTGGGGAAAAATGGTAGGTCCCTGTTAAGTGGCCATTGTGGAAAGGTAGGTACAGGCCTCTGGGGTGGCACATGGCTGTCCCGGGTGTGGGCCTGTCTTGTAGGTTGGAGTGTCTGAATTGCCACCCCTCCAAATAATTGAAAACCTCACCTGGGTGGTTTGGTGGGCGACTGGCGTCAAGCACAATCTGTAATGCTGACCTTGCCCGCAGTAGCCTGTGAAATGGAATTTCATCCAGGAATGGTATCAGACTGTGGGCAAAGTCAGCATTACTTTGTGCACGCCGTCTATTAGGTGACCCCGGGATCAGACCATGGCTGCTGTGAGGTGGGCATCCAGGTTCCTCCTCTTGCGGCCGGACATGCCCCAAAGCTGGGTTGGTGCTGGTGGCGGCGGTGGTGGTGTTGGTGCTGGTGGCGGCGGTGGTGGTGTTGGTGCTGGTGGCGGCGGTGGTGGTGTTGCTGGTGCTGGTGGCGGCGGTGGTGGTGGTGCTGGTGCTGGTGGCGGCGGTGGTGGTGGTGTTGGTGCTGGTGGCGGCGGCGGTGGTGGTGGCGCCGGCCGTGGTGGTGGTGGTGGGTTTTCTCCACGCCGCCTTCTGTTTGGCGGTGGAGGGTTCACAGCACGCCGCCCTCTGTAGTAAGCTTCTCTGTGGGTAAAGTAAAAAAAAATTTGGTGAATGCATTGCATTTGGAAACAAAAACATAGGTCAAACATTAAGTTGCACGCTTTTTAGACTCTGTGTATCTGTGTATTATTAATCAGATATTTGTTATTATTATGAAAGAATAACCAACTGTACATAACATAAAGGAATACGTGACTTTCTTTGCTAATTCCATACTAATACATAATTTTTCACCCCCTGATTACCACCCACCCCCCCCCATCCCATCTAATCTAGACGATCAATAACACCAATGGTTCACATGAAAAAAAAAAGTCTCCCTGACTTCACTTTTAACTTGACATACTTAATTCACAAAACTTTTAGCTTATATCATCTATATAAAGCAGGGAAGGGGTTGAAAGGTATACAATATATATATATATAATCTATTTATATAATCGGGAGTTTGAAATTCCGGCACTGTAGCCTAATCCCAAACTCCTTAGCGTCACTGCGAGCGGAGACGCGTATGCGCCTTCGCGAGCCGCAGACGCTTAACTCACACAGCCGCTATAGCGTTTTCTCGAGCGGCCTCGCGCCCTCCGCTCACAGCAAGACCTGCGCCCCTCACAGCGCCCAATCCGCCCCGGCATGCTGGCATTTGTACTTCCCCCGTCTGTGCACCCACAGGTCTTAGCAGATCACTGATGCTGACAGCGGGGGGGGACAACACAGACAATCAAATCAGGAGGAGGTCAGTGTCAGGAGGAGATGACAGACGCCCGCCGGGGCCTGTGACACTGCAGAGGTCACAGCGGGGCTGTGTGTGCGGACAACGGGGAGGCCGGGGGCTACGGACGTACCGGACACGTCCTCTGCTCCTGGAGATGTGCCGCGGTTCCGCGCTCGCAGCGTATCTGACGCTGGAGCCGCGCTCACCACGCCCACACCACGCCCTCTGCCAAACAACCCACACCTCTCACTAACCTCCTGCAGCTAACCACACCCCATGTTTACCTTTGCCATGATGTCATTTAGCTGCGGCCGCTATCTTTAATAAGGTCAGAAATGATGGCAGTAATCGGATCTCTGCTCCCTCTAGCACGCCCCAACACTGTAGCACCATCTATTAACCCTATTCTCATCACCTATATACTCTGCTACCCACAGAGCCGTCTTTATACTCTGCTACCTCAGACCCGCCTGTATACTCTGCTACCCACAGAGCCGCCTGTATACTCTGCTACCTCAGACCCGCCTGTATACTCTGCTACCCACAGACCCGCCTGTATACTCTGCTACCTCAGACCCGCCTGTATACTCTGCTACCCACAGACCCGCCTGTATACTCTGCTACCCACAGAGCCGTCTTTATACTCTGCTACCTCAGACCCGCCTGTATACTCTGCTACCCACAGAGCCGTCTTTATACTCTGCTACCTCAGACCCGCCTGTATACTCTGCTACCCACAGACCCGCCTGTATACTCTGCTACCCACAGACCCGCCTGTATACTCTGCTACCCACAGAGCCGTCTTTATACTCTGCTACCCACAGACCCGCCTGTATACTCTGCTACCCACAGAGCCGTCTTTATACTCTGCTACCTCAGACCCGCCTGTATACTCTGCTACCCACAGACCCGCCTGTATACTCTGCTACCCACAGACCCGCCTGTATACTCTGCTACCCACAGACCCGCCTGTATACTCTGCTACCCACAGACCCGCCTGTATACTCTGCTACCCACAGACCCGCCTGTATACTCTGCTACCCACAGAGCCGTCTTTATACTCTGCTACCTCAGACCCGCCTGTATACTCTGCTACCCACAGACCCGCCTGTATACTCTGCTACCCACAGACCCGCCTGTATACTCTGCTACCCACAGACCCGCCTGTATACTCTGCTACCCACAGACCCGCCTGTATACTCTGCTACCCACAGACCCGCCTGTATACTCTGCTACCCACAGAGCCGTCTTTATACTCTGCTACCTCAGACCCGCCTGTATACTCTGCTACCCACAGACCCGCCTGTATACTCTGCTACCCACAGACCCGCCTGTATACTCTGCTACCCACAGACCCGCCTGTATACTCTGCTACCCACAGAGCCGTCTTTATACTCTGCTACCTCAGACCCGCCTGTATACTCTGCTACCCACAGACCCGCCTGTATACTCTGCTACCCACAGACCCGCCTGTATACTCTGCTACCCACAGACCCGCCTGTATACTCTGCTACCCACAGACCCGCCTGTATACTCTGCTACCCACAGAGCCGTCTTTATACTCTGCTACCTCAGACCCGCCTGTATACTCTGCTACCCACAGACCCGCCTGTATACTCTGCTACCTCAGACCCGCCTGTATACTCTGCTACCCACAGAGCCAAAATGGAAACTAATGTATATATTTATAAATAATACTAAATGTACACAACAGTGCTGCAGACACATACCTTGGCATAGCGGCCACCGGGTGAAGGAAGGACAGCCGGTCATAAAAGTGGTAGTGGTTGAGCAATGGAGCGGCTCCCGGTTGTCTCTCTGAGTACTGCCGGTACTGCTTCTTATGCTGGTCCCGGCAGCTCCTCCACCGTTTTTTAAGATGGTCAACTGTGAAATGATTTGAAACCGGGTTTAGAGATGTGTAATATTTGAAACAACAAAAGTATGTGTACAAATCAACAATAACATTTTATTCATTTTGTGTGTGTAATGTGTATACAAGGCACAGTGACACGACAGTGTGGAACATCATCAACAGCATTACGGACATTGAGCTCACGTGGCCACAATCACAAATGAGGCAGGACACATGTCAACGCATAGAGAATGTAATAGTGCGGGCACCAGACTCTGGTCATTAGTGGTATTTATATACACCCAACCCCTTGGCCGAAAGAGCCAGGAGGATCAGACATTAAACTCATTGTACTGTTGTGAGCCCATCCAAATATAGGCAACTATGCGGTGGAGCATGATAACACATTCAGGGTCCTGTATACCCTGCTATGGGGGCCCTGTATTCCCACTGCTGGGGGCCCTGTAAACCCACTGGGCCACTGTCTACCCACTGCTGGGGGCCCTGTATACCCACTGCTGGGGGGGCCTGTACACACACTGAGGGCCCTGTATACAGGGACTGACTGGCAGCCTACAGTTTGGGTCGCAACCCTCCCTCACCGGCCCGACACAGGTGAGGACGGGGGGTGGGGAGGGTGATGACTGGCGGCCGCCTCACAGTCACCGCAGCTCCCGCATTCTCCTATGGCTCGCTCCCAGCCGCAGCCTCGCGCTCCTCACAGCCGCTCGCTAACAGTCGCAGCCGCACGCCACTCACAGACGCTCACTCCCGGACGCAGCCGCGTGCTGATGACATCATCGCGCGCCCAGGAGCTTCCGTTTCCGCCTGCTGCTTCAGGGACATGCGGATTATTCATGCTCCTGCAGCCGCATGACCCGTGGCACCTGGGCCAGTCCGCCCCTGCCTGTATACCACAATATGGGGGCATGTATACCCAGCTGGGGGCCTGTATACTCTGCAGGGGGAGGTGTATACTCTGCTGGGGGGCTGTCTACCAGTGATAGCCGCTGTATACCAGGATGGCGGTGAATATGTTTTCATAGTTTTTCGGGGCAAAAATAGGGGGGTCGGCTTATACACGGGTCGGCTTATACACCAGTATATATACAGTAAATGCAATATATAACGTGTGAACTCATTTAACTTACTTAGATTGCTCTGTTCCTCATGGTCACTCCGATGGAACGCAGGGAACATCTCTTGGGCGATCTCTCTCCAGGCTGTATTAATTAGGGTCGTATCCCCATACTCAGGATCTGTAGGGAGCCATAGAAATGGACGAGCCTCCACAAGTGCAATAAGACGCAGCGTGTTCACCATGCCACGTCCTGCTGCCATGATTGCACTGATGAATGGATCGCTCTGTGTGTGCGCCTGTCAGCGCGACTCGCTTCCTGTTTCCTTAAACCATGGTGTGTGCTGGAGAATCCCTTCCCTCGCATCATCGGCTACAAGCCTCAAAATAAGAGAAAAACCAGCGAGTTTGGACTCGCACACTTTCAGAGACACATCAGCGAGTTGTAAATGTCATTATTCGCTATTACTCGGGTCCCTATTCATTAACATTGGACTCGCTGGACTCGCAACGAGTCCCGAGTCCTTGACTCGGACTCGTTGGGGTCTTGCGATTCCGAGTCTTTTCGGACTCGCCCATCTCTAGTCACACATCTGGGTGGCATGGCAGAGTGGAGTAGAGTGACAGAGGGGGCTCATGGTACCTGACAAAGTGGCAGTGAAGGTGCAGGAGCCGAGGAACAAATGGAGGAGGACGTGGATGAAGAGGTGATGGACATAAAAGGTCAGGAGATATGGAAGAAACGATTCTCCTTTCTGTTGTCCAAGGTTAGTGGGAGAGGATGGAGGAAGGAGGCTCAATTTTTACACCACCGCCAACACAAGAAGGACTTGGGCCTCATCGATGTATCGGACACATAAGCGTCTTGTTGCTGCACTATCTGCAACATGATTCCTGTATAGTTAGGATTAGAATTAGTGAAGACTCCTGCATTGACACATTCTTAGATCCACAGTACAAGAGTAAATGTTGCCAGATGCTTCCCGCCTTGGCCAGGGATACGCAAATGCTGGAGTATCACAAAAAGCTAGTAGACAATCTTAGGACTAGTTTTCCCTAATACATGAGTGAGGGACACAGTACGCAACGCAGATCAACACGTTTATCCAGGGAGACATCAAGTTGTCAGGAGAGAACAGTCAGAAGCAATTTCTTGGAGTCTTTTGACCAATTTTTTATACCAACCTGTCCACCAGCAACACTGAGTATAAGTCTAATACATAGTGAATGACTGGAGAGGATGGTACAAGAGTATCTAGAGCTCAATATCGATGCAATCGGGGGTTGAACCCTTTTGTGTTTTGAGCTTCAAAAATGGAGGAGTTGACTGAGCTCGCCAGTCATACCTTGGAGGTTTTGTCATGCCCAAGAGCCAATGTTCTCTCAGAACGTGTCTTCAGCACTGCTAGTGGCGTCCTGAAAGATAAGTTCATCCAACTGTCCCCTGAAAGTGTAGACCACCTAATTTTCATCAAGATGAACACGTCATGGATCTTCAAGGACTTTTCCACTCCAGTGGCAGACTGGACAGAGTAGGCGATGTTGCACTTTTCAGCGTGCTGCATTCATCTCTCCATTACACAATTTTTATTCTGGGTCAATTGATGCCACTTTGGTGGTATCTGGCCCTAATTTTTTGAAATGTGGAAATATGACGCCCCACTGGTCAGTGCACCACAGTAGGGGTACTGCACCCATAACTGAGTGTGCGGTATTCCTGTCATTGGGGAGTGTAAAGTCAACCTGGGGCTCTTATCCCAGCATCCCTACACCTAACATAGGGGACCAGTTGGCCAGCCGTTACTAGGGTAACCATTCCCGGTGGGAGGAGCATTAGGGTAGAAGGAGTGGGAAAAACACACAGACAGGAGAGGAGGGTCTAGTCTGAGGGACAAAGCAAGGAACAAGTCCTAGAGGGACACCACAGGGAGGGCGCCAGAAAAGGAGCGGTGACCCAGACGGAAGGAGGTTGTGCCGGACTTTATAAACGGTCTGGGGGAATCCTTGTCCACAACGGGGTACCAGATCTTTTTCACGGTGCAGGTGATTCAAACCCTGAGCCGTCAATACCGGTGTGTCGCAGGTTTGCTCAGCAGCCCCGACCTTGTCCAGAACGTGCAGCCCCACCAGGAGCACTAAACCGGGTTGAGCCCCTTAGAGAAGAAGAGTAATCTCATAGCACCCAATGGGCATGTGTGGCACCCTGCTAACCACAGGTACCCACAGACTCACCCGCAGCATGAATGGGTTTCCACAGCAGGGACACAGCTACATGCAACACCTTCCACCCCAGCACAGTAGGGGGAGCTCCACCTGCTTGCTGCATTTAGGCAGGATCCCCTATAAATACTGGTGCTGGGGGTGGAGTTAGATAGAGAGTGTGTGCAGACACTACAAGAGCTGCAAATAAGTGCTGGTGTTTGGTGCTGCGGTAGGCCCAAGCCAGTCACACCCACCAGTCTCCGGTAGCCCTGCAAGGCCCAAGAGTGGGGTCGAGAGGCAAGGAGAAGAGGCAGAACAGTGGGGGAACCGAGGAGTCAGCGTTAGGTTCAACCCCGAGCAACCACCGGACACCAGAGAACACCGGAAAACCATGGAGACTTCAGTCTCCCGGACTCCTACGCAGTCACATACCAGACAGCCAGGCACCGCGGGGAGAGAATCAGAGGTAGTCAGCAGAAGGTATCCCAACAACAGCACAGGAGGAGAACGAGAGAGCAGAGGAGGCCAGTCATGTTTTACACAGGCGGGGCTTCACACACACACGGGGAAAGTAAAGAGGAGGCCTTATACCCACTCGCTGTGAAGACCCAGAAGTGCATCCTGAACACCCGGTGGTACTCTGGATGATTTACCTGCTTCAACACCAGTAAAAAGGTAAAGAGCAACCAGCGGTGTGTGTCAGTTCCTTCCATGCACCCCTGTCATCCTCAGAGACTGTCCCGTCATCCAACCATCCGGCCAGGTCCCTGCTCTTCCATCCATCCATCCATCCATTACCAGTACCCTTACTATCACCGGTGCATCCCTGCCCCAGGATGTTAGCTCCACCTGCATGAAGCTGTACCATCAAGGCCGCTATACCATCGCCCTCTGGAGGACTGAAGCGGCTCTGGTACTCAATCACCAGAAGCTGCGGATGGCGTGACGAGAACTACATTGTAAACTATTATTTCTCCCATTCCAATTACCCCCTTGTTAAAATTCTGTTTCCCCGGACCACGGGTCCGGGCAGGCCACCAGTGGCATCCCCCACCGACCACAGTGGAAAAGGGCCCGGATACCCGAGTATCCCACTGCCCCGGGCGACACACATGGTAGACAAGTGGGTTGTGCAGGACAGCGCAAGGATAGTGAGGAGGCGCAAGGAAGACAGCAAAGTACAGTGAAAGTATCTGAAGGAACACACTGGGAGCCTCAAAGAGACTTTATCCTCCCCAGTGACTACCTGGCCAGCTACCCGTAACGACTGTGTAACTGTAACTTGAGTACCATCTTACCAGTGACAAGTAAACACCTGTGCAGAGCAAGTACAACTTGGGTGTCTCATTTTCCATTAGGCTGCAGAGCAGCTGTGCTATCCATATCCAGTGCTGCGACAACAAGTACTTCCTGATCCTGCCCCAGGGACCCTGCTCAGCCTGCAGGGAGCATTAACAACTGGTTGCAATACCATCGTCCCCGGCGGTCTGACAGCGGCGCTGGTGAACTCACCAGAACCTGCATGTGGAGTCATGAGACTTTTATTATTTTAAGCTATTTTTCAGCTGACCCCCAGGGCTACGGGCCCGGGCACCAGCCACCGAGACAGCACCCCCATGTCAACGCCCGGGTACCGAGTTCCCATAGACCCCTGGGCGGGTCAGAAACTATTTTTGGGGTGTCTTTATTGTGTGTTTTCTGAAGTTAGCAGGGCTCTCTGAGTACCATGCTTATATATGTGACTGACCAATAATTCTTTCGGTAGTACTCCATGAAAGTGATAATTGTGCCACCTGACTGTGGCAGAGCATAAAATTGACAGTAATAGGTGCATGAGATTTTAGGACACCCTGCCCACTGGGCTTATACAGGTTGCTGACCCAGCCGAATCATTCTTCTTGTTTTAATCTCTTTTATAGTAGTCTGTGAAGCTGATACTCATGCCACATGAGTGTGGTGAGCATAAAATTAACTGGAGTGGTTGCATGATTTATGAGGGCCCCCTGGCCACTGGGCCTATACAGGTCTCTGACCCACCTGAATCCTTTTTCCAGTAGTACTCCAGGAAGCTGATATTTGTGCCACCTTAGTGTGGCAGAACATAACATTTATTGGAGCTTTTGTATAAGGTTTAATGGCGGGTTTACACATTGCGATATCGTAGTACGATTTCAATGAAAAGTCACATGGTTCGATCGTTGGAGCCGATATCGTTTCTGCGTTGTATGGTGTGAACGTCCAATACGATGCAGGAACGATGTCAATGCGATATCGGGGATTGAATGAGCGTGCTATTCAATGCTTCGATATTGAAGGGAGATTGGAGCCGGATCGTGCTGTGTAAATGCCCAACTACGATGCGATTTGAAACGTCACCCATTCACTCCCATGTTAAATGTTCGATCCTGGGTTGGGGGGCGTAGACATCGCACGGACGTTGTATTCCGATATCGCAGCGTGTAAACATCCAATGCGATGCGGGAGAAACGTCCACTAATTGCGCGCTCCCGCGCCATTGAGTTGCGATATCGCAACGATATTGAAACGTGTAAACCCACCATAAGGGAACCCTACACAACAGTCCTACACCTGTCACTAATCTTCCCTTTCCTGATCAACGTTTAACCTTAAAATGCTAGGCCAGGTCCTGTTCAATGCATGCAGCCTGTGCCTGCAAAACAACACGCACTAGGGGCTAAAGAATATAGCCCCTGCTAATTATAATCATTAATGAGTGAGTATTAAAGTGTTTTATGCACTTTCACAGGATGCTTTTAGGAGACAAAAGAAGTGTGAGATTAGTGATTGGATGCTGAGGGACATGTTTTGCTAGCTTAGGAGGTGTTTTGGAGGTGACAGGATCCCTTTAAGCTACCCCCAGTACTAAATATCCACAATATATTTGACAATATATTCACTCAGGAAATGTGTCATATCTTGGGAGCTGACTTTATTATCATCACCCCCTATCTACAATTTTTGTAGTCAGGGAGGGGGTGGTCAGCTGACGTAATTTCTGGACAAGTCCATCTTGTAGGGTCCTGCGGGGGGGAGGTACTGTCATGAGTTACAGCTCAGGAGTCTGTGGTGTTTATTAAACGGGTTCATTTCCTTCAGACCTGCGAAAGTTATGTCTTTTTCTGCTTCTGCTGGTCCGGTGATGTGGTTTTGCTGACCACTTCCACCACCCTTTAAATACTCACTTTATATCGTTTATACAGTTGATTCTATTCAAGACCATCCTGGTGGAGCTTTCTTGTTGCTTCTGTAAATCTGCTGTGTAGAAGCCAAGCATTTTGTAGCCTTACCGTTGGGCTACAGCTTTCAAGTTTGCTCTGTATCCTTTTTGTTCTATTTGTGGGGAGTTTTACCACTTCTTTCAAGGCCCCCACTAAAGATGAGGGGGTATTAGACCATGGCTGGCCAGGACCAGGGCAAGAGTGTGGCTCAGACATCCTCACCTTCAGCGGTATGTCTGGGATAAAGTACAGCTAGGGCCCCTCTAGTTTTAGGGTCAGTCTATGAGACCATGTCTCCCAGTCATTCCAGAGCTCTGGCAGTATCTAAAATTAAAACCAGATAGGAGCATTTGCATAACAGTATTTCTTCTAGTGACAGAAAAGATTACAAGGGTGGAGTTCTACACCATATTCAGTGGAGTTTCCCATCATTAGGAGTTTTATTAATAAACATCTACTTTTGTTACAACATGATTTAAAATTAACTAATCTTCTGGAGGAAATGATGCATTTCATAGACAAAACAGCGAAAACATTAGGTAATACACTGGCCCCTAGTATGTGTAGTAATCCAGGGGGATGCATAAGAAAATAGTTAGCTTTTCATGGGTTTTTTAAAATGTAATATTCCAAGATGTGTGCTTTGCAAGTTTGCACACAAATCATCTATTTTTTTCTACGTAGAATAATGACAAATCATCTAATATATAAAAGCCGAAGGCCACTTCCGGAAAACCCGAAGGATACTTCCGTGATGGCCTCCGGACCCATGGTGGTGACGTCAACAGTGCGGGGTCGCCCGGTTACAGGGAGCGGCGGAGGAACGTTCCGCTCTCGGAAGTTCCGTCTGCCCTCCAGTCTCTGCCCTCCAGCCAGTACCGTAGTTAGCGGGGGGGGCAGGGGGGCCGAGTGCCCTGTGCCCCCTGGCATGAGGGGCCCATTGCCCCCACCCCCTGGGGGGCCCCGTGCTGACAGCACCAGCCCGCTGCGCGCCCGGAGAGGAGGGAGGACGGCAGCCCTGCCTGCCCCTCCTCTCCTCCTATAGCAGACGCACGCCGGCCGCGGTGAGTATTCACCCCCCCCCCGGGCCTCACATCTGTCTGCCAGCACCCCCCCCGGTCCTCACATGGGGTCTCCTGGGTGCTGATCTTGCCCCAGGGCCCGAAGCACGCCAGCTACGCCACTGCCTCCAGCCTCTGCCCTCCAGCCTCCACTCTCCCCTCCAACCTCTGCTCTCCCCTCTAGCCTCTGCCCTCCAGCCTCTGCTCTCCCCTCCAGCCTCTGCCCTCCAGCCTCCGCTCTCCCCTCCAGCCTCTGCCCTCCAGCCTCCGCTCTCCCCTCCAGCCTCTGCCCTCCAGCCTCCGCTCTCCCCTCCAGCCTCTGCCCTCCAGCCTCCGCTCTCCCCTCCAGCCTCAGCCCTCCCCTCCAGCCTCCGCTCTCCCCTCCAGCCTCTGCCCTCCAGCCTCTGCCCTCCAGCCTCCGCTCTCCCCTCCAGCCTCTGCCCTCCAGCCTCTGCCCTCCAGCCTCTGCCCTCAGCCTCCCCCCTCCAGCCTCCAGCCTCTGCCCTCCAGCCTCTGCCCTCCAGCCTCCGCTCTCCCCTCCAGCCTCTGCCCTTCAGCCTCCGCTCTCCCCACCAGCCTCTGCCCTCCAGCCTCTGCCCTCCAGCCTCCGCTCTCCCCTCCAGCCTCCGCTCTCCAGCCTCTGCCCTCCAGCCTACGCTCTCCCCTCCAGCCTCCGCCCTCCAGCCTCCACTCTCCCCTCCAGCCTCTGCCCTTCAGCCTCCGCTCTCCCCTCCAGCCTCTGCCCTCCAGCCTCCGCTTTCCCCTCCAGCCTCTAACCTCCAGCCTCCACTCTCCCCTCCAGCCTCTGCCCTTCAGCCTCCGCTCTTCCCTCCAGTCTCTGCCCTCCAGCCTCTGCTCTGCCCTCCAGCCTCTGCCCTCCAGCCTCCGCTTTCCCCTCCAGCCTCTGCCCTCCAGCCTCCGCTCTCCCCTCCAGCCTCCGCCCTCCAGCCTCTGCCCTCCAGCCTCCGCTCTCCCCTCCAGCCTCCGCTCTGCCCTCCAGCCTCCACTCTCCCCTCCAGCCTCTCCCCTCCAGCCTCCGCTCTCCCTTCCAGCCTCTCCCCTCCAGCCTCCGCTCTCCCTTCCCGTCTCTCCCCTCCAGCCTCCGCTCTCCCCTCCAACCTCTCCCCTCCAGCCTCTGCTCTCCCCTCCAGCCTCTCCCCTCCAGCCTCCGCTCTCCCCTCCAGCCTCTCCCCTCCAGCCTCTGCTCTCCCCTCCAGCCTCCCCCCTCCAGCCTCCGCTCTCCCCTCCAGCCTCTCCCCTCCAGCCTCCGCTCTCCCCTCCAGCCTCTCCCCTCCAGCCTCCGCTCTCCCCTCCAGCCTCTCCCCTCCAGCCTCCGCTCTCCCCTCCAGCCTCTCCCCCCAGCCTCCGCTCTCCCCTCCAGCCTCTCCCCTCCAGCCTCCGCTCTCCCCTCCAGCCTCTCCCGTCCAGCCTCCGCCCTCCAGCCTCTGCCCTCCAGCCTCCGCTCTCCCCTCCAGCCTCCGCCCTCCAGCCTCTGCCCTCCAGCCTCCGCTCTCCCCTCCAGCCTCCGCCCTCCAGCCTCCACTCTGCCCTCCAGCCTCCGCTCTGCCCTCCAGCCTCCACTCTCCACTCCAGCCTCTCCCCTCCAGCCTCCGCTCTCCCCTCCAGCCTCTCCCCTCCAGCCTCCGCTCTCCTCTCCAGCCTCTCCCCTCCAGCCTCCGCTCTCCCCTCCAGCCTCTCCCCTCCAGCCTCCGCTCTCCCCTCCAGCCTCAGCCCTCCAGCCTCTGCCCTCCAGCCTCCGCTCTCCCCTCCAGCCTCCGCCCTCCAGCCTCTGCCCTCCAGCCTCCGCTCCCTTCCCCTCCAGCCTCCACCCTCCAGCCTCCACTCTGCCCTCCAGCCTCCACTCTGCCCTCCAGCCTCTCCCCTCCAGCCTCCGCTTTCCCCTCCAGCCTCTCCCCTCCAGCCTCTGCTCTCCTCTCCAGCCTCGCTCTCACCTCCAGCCTCTCCCCTCCAGCCTCCGCTCTCCCCTCCAGCCTCCGCTCTCCCCTCTAGCCTCCGCTCTCCCCTCTAGCCTCCGCTCTTCCCTCCAGCCTCTCCCCTCCAGCCTCCGCTCTCCCCTCCAGCCTCTCCCCTCCAGCCTCCGCTCTCCCCTCAAGCCTCTCCCCTCCAGCCTCTGCTCTCGTCTCCAGCCTCCGCTCTCACCTCCAGCCTCTCCCCTCCAGCCTCCGCTCTCCCCTCCAGCCTCTCCCCTCCAGCCTCCGCTCTCCCCTCTAGCCTCCGCTCTTCCTCCAGCCTCTCCCCTCCAGCCTCCGCTCTCCCCTCCAGCCTCTCTCCTCCAGCCTCTGCTCTCCCCTCCAGCCTCCGCTCTGCCCTGGAGCCTCCGCTCTCCCCTCCAGCCTCTCCCCTGTCCTCTGCCCTCCAGCCTCTCCCCTGTCCTCTGCCTCCAGCCTTTCCCCTGTCCTCTGCCCTCCAGCCTCTCCCCTGTCCTCTGCCCTTCAGCCTCTCTCGTGTCCTCTGCCCTTCAGCCTCTCCCCTGTCCTCTACCCTCCAGCCTCTCCCTGTCCTCTGCCCTCCAGCCTCACCCCTGTCCTCTGCCCTCCAGCCTCTCCCCTGTCCTCTGCCCTCCAGCCTCTCCCCTGTCCTCTGCCCTCCAGCCTCTCCCCTGTCCTCTGCCCTCCAGCCTCCCCTGTCCTCTGCCCTCCACATCTGTCTGCCAGCACCCCCCCCGGTCCTCACATGGGGTCTCCTGGGTGCTGATCTTGCCCCAGGGCCCGAAGCACGCCAGCTACGCCACTGCCTCCAGCCTCTGCCCTCCAGCCTCCACTCTCCCCTCCAACCTCTGCTCTCCCTCTAGCCTCTGCCCTCCAGCCTCTGCTCTCCCCTCCAGCCTCTGCCCTCCAGCCTCCGCTCTCCCCTCCAGCCTCTGCCCTCCAGCCTCCGCTCTCCCCTCCAGCCTCTGCCCTCCAGCCTCCGCTCTCCCCTCCAGCCTATGCCCTCCAGCCTCCGCTCTCCCCTCCAGCCTCAGCCCTCCCCTCCAGCCTCCGCTCTCCCCTCCAGCCTCTGCCCTCCAGCATCTGCCCTCCAGCCTCTCGCTCTCCCCTCCAGCCTTCGCTCTCCCCTCCAGACTCTGCCCTCCAGCCTCCGCTCTCCCTCCAGCCTCTGCCCTCCAGCCTCCGCTCTCCCCTCCAGCCTCTGCCCTCCAGCCTCCGCTCTCCCCTCCAGCCTCTGCCCTCCAGCCTCTGCCCTCCAGCCTCTGCCCTCAGCCTCCCCCCTCCAGCCTCCAGCCTCTGCCCTCCAGCCTCTGCCCTCCAGCCTCCGCTCTCCCCTCTAGCCTCTGCCCTTCAGCCTCCGCTCTCCCCTCCAGCCTCTGCCCTCCAGCCTCTGCCCTCCAGCCTCCGCTCTCCCCTCCAGCCTCCGCTCTCCAGCCTCTGCCCTCCAGCCTCCGCTCTCCCCTCCAGCCTCCGCCCTCCAGCCTCCACTCTCCCCTCCAGCCTCTGCCCTTCAGCCTCCGCTCTCCCCTCCAGCCTCTGCCCTCCAGCCTCCGCTCTCCCCTCCAGCCTCTAACTTTCAGCCTCCGCTCTCCCCTCCAGCCTCCGCTCTCCAGCCTCTGCCCTCCAGCCTCCGCTCTCCCCTCCAGCCTCCGCCCTCCAGCCTCCACTCTCCCCTCCAGCCTCTGCCCTTCAGCCTCCGCTCTCCCCTCCCGTCTCTGCCCTCCAGCCTCTGCTCTGCCCTCCAGCCTCTGCCCTCCAGCCTCCACTTTCCCCTCCAGCCTCTGCCCTCCAGCCTCCGCTCTCCCCTCCAGCCTTCGCTCTCCAGCCTCCGCTCTCCCCTCCAGCCTCCGCCCTCCAGCCTCTGCCCTCCAGCCTCCGCTCTCCCCTCCAGCCTTCGCTCTGCCCTCCAGCCTCTCCCCTCCAGCCTCCGCTCTCCCTTCCCGCCTCTCCCCTCCAGCCTCCGCTCTCCCCTCCAACCTCTCCCCTCCAGCCCTCTCGCTCTCCCCCTCCAGCCTCTCCCCTCCAGCCTCCGCTCTCCCCTCCCACTCTCCTCCCCTCCAGCCTCCCGCTCTCCCCCTCCAGCCCTCCCCCTCCGCCTCCCGCTCTCCCCTCCAGCCTCTCCCCTCCAGCCTCCGCTCTCCCCTCCAGCCTCTCCCCTCCAGCCTCTGCTCTCCCCTCCAGCCTCTCCCCTCCAGCCTCTGCCCTCCAGCCTCCGCTCTCCCCTCCAGCCTCCGCCCTCCAGCCTCTGCCCTCCAGCCTCCGCTCTCCCCTCCAGCCTCTGCCCTCCAGCCTCCGCTCTGCCCTCCAGCCTCCACTCTGCCCTCCAGCCTCCGCTCTCCCCTCTAGCCTCCGCTCTTCCCTCCAGCCTCTCCCCTCCAGCCTCTGCTCTCCCCTCCAGCCTCCGCTCTCCCCTCCAGCCTCTCCCCTCCAGCCTCTGCTCTCCCCTCCAGCCTCTCCCCTCCAGCCTCTGCTCTCCTCTCCAGCCTCCGCTCTCACCTCCAGCCTCTCCCCTCCAGCCTCCCCTGTCCTCTGCCCTCCAGCCTCCCCTGTCCTCTGCCCTCCTCACCCCTCCAGCCTCCCCTGTTTTCACCCCTCCTCACCCCTCCAGCCTCCCCTGTCCTCACCCCTCCAGCCTCCGCTCTCCTCACCCCTCCAGCCTCCGCTCTCCTCACCCCTCCAGCCTCCGCTCTCTCACCCCTCCATATGCAATGTACAGTATGTGTATATATGTGTGTATGTAGTCACTTCCGTCACTTTGTCCGCACTTTCCTCACTTTGTCCGCACTTTCCTCACTTTGTCCGCACACATACACACACACACACACACACTCCGCTATACTTACCACCGGCCCTGCATCAGCCGCCTGGATCCTCAGTCGACATGTCGCCACCCCCAAACTACTGGATCCAATATAGCGTCCAAGAAGTCTCGCCAAACTTCCCGGACGCCATATTGGATCCAGTCGTCCGCGGGCGGCGACATGTCGACTCAGGATCCAGGCGGCGGAGAAGACGCAGGGTCGGTGCTAACTATAGCGAAATGTGTGTGTGTATGTATGTATGTGTGTGCTGACCACTCTGCCCACGGCGCTGCGCTGACCACTCTGCCCACGACGCTGCGCTGACCACTCTGCCCACGCCACTGTGCTGACCAATCTCACCGCACTCACTTCTAACCACTGAGCCACCGCACTAACTGCTAACCACTGAGCCACCGCACTCACTGCTAACCACTGAGCCACCGCACTCACTGCTAACCACTGAGCCACCGCACTCACTGCTAACCACTGAGCCACCACACTCACTGCTAACCACTGAGCTACCGCACTCACTGCTAACCACTGAGCCACCGCACTCACTGCTAACCACTGAGCCACCGCACTCACTGCTAACCACTGAGCCACCGCACTCACTGCTAACCACTGAGCCACCGCACTCACTGCTAACCACTGAGCCACCGCACTCAATGCTAACCACTGAGCCACCACACTCACTGCTAACCACTGAGCCACCGCACTCACTGCTAACCACTGAGCCACCGCACTCACTGCTAACCACTGAGCCACCGCACTCACTGCTAACCACTGAGCCACCGCACTCACTGCTAACCACTGAGCCACCGCACTCACTGCTAACCACTGAGCCACCGCACTCACTGCTAACCACTGAGCCACCGCACTCACTGCTAACCACTGAGCCACCGCACTCACTGCTAACCACTGAGCCACCGCACTCACTGCTAACCACTGAGCCACCGCACTCACTGCTAACCACTGAGCCACCGCACTCACTGCTAACCACTGAGCCACCACACTCACTGCTAACCACTGAGCCACCGCACTCACTGCTAACCACTGAGCCACCGCACTCACTGCTAACCACTGAGCCACCGCACTTACTGCTAACCACTGAGCCACCACACTCACTGCTAACCACTGAGCCACCGTATACTCTGCTACCCACTGAGCCACCTGTATACACACAATTTATTTCACCGCACTCCCCTAACTATTAGTAAATAAACTATATATGGATTCTAGACTACCCGATTCTTTAGAGTCGGGCCGCCATCTAGTTTAAAATAAAATCCTTCATGAATTGCTTCACAAATTATGTAGTGTATTTAGCTACCTCTAAGGAATGCAATTTTCAGTATTTTGAGAGTACATACAGTAAATTACAAACGCGCCTCTTTGAACATGTAAATGGTGCATCTTACGATCCTCTTGTAAATAAACGCTCGCTTTCTGCTTTATCCAGACATTTTCTGGAGATCCTTGGTGGGGACACTCACACTTGTCTGTGTTAGAAATATGGAAATTCAGATTACCTCCTGGACAGCTCCTGGTGACTTTATCGATTGGACACATGGGTAAGCAGGCAATAAATCTGGGGCATGTCTTTGCACTTTAGGTGGATCTTTGGGAATGGAGCACCTATAAGACCTATAATATCTAATTTAGGGGTAACTTTCTCCTTTAGCTACATGTCTTTTTGACTTAAAAATGGTGTGAGTATCCCATACAGAAGTAACCAAAGTGACTGGTAGTCACATTATTCATGCCCATTGACAATTATCTCTGTAAAGCCCATTCTTTTTGTATTTTTATTTCCATTGTACTGGGTGTCTGTCTTCTTAACACAAACGTTCTTCTTTTTTAACCATTCTACATTTGGACTCTGACTCTTGTGTTTGTAAAATGTGTACACTTGATAATTTTTGTCTGTATTTTTCATTAATAAAGTACCTTAATTATTTACAAGTGTGATTTCTATAGCATTATTACAAAAGGCGTAAACTTTCCCAATCTGAATTTCCGTATTTATAACTATATAGGGAAAGGCCCCATTAGAAACTGAGGTTAGAGCTGCAGCTAAGAGCACATACCTCCTCCACCCTGCTTTCTGTTCTGTATGGAGTACCACCCCTGGCAAAAATTATAGAATCACCTGGCTCAGAGGATGTCCATTCAGTTGTTTAATCTTGTAGAAAAAAAGCAGATCACAGATGTGGCACAAAACTAAAGTCATTTCAAATGGCAACTCTCTGCCTTGAGGAAACACTAAAAGAAATCTTGAAAAAAATGTACTAGCCAGTAACAGTTACTTTTGTAGACCAAGCATGGGGATAAATTATGGAATCACTCAATTCTGAGGAAAAAATTTTGGAATCACCCTGTAAATTTTCATTCCCAAAACTGACACCTGCATCAAATAAGATCTGCTCGTTAGTCTGCATCTAAAAAGGAGTGATCACACCTTGGAGTGGACTGACTTGAATCATGGCTCCAACACGAGAGATGTCAATTGAACGGAAAGGATCAAAGTCTTAAAAGAGCAACACGCAATGTTGCCAAAGATGTTGGTTGTTCACAGTCAGTAGTGTCTAAAATCTGGTCCAAATACAAACAAGGTTGTTAAAGGGAAACATACTGGTAGACCCAAGGAAGACATCAAAGCGTCAAGACCAGAAACTTAAAGCAATATGTCTCTAAAACAGGAAATGCACAACAAAACAAATGAGAAACGAATGGGAGGAAACTGGAGTCAATGTCTGTGACCGAACTGTAAGAAACTGCCTAAAGGAAATAGGATTTACATACAGAAAAGCTAAACAAAAGTCATCATTTACACGTAAAGAGAAAAAAAAACAAGGTGACAATGGGCTAAGGGAAAGCAATTGTGGACTGTTGATGACTGGATGAAAGTCATATTCAGTGATGAATCGCGAATCTGCATTAAGCAAGGTGATGATGCTGGAAATTTAGTTTGGTGTCATTCAAATGAGATTTATAAAGATGACTGCCTGAAGAGAACATGCAAATTTCCACAGTCATTGATGATATGGGGGCTGCATGTCAGGTAAAAGCACTGGGGAGATGGCTGTCATTACATCTTCAATAAATGTCCAAGTTTACATTGATATTTTGGACACTTTTCTTATCCCATCAATTGAAAGGAAGTTTAGAGATAATGAAATCATTTATCAAGATAATAATGCATCCTGCCATAGGGCCAAAACTGTGAAAACATTCCTTGGAAGAAGACACATAAGGTCAATGTCATAGCCTGCAAATAGTCCGGATTTCAATCCAATTGAAAATCTTTTAGTATAAGTTGAAGAAAATGGTTCATGACAAGGCTCCAACCTGCAAAGCTGATCTGGCAATCAGAGAAAGTTGGAGCCAGATTGATGATGAGTACTGTTTGTCACTCATTAAATTCATGCCTCAGAGACTGCAAGCTGTTATAAAAGCCAGAGGTGGTGCAATAAAATACTAGTAATATATTTGAGTGTTGTTTTGTTTGTTTGTTTGTCATGATTACATATTTTTTTCCTCAGAATTGAGTGATTTCTTAATTTTTCCCCTTGCTTGGTCTACAAAAGTAACCATTACTGGCTAGCACATATTTTTTTCAAGATTTCTTTTAGTGTTTCTTCAAGGCAGAGAGTTGCCATTTGAAATTACTTTAGTTTTGTGCCATGTCTGTGATCTGCTTTTTTTCTACAAAATTAAACGACTGAATAGACATCCTCCAAGCCAGGTGATTCCATAATTTTTGCCAGGAGTTGTACTACTGGTGAGCCACACACAAACAGAATGATTCATGTATCTTACATAAATATTCATTCTATGGGGAGTGTACAGCAGAAAAGTAAGTGATCACTCACTGTGATTGACAGATAAAGTTAATCTCTTTTTTTTTGCAATTTACAGAGGATATGAAGGAAATATATATAAGAAATACATCAGTAGAGAGAGCTTAGAGGGAGGAATTAGAAGATATCAGTTACATATGGATTTTTGACCTAACAGTTTCCCATTAAATTTGAGAAGCCATCTATTATATTTTTGTTAATAATGACTGCTATCCTGAATAATTCGTCTCATTTATACATCTCCTCTTCTATTTTATACAGCGCATATGAAATGAAGATAAAAATCTTTCTTATAGGGGTGTGGCCTGGGCTCTGGCACTGCTGGACGTGCATGATACTTGCTCCTGCTCCCAGGCCACGAAAAAGCATATAAAATCCCTGCTAAAAGCAAGAAAGAGCACCTTTGACCCTCTTTGACCCCTTCCTAACATCTAAGGGGGTTTTTTGGGCAGCACTTACTCCGGTGACGGTCAGAAGGAACAGTGCAGAAGAGCTCGGAGCAGGGAGACCCGGGCAGTATTGGAACACCCCACCTGAACTGTTCAACTGTGCAGCCGGGAGGTCCTCTGGACATAGTTACATGAGCCAAAATCCGGAGGTGCCCGAGAGAGTGTATTGCCAGCACCACCACCGACAGGAGAGAGGACACAGGGTGGAAGGCGGTCGCAGGACCCAGGCTGTCTGGTGAGCGCACGTGATCCGGAGGCTGCAGCGGTGCTGCACACGCGGAAGAGGAGATCTGCCGGCAGGAGCGGTGAGAGCGAGGTATACTCCGGTCAGGTGAAGGATCCACAGGGACATCCCGGTAGTGACTGTCTAATCCCATTTGGGAAGCGGGGACCAACTCCATTTTGCGCACGGTAGCCCCGTCCATGAAGTCCTTGGTGCGAAGCGGGCGCCATTGTACAGTAGTCCCTGCCTTTCCTACAGCAGACACAGTGACAAGTAACTCCTCATTGCCCTGAGTGAAGGCAGCGGAGGGGCTAGCTGGTTTGGTGAGCACAAGGGGCAGCAACAACTGGAGGAACTGGACATTTATATAGCAACCCACAGGGATCTTGTGTTACAACTGCGAGTACTCTTTCATTTTGCTGTTCGTGAAAATCAGTTGTGGATTCTGACTCCATCCTGCAAACTTTCCTGTTCACCCTTTGTTCCTGCCTGTTGGGTCTCAATGCCCATGGTCTAAGAGCTCCACCTGCTGGAAGTTTTAGGACACAAGACCTTTTTTGCTGCAAGTTTGGGCTACTCTGTCCAAAGCTATATGAACATGCTGTTATATTAAGCCCTCTGAAGTAGCCAAGCGGTGTTTAGGGTAGCCCGTATTCAGCAGCTTCACAATGGTTTGCACAAATCATAAAGTACGGGCTAAAAGTCTCACAAGGCAACCACCTGTAACTCTGTCTACCACAAACAGGGGATAGTTAGACATAATTAAAAAAAAAAATTGGAAATGTCACACTCTCCAGACAAACTAAAGGCTCGCAGTGCTGTGGCCATTTCAACCAATGGCAACTCTGACGCTGAACCGGGAGATTCGGACTGTGAGTCCACGTCTGAGGATGCGGCTCCCATCTCCAGGTCCTACATGAAAAATTTACTGGAATCTACTATGCAACCCCTACTTAAGGAGATGGCGGAACTCAGGTCCGATGTGAGGCATATAAGACATAGAGTAGAAACTCTAGAAAATATGCAAGTGGATTTAATAGACGCCTCTAACACTCTTGGTGACCATATCCTGACACATAAGCAACACCTTAACTCTGTCTATCTGGCCAGTTTTGCTTTATGTGAACATTTATTTGACTTATTCTTGAACACTGCTTGGATGCTCTAAAACTTATCTTCAAGAATTGGGCTTCCACAAGTCCCCCCCCTCCCTGTAGAAGATAAGATTGTTTTTGTAAATAGTTCTGATTTAATCTTGTTTTAATCCCAATGCAGGTTGATTTTACAAGTTTGAATAACCGTTGACATATCTGAAAATGGCTAGCAGCTTTGCAAGAGATTCGATCACTGTGGCATCTCTCAACGTGAAGGGACTGAACAGCCCTTCCAATTGCATTCAGATACTATCTCTTCTGAATACGGCCCACTCCCAGGATATTTTGTTTCAGGAAACCCACTTCAAGAGAGGCAGAACACCTAATGTGTCTTATTCAATGTACCCAATCTGGTTCCATAGTTTCCTGCAGTCAGCTTCTAAAGGGGTCAGTATAGCGAGGAAGAGGGGACTCCCTTTCACTCTAACGGACAGCATCACTGACTCGGAAGGCAGATATGTCTTTGTGAAAGGCCTTCTAGTTAATACCCCGATTACATTTGCAAACATATACGCTTCAAATCAGGGTCAGGTGGATTGGCTTTCAAAAACCTTAGACATACTCTCCCTATTCAAGGAGGGACTCTTACTTATGGCAGGAGACATCAACTTAACGAAGCAACCAGAAATGGACGCTTCCACGGGGAAGTCTTCAATTTCTCGGGGGGAGAGGAGGAAACAGGCTAATAAATTGCAATCTCTCCATTTAATTGACCCTTGGAGATTGATACACCCCAATGAAAGGGACTATACATTTTACTCCTCCCCCCATGACACATACCATAGACCTGATTACATTCTGATCCAATCTTCTGCCATAAAACAGATTACTCCACCTCTCATTGGTTCAATAACATTATCGGACCACGCCCCGATTTTTATGTCAGTAAAAATAGACTCCTTCTCATGCCCCCCCCCCCATGCGGCGTCTAAATGAAACACTTCTAAACAAAGCAGGCCAATGTTTCCCAGATTAATTTCTCTTTGAGAAGGTTTTTTAGAGAGTACATGGTCGATGGGAAACTCACCCCCGTAATATGGGAAACCCATAAAGCCGTTCTGAGGGGGAGCTGATTGCCCTGGGATCCCACATAAAAAAGAAAAGGGATAAAGAAGTTTTCTCTCTTTTGCATCAGATTAATATTTTGGAACGTCTGCATAAACAAAGGTAAACCGATAGTGTCCGAGCAGATTTGATGGATTGAGAGAAAAGCTTAAAGATCTACTGAATGTTCGTTCGGCCAAAATGTATGCACGATGTAAACAAAAAATATACGCACATGGTAATAGAGGAAGTAAGCTCACTTCCAGACTACTAAAGGCACAGAAGGAAAAATGCTTCATCAAGTAGATCCAAACAGTGGGGGAAGATGCAGTGACAGAAACTGAAGAGATAGCGGAGGCTTTCTGCACATACTACCACTCCCTGTACAATTTGCATCCCCATACTTCCATGACAGACCCCCCAACTGCAATTCAACGCATTTCCACTCTCGCACTACCAGAAATTTCTACTTCAGGGCACTCCTCCCTACTTGCAGCAGTCTACGCGGAAGAAGTCAATGAGGCTCTAGCCTCCACCCCATGGGGAAAGACTCTGGGTCCGGACGGCTTCCCTATTATATACTAGTAAGATGTTCGAGCAGGTATTCGTCCCTCATCTAGTTGAACTGTTCAACCTATTCCTATCGAGGTCGGTACCCCACCACAAGCCCTGGAGGCACACATAATGGTTTTGCCAAAAGAGGGGAGAGATGGGGTCCTATGCAGCAACTACCGACCCAATCTCTCTGCTGAATGCGGATCTCAAACTTTGGGCCAAAATTTTAGCTAATAGAATACACTTAGTATTAGCAGACCTTGTCCGTCCTGACCAGGCTGGTTTCGTGCGTGGCAGGGAGGGAAGGGATAACTCCACCAAAGTTCTACAAGCAATTTCCTATGCACACACGCCAACCGCTTATATGCTTTCTACAGATGCTGAAAAAGCATTTGACCGTATCGGTTGGCGTATATGGCGTGTGTTCTGCAGAGGTTTGCCTTTCCCTCTCCTTTCATAGACGCAATCATGTCTCTATATACCTTCCCTCAGGGCTGCCACTAGGAATTTCGGGGCCCCTGACTGCCAAAATTTTGGAGCCCCCCTGAGACTCGACCCAGCCTCCACCCCTGAGACTCCACCCAGCCTCCCCCCTGCTCCACTCCACCCAGGCCCCGCTCCATCCAGGCTCCACCTCCACTCATACTCCGCCTCCACCCAAACATACATTATATATATATATGTGAAAAACTGGAACAGCACCAAAAATTACCTCAATTTATGTGCAAAGCTTTCCCAACCAGCAATCCAGGTGGCTCATTATGATAGAGTACAAAAAAGAAAAATAGTACAAAAGAATCGAAAAAATTGGACTTTATTACCCAATGCATGGCCACTTCATTGGGCTGTAAGGTTCACGTTTTTCAATTTTTTTTGTGCTGCTTTTCCTTTTTTTACTCTCTTATATAATATATATATATATATATATAATATAATAATATATTGTACACACACACTTGAGACTGCTGTGGGCTGATTCACTGACCTGTCATCTTCATCGTGCGCTCTGTCCTTGGCTCCCAGGCTCTGCCTCAGCGTTGAGCACAGTTCCTTCTGTGCTGGAGCCTCGGTGATCTTAGCTTTCTGATCTTCGGGATGAGCGGCAGCGTCCTGTGGATCGGGGTCAGATCCTGTGACCTCATCAGATTCTCCAACCACTACAAGGGAGGGTAACAGACTGTGATGTCATCATCAGGGGAGGGACTTGGACCACCCCCACACAAACATCTGTCATGCCCCTGAGCTGACAACACAAAGTCCAGATGAGAGGTGAACAGACGGCAGAATGTCTAACAGAGAAATCTGGAGGACAGGAGGGAGATGGAGGAGAAAGAACAGAGGGAGATGGAGCAGAAAGAGGACAGAGGAAGACTGAGGGGAAAGAGGACAGGAGGGGGATGGAGGAGAAGAGGGCAGAGGGAGACGGAGGGGAAAGAGGACAGGAGAAAGACTGAGGGGAAAGAGGAGAGGAGGGATACGAAGGAGAAAGAACAGAGGGAATAGAGGGGGATGGAGAGGAAAGAGGACAGGAGGGGGACGGAGGAGAAAGAAAGGAGGACAGAAAAGGCAGAGGGGGTACGAGTGAAGAAAGAGGACATAGGAGGATGGAGGAGAAAGGGCAGTGGAAGACTGAGGGGAAAGAGAACAGGAGGGAGACGAAGGAGAAAGAGAACAGAGGAGATGGAGGGGAAAGAGGACAAGGGAGACGGTGAAGAAAGAGGGCAGAGTGGGACAGAGGAGAAAGGGCAGAGTGGTACGAGGAAAATTAGGGCAGAGTGGGACGGAGGAGAAAGAGGGCAGAGTGGGACGGAGGAGAGAGGAAGAGGGCAGAAAAGGAGGGGGATGACATAGGGGCCTGGCTCCCTGTGTACTATGGGGTCCAGCTCCCTGTGTGCTGGGGGGCCCGCTCCCTGTGTGCTGGGGGGCCCAGCTCCCTGTGTGCTGGGGGGCGGCTCCCTGTGTTCTGGAGGGGCCCGTCTCCCTGTGTGCTGGGACCCCCCTCCTCTCCCCTCTCCTAACCTGTGTACAGCTGTGTGCAGAAGCGATCATGCCCATCTCTCTGCACTGAGCAGGATTCTATGATCTCTGAGGTGCTAGAGGACTGGAGACCATAGATATCACTCCCGACGCGATTTCACATGCCCATCTGCACTGAGCCTGGAGCTGATGTCCATGATCTCTAGTCCTCCAGCACCTCAGAGATCATGATCGCATCTCCCACATAACTGGACACAGGTTAGGAGTGAGAGGAGAGGGGGCCGCAGCAGCACACAGGGGGCTCCCAGGGGCCGACTATCAGGGGCACATAAACAGCGCCCACTGTCCCACAGCCATTGGAAGGATGCAGGGCAGGGGACTGTGTCCTGCAGTAGATAGCTTGGGCCCCCCAGGCACCTCCGGGCCCTGCCGCCCGGCATTTGCCCAGGTGGCTGGGTGCTGACGCTGGCCCTGGGTGTAGGCTCCCTCTTGGCCCCAGAGCAGTGAAGGGGGCCGGGCAGTGCTAAGGGAGAGTGGATCCACCTTCACATTATTTAAAGGGCCGGCGGCCAGCGCTGACAAGTGGGCATGCCAGATCCCTAGTGCGGGCCTGCCGCAGCCCGCAGCCACCAAGGAGGAGAGAGGGAGGCCCGTAGAAGATGTGAGGGGGCCTGAAGATTGGAGCCCGCCCCCTCACCTCTCCTTCCATCACCGACGGGCCCCTGACAACTGTCAGAGTCGTGAGGCCCTGACGGCGGCCATGCCTTCCCTACATCCAGGGTCAGGGTGAACGGGACCTTATCGAAGCCTTTTAACATCAATAACGGCACGAGACAGGGCCGCCCTCTCTCCCCTTCTGTATTCGTCTGAGTGATGGAATCATTTATCTAAGCCATTAGGCAAAATCCTGAGATAGAGGAGTTTAGAATCAATCATCTGGAACTGAGGGAGGTTGCCTTCGGGACGATCTCTTGCTTCTCCTGTCCAAACTAAAGATGGCAATTGAAAAGATTTTGGAGCTGTTCTCCTTGTTTGGAGAGCTCTCCAATTTTAAGATTAATTTGGATAAAACTGAGGCATTGAATATTTCAGTGGCCGGGGAAGACGCTTGGACCCTGAAACACCTCGCCCCTTTTAAATGGCAGCCTCATAAACTTAAATATCTGGGGATATATATAACGGACGATCCCGATACACTCTTCCATCATAACTTCTCCCCAGTGGTGGGAAATATAGGAAATTTGCTGCGCTCATATGATTTTCCCCTATTATCATGGCTGGGCAGGGTTAATGTGATCAAGCCTTACATCTTCCCTAAGATTTTCTATGTGATGAGTATGATCCCAATCCAACTCCCAGCATCTTTTATACGTTCCCTCAATCAACTAATAGCCAGTTTTGTTAGGAAATACAAGAGAGCCAGACTTCCTTTACGACTTTTGATGCATCCAAAGGGTGGGGGGGGCGTTGGTTTGCCTAACCTTCCTTGCTATCACCAGGCCATTCTTTTGGTGTTCTGGCTAAAATTAGTACTTTGGGCGGAGAAGGATCAAGACTCACACATAGAATTGCAGCTTATGGGTAAGAACGCAATGAAATATCTATGGACGACTGCCCAGACTTTACTTTACTTGTCTTTTTGTCAATAAGCGGTAGTGACGTCAGGGTAAAGTATAATAAAGCCCAGGATGTGACGTCAGACACTTATTGAGGACCCGTTGAAGCTGTAATTAACCGCGAAACGGCAGGCTGTTGTCCGCCGTCCCTGCACCCCCCTCCCCTGCTTTGTCGTCCAGAATTGGACATGTGATTATGGATTAAAGAATTGAAGATCACAACAGTGGTGAGTGCGGTCTATTTTTTCTTACTGTGGATGGACATAATATATAGATATGTTACATTTGGAATGTTGAAACATATATTCACATAATAAAAAAATCCTTTGTAATTACCCTGGTGTGATTGTGTGTGTTTGGGTGGGGGGGTTGCATTTGCCAATCAATTCTAATTAACATATGTAATTGTTTTTACTTATATATGTATGCTATTCTATGTGTAACTTGTATGCCATGAGTAAGAGCTTTGCTGCTTAAAGTGAACCTGTCAGGTCGTTTATGCCTCCCCAGCTATCACTGTCTGTAGCTGTAGCTTTATATACCAGTCTAATCATCCCTGTCTGAGCTCATAGTGTAATGGTAACGGTGAAAAAAAAGCATTTATACCTTACATTTCAGTTTACACCTTGGAGGAGCGAGACTGTCTGCAGGATAATAGTTAACTCACTATTAACTTGCATGGCTAAAGGACCTGTGTGATGTAACGATCATGTGACTATAGTGGGTGAAGCTAAGCGAGCAAACCTATTATGTTATCGGGACTTAGCTCCACCTATTGTAGTCATATGGTTATGACATCACATCAGGTCCACATGGCTGTGACATCACATCAGGTCTCCAACATGTTCTAACATAAGCTGAAATGTTAACTATAACCTGCCAACAGTCTACCTCTCAAGCTGGAGACTGACTGCCTCGTTCAATCAGAGAAGAAATGGAGCCGCACTCAAGGCTTCTGGCAGTGGATATTTATTCAATCTTCATACAACAGGTTGTGCACAGCGGGTGGGAGGACGGGGGGTACTACATCGTTTCGCGCCCTGTCTTGGCGCTTCAGCGGGTACAATCCTCCAGGTCGTGAATTCATGATCAGCTAACGCTGCAGTGAGATCCCCAAAGTAAAAGGGGAACGCTGGAAAGGTTGGTGCTGGCCCAGACCTCTCTTCAAAACGGGAGACTGCCTCATTACATAAGGAAATGTAAGTGTATAAATGCTTTTTTTCACCTTTAACATTACACTCTGAGCTCAGACAGGGATGATTAGACTGGTATTATGAAGCTGCAGCTACAGACAATAACAGCTGGGGAGGCATAAACACTGACAGGTTTCCTTTAAAACGCATTGGCTTTTTAATTCTTGTACCAATACAATGTGGATTTTTAAGAGATCAATATACCTACCATTTTCCCTCTTTATGATTCTTTCAACAGATGCTGGATTTCGCTTCCTTTTTTGTAGATTCTCCCAATCCTACTGCCTGTTTATAGAAGACACTTTCTTCAAGCAGCCTTACAGGACAATTCTGCATCTTTCAAAAAATATATATGATTTTTAAGCAGGAGAATGTTCCATTGCATGTATGAAAGGCCTCAACTGCTTGGCTAGGCCGTAAAGGCCTTAAAAGATGAAAGAATAAAAACATGTCCTTTCCTGAACTGATCTAAACCCAATTGAAAACTTGTAGTCCCTTCTTAAACAGGAAATTTATAATGATGAAAAGTACTCCTCTCTGATTGGTTGATGCTGGCAAAGTTGATCATCAACTCATATAGCAACAGACTTTAAAGATGGAAGACAAAACTATCACTGAAAAGGTGGGCTACATTGGTCACTCAGATTTTCTTGAATTGTCAGGAATGTGTTTTTTGTACATTTTGAGTTATTGTATTTTTAACATATGAAAATAAACAATTGAGATGGGAAATGTTTAATTTTTTATTTAGTTATATAATAGCTGTGCACACTTATGGTACCTTTACAGCCACAACAGGATGGTGGCAACAACCGGGTGCTTCACGTGCACGAGCACGCCAAACGGTTGCCAACGGTAATCGCACCACCTTTACATGCCGCAACAAGGTGCGCTACGGAAGGTTACATCTATCTCTGGATACACCGCCGGGTGCCACAAGTTACCTTCTGTAGCTCACCTTACCTCATTACACGCCGCAATAACAAGGTAATATGGGCGGCACAAAGGCAGCAGGGACAACACATAGGCGTGACACAATTGTGGATTACGAGAATTCCGTACGCTGATAGGACAAAGCAATAACATCATGATTGGGCAGCCAGCACAGGAGGCTGACTAATACATGACGCTCGAGCAATTGTGTAGTGTGAGTGGTCAGCTCCTTAAATATGCCGCCCTATGCAGTGACTACCAATCGTAACGCAGGAGCTTCCTCTAATGATCGCTGAAGGGGGGTGGTTTCCCGGAGGCTGTGTCACGCCCCGGGAAGTTATCTAGGTGACGAATAAACCTTACCCTACCGTATTTACACGCCGATACAGCCCGCAACCATCGCCTTGAAATCCACCTGTTTTAGGGCACTGCTCTGAAACAGGTGCCTCAAGTGACAGGTGGCAACAACCGTGTTCAAACGCCACTAGAGCGGGTTGATTTGGCGGTGCAAGATACATTTCTCTCATGTACCCGGTTGTTGCCACCATCCTGTTGCGGCGTGTAAAGGTACCATAATAGTTGCCCAGTAATTCTACATACCGTATATAGATTTTTTCCCTAAAAAGACAAAACCTCACTTTATAAATACAAAAAAGGGGGGAGACAAGAGGCACAATAGTGCCCTATCACTAGGGTACTAGGCCGCGGCTACCTATCCTGTCCCCCGCTATTGTATGCCGTCCCCCCACTATTCTAACTTCTTCCCTGTTTTATTCCCTATCCTTTTCCCTATTCTATTCCTTCTGTTTGCTAAAAAAAAAAAATCCCTCCATGAGGATACATGTCAGCTGATCGACTCTCTGACATCATCACAGGTCCTTCAGCCCTGATGGTGACAGTCCTTCCATGTCGCCTCCTTACATAGCAGGGCTTTCCTGGTGTGTGCCCTGCGCTGCACTGCATCCTACCTCCGGCCAGTGAGTGATGGGGCAAAGGGGAGGTTGGCAGCCTATGGTGTGCCCGCACTGCAGAGCATCCTGCCAGCTGATGCCACTCCTAGAGGACCTGATAGGCTGAGGATGAGGGATGAAGCTCAAGCAGCCATTGTATAGGCAGATACTGGTGCACTACAACTCTCAGCATGCCCTGACAGGATAAGGATAAAGCTCAGACAGCCATTGTATAGGCAGATACTGTTGCACTACAACTCCCAGCATGCCCTGACAAGCTGAGGATGAAGGAGGAAGCTCAGGCAGCCATTGTATAGGCAGATACTGGTGCACCACTTTCTCTCAGCATGCTCTGACAGGATAAGGATAAAGGTCAGGCAGCCATTGTATAGGCAGATACTGGTGCACTACAACTCCCAGCATGCCCTGACAGGCTGAGGATGAGGGATCAAGTTCAGGCAGTCATTGTATAGGTAGATACTGGTGCACTACAACTCCGTGCATGCCCTGACAGGCTGAGGATGAAGGATGAAGCTTAGGCAGCCATTGTATAGGTAGATACTGGTGCACCACAACTCCCATCCTGCCCTGACAGGATAGGGATGAAGGAGGAAGCTCAGGCAGCCATTGTATAGGTAGATATTGGTGCACTACAACTCCCAGCATGCCCTGACAGGATAAGGATGAAGCTCAGGCAGCCATTGTATAGGCTGATGTGGGTGCACTACAACTCCCAGCATGCCCTGACAGGCTGAGGATGAATAATCAAGCTCAGGCAGCCATTGTATATGCAGATACTGGTGCACTACAACCCTCAGCATGCCCTGACCTGCTGAGGATGAAGGATGAAGCTCAGGCAGCCATTGTATAGGTAGATACTGGTGCACTGCAACTCCCAGCATGCCCTGACAGGCTAAGGTGAAGGATGAAGCTCAGGCAGCCATTGTATAGGCAGATGTGGGTGCACCATAACTCCCAGTATGCCCTGACAGGATAAGGATGAAGGATGAAGCTCAGGCAGCCATTGTATAGGTAGATACTGGTGCACTACAACCCCCAGCATGCCATGACAGGCTGAGGATGAAGGATGAAGCTCAGGCAGTCATTGTATAGGTAGATATTGGTGCACTACAACTCCCAGCATGTTCTGTCAGGATAAGGATGAAGGAGGAAGCTCAGGCAGCTATTGAATAGGTAGGTACTGGTGCACTACAACTCCCAGCATGCTCTGACAGGATGAAGGAGGAAGCTCTGGCAGCCATTGCATAGGTCAGGGGTGGGGAACCTTTTATCTGCAAAGGGCCATTTGGAAATTTAGAATATCATTCGCGGGCTGTATAAATTTATTAACTTAAAAAACATTGCTAAACTTACATCTGCTGGCGGTGTCGGTGAGGAGAAACAGCTGATCTGACAGCTGTTTGAATGTTCCCGCACCGACATCTCCTCTCTGTGTCGGCGCAGGAGATTCAAACAGCTGTCAGATCAGATGTTTCTGCCTGCTGACAACATTCGGAGCTTACCAGGGGCCCGGAGGAGATCTCTGCCGCTGATCTCTGTCTCCGGCCCGCCTCCCGAGCGTGCCGATTGGCTGGCCGGGCTCCATAGTGATGTGTCCGCAGGCAGAAATTCTCCGCTGCGGACACATCATTATGAACAAAAATGACCCTGCTTTCACTGCGTTTGTGTCTGCATGCCCTCTGCATGCAGACACAAACGCAAATGTGAAGGTAGCCTAACCCCATTTCTGGGGCCTGAGGTATACTGCACAAGGGTAGACAGAGCCTGAGGTAGACGGCACAAGAGTAGGCAGAGCCTGAGGTATACAGCACATGGTTACACGGAGCGTGAGGTATACAGCACATGGGTACACAGAGCATGGGGTACACAGCACGTGGGTACACAGGGTCAGAGGTATATGGCACATGGGTAGACAGAGCCTGAGGTATACGGCACATGAGTACATGGAGTTTGAAGCATACGGCACACGGGTACACGGAGCACAAGGAATACGACACATGGGTACAATGAGCGTGAGGCATACGGCACTTGGGAACACAGAGCCTGAGGTGTACGACACATGGGTACACTGAGCCTGAGGCGTACAGTACATGGGTACACTGAGACGGAGGCATATGGCACACAGGTACATGGGGCCAGAGTCATACAACTCATGGGTACACAGAACATGGATACACTGAGCCTGAGGCATATGGCACATGGGTACACAGGGCCTGAAGTATAAGACACACAGGTACACAAAGTACAAGGTACAAAAAGAGATCCAGCAACACATCCAAATGAAGGTAGATAAAAATCAATGTGGACATATATGATTTTAACATGGCTTCACATGATTTTTATCTCCCTCCCTTGGCTATGTTTCTGGATGCAGCTCCTTCTTATACTGCTGACAGTTTCCATCCCTGCACAGCTGACGATCACAGAGCAGACACTTTATTTATTTACTTATCTGACACCTTTAGATTTACTCACGAATTTCCCGAGGTGGAGGAATTGTTTAGTTAAGATAAACAGGAGGTGATTGTAATCCTCCCGGGAGCTCAGCTGGACAGTGCAGAGGCTCCTGCTTCACAGAATGCCTCACGCTGACTATGTTTCAGGTCGGAGACAATTCCAGCACGCACCGCTGCTGATTTAAAGGGACCGCGCTACAAATAAAAGCAAAGTGGCCACGGGCCGGATCAGGTAACATGGCGGGCCGGACCCAGCCCGGGGGCCGGACGTTCCCCACCACTGGCATAGGTAGATACTGGTGCACTACAACTCGCAGCATGCCCTAACAAGATGAGGATGAAGGAGGAAGCTCAGGCAGCCATTGTATAGGTAAATGTGGGTGCACCACAACTCCCAGCACACTGAGAATTCTGCACCAGTTCTGATAGAGTCACTGTGACCTCCCTGTCATTAAGGCCGCCTGTAACAGTCGGTGTTATAGATGGAGAGACAACTGAAATATAAAGTAAAAATGTTCTATATAATCAATCACCTTCTCAATCTGTCAAAATCTAGACCCATTATATGCAAAACAAAATAGTCATTGTAATTCCTCACTGGCCGTCTTTCAGGTCCCGCACCTCTCCTCAAAAATGCTAAAAAAAGAAATCAAAACGTATCTGCAATAAAATAGTATTAATAATCCCTCACACGGCTCTGTCCACACAGAAATACAAGGGCTCAGGAAATGGGAATGAAAAGCAAATATATTATTTACTAGATGGAGGCACAGACACACACAGACTCACACAGACACACACAGACTCACAGACAGACAGAGACACACACACACTCACACACACAGAGACACACAGACTCACAGACACACACAGTGACTCACACACACACACAGACTCACAGATACAACACAGACTCACAGACACACACACACACACTCACAGACCACACAGACACTCACAGACACACAGAGACACACACAGGCTCACACACACACAGACTCACAGACACACACACACAGACTCACACACACACACACAGACTCACAGACACACACACAGACTCACACAGACACACACAGACTCACACAGACTCACAGACAGACTCACACAGACTCACAGACAGACTCACAGACACACACACACAGACTCACAGACACACATACAGACTCACAGACTCACAAACACACACAGGCTCACACACACACAGACTCACAGACACACACAGACCCACAGACACACACACAGACTCACAGACACAAACACAGACTCACAGACACACACACAGACTCACACACACAGACTTACAGACACACACACAAAGACTCACAGACACACACAGACTCACAGACACACACAGACTCACAGACACACACACACACCGTCTATATAATCATCTAATTCTGTCTGTCTGTAATGGAAATCCCACGTCGCTGATTGTTCGCACCAGCCGCCCGCGACCAATCAGTGACAGGTGCAGTCCGAACGCGAATTGGCACGGGATTTGAACCCAGCTTCGCATTGCATTATTCTTAAATCTTCATAAATAAACTACATACATATTCTAGAATACCCGATGCGTGCGGGCCACCATCTAGTAATTTATAACTGTCTACTGAATGCAGTGGTTTAATCAATTGTGGGCACAATGTAACAGTGTTGGTTCTAAAAGAACATAACAAAGGCATAGCAAGGACTTTCCAACATGTTTCTCCCCTCCTATGCTCAATGATCGAGGGGCGTCCTGAAGTTCTTGAAAAGAGAGCTTAGTCGACTTCAAAAATCCATATGTAGGTCACATTAATATGCTTGGTAGCATGCTGGTCATGATTAGATTCCAGGTCAGATGAAAGTTCATTCCTTATTAGATAGCAACCATTATAGGTATAAACACAATGACATAACTTAATAACTTGATATAGGGCTTTATGTGTCAATGTAAAATCACCAGCTGTGACCCCCACTGATCAATATCAATATCTGCTCTTGTTCAGTGGGTAATATGTGCCCATGAATTTACAGCAAAATCTGCAGGTCCACAATAAATGAACAAGTGAAAAATCTCTGTGTCCTGGTGCTTTCCTGGCATTCAGCAATCAAGTTTTAAAGCATTGGTCTTTTAGTGTTCTCAGACACTATACCCTGTAGACTGGTGCCACCTAATGGTACAAATGCATAATGCATTGTTAGGTAGTTTGGAATGCTGCAAAAAATAGGCATTAAAAAAACATCACGGAAGGCATCCTGATGGGAAGGAAAATGACACCATAGCCACATGCACATTTTCCTACTAAAGCATGTGATGAAATTTAAATCCGCCAGCTTCAAATTATTTTTCCACAAAATCTTGATTTACAGTGAATTGTAAATACTTCAATTGCTCCTTGGACTGTATCCAACCATTTGCAAGCCCTTCAGTTACCTCATAACATCAATATATATGGCTATGGGTAAACGAATGGAAACCGTTTATCACTTCTGTGCTGTCACTAACTATAATGTTTATTCACCGTTTACGGCTTTTTCTCTCTATGTCTAAACAGTGAGATGTGACATCCTCCATCCAAATTCTTCAATAAAATAGCTTCTGCTTCCCTGCTTATGCTTTTACTACATGGTGGCCCGATTCTAACGCATCGGGTATTCTAGAATATGTATGTAGTTGACATACTGTGACTGACAGAACTTGTTCAGTCAACGTGAGTGAACTACATATATATATCTAGCAGTGCTTTGGTATATGGTGGTACATTACAGTACATGTATAGCAGCACTATAGTACATGGCTGTACATTACAGCACATGTATAGCAGCACTATAGTGTATGGCGGTACATTACAGCACATGTATACCAGCACTATAGTATATGGTGGTACATTACAGTACTTGCATAGCAGCCTATGGTATATGGCGGTACATTACAGTACATGTATAGCAGTGCTATAGTATATGGGGGTACATTATAGTACATGTATAGCAGCACTATAGTATATGGTGGTACATTACAGTACATGTATAGCAGCACTATAATATATGGCGTTACATTACAGTACATGTATAGCAGTGCTATAGTATATGGGGGTACATTATAGTGCATGTATAGCAGCACTATAGTATATGGTGGTACATTACAGTACATGTATAGCAGCGCAATGGCATATGGCGGTACATTACAGTACATGTATAGCAGCGCCCTCAGGATGGAGGCGGGGGGCAGGATGGAGGGGGGGCAGGATAAAGCGAGCGGGGCAGGATGGAGCCAGGGGAGCAGGATGGATGCGGGGGGGGCAGGATGGATGCGGGGGGAGGAGGGTGCAGGGGAGCAGGATGGATGCGAGGGGGCAGGATGGATGCGAGGGGGGCAGGATGGATGCGGGGGGGCAGGATGGATGCAGGGGAGCAGGATGGATGCGAGAGGGGCAGGATGGATGCGGGGGGGCAGGATGGATGCAGTGGGGGACAGGATGTATGCGGTGGTGGACAGGATGGAGCCGGGGGAGCAGGATGGAGCCGGCAGGGCATGGAGCCAGGGGAACAGGATGGAGCCAGGGGGCCGGAGGGTGGGAGGGGCAGGATGAAGCTGTCGGGGGGCAGAATGGCAGGATGGTGGCGGGGGGCAGGATGGCAGGATAGTGGCACGGGGGCAGGATGGTGGCAGGGGAAGCAGGATGGAGCAAGCAGGGCAGGATGGAGCCAGGGGAGCAGGATGGATGCGGCAGGGCAGGATGGATGTGGGGGGGGGCAGGATGGATGCGGGGGCGCAGGATGGTGCGGGCGGCATGGGATGGAGCGAGAGGGCCAGGTGGAGCTGGGGGAGTAGGGAGTAGGATGGATGCGGTGGGGCAGGATGGATGCGGGGGGGCCAGGATGGATGCAGGGGGGCAGGATTGATGCGGGGGGGCAGGATGGTGCGGGCGGCACAGGATGGAGCGAGCAGGGCAGGACGGAGCGAGCTGCGCAGGACAGAGCGAGCTGGGCAGGTTGGAGCAAGCGGGGCAGGATGGAGCGAAAAGGTTATCAAAGCTTTCACCCTGTGCAGCCTTTATGTCACATGCTGCACTGCATATAAGACAAGGTAAAACAATATTTGAAGATTTTATTTTAAATGTTTAATTTTAGTTTTGCAGAACCCATGGATATATCCATGACCAGGTAGTCTATTTGCATCTGTTGATGAAATTGAAAAAGTATTCATAGTTGACAACCTACAGAATAGCAATAACATCTGAATTATGGATGTATCATATTGACCTGTGATATGTACACAATGCTTAAAAAAGTTTTCCCGTCTACAAGACCCCATCCCCATATGTAGTAGGTGTAATCTATTAAATGCTTACCTTGTGGCATCTAGAGATGAGCGAACACCTGAATGCTTGAATATGGTTCGGCTCGACATATGCAGGGTGTTCAAATTGTTCATCGAACAGTTCGCCAAACCTTCCGAACCCCTTTGAAATCAATGGCAGGCGACATGAAACACATAGAAAACACCTTCAAAGGTGTCCAAGAGCTGACAAACACACAGACACACACAGATCATCATACCAATCTCCCGCTGCTTGCTTGCTCTCGATTTCACTCTCCCTCTAACTGACTTCTGGTCCCGCCAATGAGGTTTCATGTATATGCACCTCACTACAACAGCCATTCACAGACCCTCATGCTCTGTGAGAGCATCTGGGATTGAAGTGGAGACACAGGGATCAGTGGGTGCTCTCGTCTGCTGGCCCAGCCACCTTTAGAAAGACAGCCTCATCCCAACTGAACGCCCGAACTCCTTAACTGTGGGTTAAGACAACACAGGGTGAGGGAACGACAATAATAAGACTTTATTGGTTCCCCAACAGTTAAAGACATATAACACCTAAAAAAGCAAAACATAAAACTTAACAGGCATCAGAGTCTCACCCTGCGCTGGCTCACCAGGGATTATAAGGTTCTACTGTAGACAGGTGACCAAAATGTCCCAACCTGGATATTTTCCTTAAGCAGTCTCTAGTGCTCCTCTAGCCCGACATCCCTAGACTGAGGTCAGGTAATAATATAATCCAGGTTCTGATCCCCTGGGTCGGTGCTGAAGAGACTAGGCCTTGCGTTATGGCCTGCCAATCGGATCTGCAGATCCTAGATTGGAGCCAAGTAGCATGTGTCATGATGTGAACTTTCAGTCAGGGCCGAAGTTCCTAGACTGACGCCACCAAACAGATGAACTCTTGGTCAATGAACAGACATCCTTATATACTCCTAGCACTCATTGCAGGACTTTGCGTACTTCAGTATTGGTGGACTAAAACTGTGCTCTCATTGGCTAGATTTCAAGCCGCATACATAATATCACTATAAGTCATGAGTCTCCTGGCAAAGGGGATGAGGGGTCAAGATAGAGAAGGATAAGTGCTATTTACATTAATTTAACACATCCTTTGGACAATATAAAGCTTGCATACTTAATTGTCAGTGAGCCTCTGACCTTCTCTGACAAAGGGGTGAGATAATTACACAAACTTTTGACTCGGTCAGACTCCTAAGAGTGTGGTAGAAGCAATGAGTCGCTTATCACAATTTAACAAACAAAATACCAACACGTCTGGCTAATATAAGAAACTTAACTCATACATTGAAAGAGTCCATGTTGTTACAATTGGCTGTTGCAATCAGACTGCATTTCCACAATCTGAATGGTGTCTGTGCTTGGTTGCCATACACCAGGGTTGGGGAACATCAGGCCTCAAGGGCCGCCAACAGGTCATGCTTTCAAGATTTTCTTAGTATTGCATAGGGATTGGAATCATCACCAGCTTTGTATTGCCAGCTGGCATTAAGCCCGAAATTCAGAATGTCAGGCCAGTGTTATACCCGGCCATTAAGAATTTCAAGTAAATAGTAACTCCTGAGGTCACCCAAGGTGTGCCCTCCCCCGCCCTGTAGCCATGTTGAAAGCCTACATCTTATTATAACTTTGGTCCTTGAAACGCCATTACAGTTAGGTTTTTAATTGCATTTAGTGGCATGAACATCCATACACGCAATTCCACAACACAGGCAGAGGTAGTAGGTTAGGACCCGGTAGGATAAGACACCTTGATGCTGGTTACCGGGCTCACATGCTATGGCCATCGCATCAGCTAAGTTCTCACTGTTTTTTATGTACTTCGAACTAGTTTTGTACTATGCCTTATACTTCATTCACAGTTTAACTAGCTCTACTCATAGTCTTGCCATTAGCATTCATTAGCCAGTATACTACCGGTATTTCACAATTTTCTTGTGCAGAAGAATTTCCCCTTTTTTTTCTTGATATTTTTTCTAGCTAGCAACTTTCACATAGAGGTGTCGCCGGTCATTATCTACTGTTAATAGTATTATATCTTTTGACTGTACACCTTCCCCCGCCCTGTAGCCATGTTGAAACTCTACATCTTATTGTAACTCTAGTCTTAGCCACGCGCTTACAAGCCGATTTTTAATTGCATTTAGTGACATCAAAACCAATATATGCAATTCCACACTGCAGGCAGAGGTAATAATAGGTTAGGACTCGGTAGGATGAGACATCTTGATGCTGCTTACCGGTCTCACATGCTATGGCCATCGCATCAGCTAAGTTCTCATTGTTTTTTATGTACTTTGAAGTAGTTTTCTACTATGTTTTATGCACCATTCACACATAAACAAGCTCTACGCATAGTCTTGTCATTAGCATTCATTAGCTAGTTGTCACGCTGGGGGGGCTGGGATGCCCAGAAGTAGGAGGGAGCTGGGCGTAGGGAGTCAGGGGAGCCTGCTCTGGCTCTGATACTGGGGTCCCTGACTCGCCCTGATCTCGAAGGTACCTCTGAGGGTGAGGAGTTTTGAGCCGCCAGCCTAAGTCCCTAAAGCTCCTGAGAAGCCCTAGGCCTAAGCCCTTACCTCCACCCATGGTCCACAGAGCCCAGCAACTTCGAAGGGAAAAAAAAAACAGCAACTTCAGATCAGCGTCTGCTCACACCAGGTCACAGTTCAGAAGTGAACTGAAATCAGCAACAATAGGTGGAAGTCAGCTGATCCATTTAAGGCCGAGGAGTGGGGAGCAACCAGCCCAGACACGTCCCTCAGCATACCTAAGCATTCACACACACCTGCTACTACATGCTCCGCTCATTAGCCTCATCTACTCACACTGAGCAGGGAAAAAAAAGCTTAACTTAAACCTATAGCAGCAGCACTTCCATACTACAAGGCAGTCAATATGTAACACCAGTATGCAATTTCACAATTTTCTTGTATCAGTGTGCAGCAGAATTTCCTTTTTTTTTCTTGATATTTTTTCTAGCTAGCACCTTTCACATAGAGGGGTCGCCAGTTATTATCTATTGTTAATAGTATAATATTTTTGACTGTGCATTCTCCCTCACCCTGTAGCCATGTTGAAACTCTACATCTTATTGTAACTTTAGTCCTAGACACGCCCTTACAGGCAGGTTTTTAATTGTATTTAGTGGCATCAAAACCCATACACGCAATACCACACCGCAGGCAGAGATAGTAGGTTAGGACCGGTAGGTTGAGACATCTTGATGCTGGTTACCGAGCTGCTATGGCCATCGCATCAGCTAAGTTCTCTTTGTTTTCTATGTACTTTGAAGTAGTTCTCTACTAATGCTTTTGCCCCATTTACACTTTAACTAGCTCTACACATAGTATGCCAGTATGCTATTTCACAATTCGCTATTTGTGTCACATCCAGTTATGGTGATGTCTCTACACACTTTAGGTGTAACGCAAAAGCCGCGCATGCACAATGCGCATGGTGAGGTCGGCGGTACATCTAAAGGGTGTACAGACGTCACCATGACTGGATGTGACGCAAATAGCGTCACACCGGCTATTATGCCCATACAGCAGGGCGAGGAGGAGAAGGATTATTTATCATGCCCATCGGGGCGTGATAATGAGCGGCTCAGGCAGGCTTAGAGTCTCACAGGGAACGCCCTGTGAGACTTGTTCAAGGAGAAGAAGTCGCAGATTTGTAAGTGGATAAAGGTCTTTTTGGCAATGTTACCACACTCATTTTTTACACAAAAGGACCACTAGAAATGATGTCTTAGGGTGCAGGGACAGGTATTCATAGGGTTGGGGGTGATTTGGAGGGGTCAGGTTCCCTTTAACAAAATAAATTGTATATACACATAAATAACAAAAACACATGCCTTGGGTCAAGGACAACAAAAAACTGGAAATTAAACAAGGCACAAAAGTCATTCTTTGACCAATATGTCAAGAAAGGAATGGGTTACTGTCTCACAGACTCACCAATATTCCTTTAGGAAGGTCGACTGGGCAGGTTTACCTGAATTTTTATCCATGCCCTGGATGGTTGTCACACTTTATAATGGTAGTCTTCTGTTGAATGGTCTTTCTCCTCTAGGCACATTCTCTGCCACTACCTGCCCCTAGCATAGTCCATCATTGCCTTCGCTGGAGAGGATGATGGAGGAACTAGGGGGACAACCAACCCCTCTAGGATAGACAACACCAAGACCATCTTTGGGAATATCTACATGCCCTGTGGGTTTGGGGGCATCTGGCTGGCCAACTAAGAGACACTTTGGTTGTACCCGACACCAACTTCTCTCCAGGTCAACCCCCTCCTGCCACTTCTCAAATTGTGTGGCAGTGCCAACCAAACATACGCCGACCACAAACCACCCCTTCATGTACCTTCATGAATTTGACCTCATCCCCAAAAAAGAATGTAGGGTGGCGCGGTTGACGTAGTACTCATGTTTAGTTCCATGTTAATCTAGGAACTCATATCCCCTATCCTGTTTGAATACCCCCACCATGCCTTTCATACATTGGTTGAGGAAGTCATTAGCCTCAGACCCATACAGCCAGTCCCAAACGATGGCATCTGCATGTTGAATCTCCTCAACAAATGACATAGGGGAATGGTGTTGTTGATGCCTTCTTGGATACTTTCTTGGAGGGAGTAGGGCTCCCCACATGGCATTGACCCAGTTGAATGCCTCCTTAGGAGATGAGGGTGATCTACACAGTTGGGAAAAATTGCCTTCTAGGTGAACTTTTTCCTCAGGCTCCCCATAACGGCCCTGGTTGTGGTGGTCTTGAGGAATAGGTGTCATTGGGAGCTATGAAAAAACAGGAGATAAGGAACCTGGGCCCCTGAACTGCCCTTCAGGCTAGGAGAACCCTGACTCTCTTTAACTCAAGGGTACCTTTGATGGTAGAGAGGCCTAACTCTCCTACCTGTCCCTTTTTCCTGACAATCCCTGAGATAATACCCCAACCCCTATCCCAGGAGGTGAACTGTAATGGAACCCACAGATAAAGACAGACTGGGATAAAGTAAACAGTCCCATACAGCAAACAATCAATACAATATGTATGTAGGGAAAACTCAAATACAAATAGGGAATGGAAAAAACAACAAGGAATACTTCACCAGACACCAAGCAATGATTAAGGTTTTACCAGCATCTCCAACACAAGACCAGTTAGCAAAAGGCACACAAATGCTATAGTTGGCGTCTAGGAATGTGCTGAGCCATACTTAGGGTGTGTGCCCACATAGTGGTTTAACGTCGGTTTAGCAGTGAAAACCGCCGGCGGTTTAGCATAGGTTTTATTTAAATTTATGTAAATCCTAAGCAGCGTTAGGACTTACATGTAACCCTATGTAATTTAGAAAACGCTGTGCACACATAGTGGGTTTATGTGAGCGGATCTGCCAGAGTTTGAGCGGTTTCCTAGCGGTTTAGCAGCATACAGCATGTCAATTTTTCTCAGCGGTTTTTGAGCGTTTCCATGGACAAAATCCTCCATAGAAAACCGCCGGAAAAACCGCTGGAAAAACCAACTGAAAATCGCTGTGCACACACTGAAAAAAAACGCTGGGAAACCGCTGAGAAACCGCTGGAAAACCGCTGGAGACTTCTGAGCTCAGGACTCTAGGCTCCTTGAATTTTCCACCGGTTTACTGACGAACTGAACGTCACTAACCACTATGTGGGCACACACCCTTAAAGGGAGAAGGCGTTCCAGCAACCTCAATCTTCAATTGACACTAATCAAGAAGATAACTCCTGCAAAGCTGTTCATCAGTGAACAAACCAGCGCCGACGCCCTAACTCAGGCTGAGGAACAAAGACACCTGAGGCTGGTTTCACACTGCGGTCAGATCAGGTCAGATCAGGTCAGATCAGGTCAGGTTTTGTGTTTCAAAACCAGGAGAGGAAGGCCATGTTCACACACATGCGTTTTTTTGACCATCTCTGCGTTTTTGGGCTGTTAAAAAAAAAGCAGGTGCGTTAACGCAGGGTACATTTGAGTGTAGCTGCGTTTTTCAGCTCCATTTGCGTTTTTTACCCCTAGTCCAAAAAACGCTGCATGCAGCGTTTTTAGGTGCTGTAAAAAAACGCATGTGCGTTTTTCCAAAAACGCATGCGTTTTTTAACATGGGGCCCTATGGGAAACGCATGCAAAAACGCATGGTACATTAGTACCTTTTAGTGCCATTCAAAAACGCATGGTACATTAGTACCTTTTAGTGTCATTCAAAAACGCATGCATTTCCCATAGGGGCCCATGTTAAAAAAAACGCATGCGTTTTTGAAAAACGCACATGCGTTTTTTTTAACATGGGGGCCCTATGGGAAACACATGTCTTTTAAATGGCACATTTATGCACCCTGCGTTAACGCTTGCGTTTTTGCCTGCGTTTTTGGTGAAAAAATGACTAAGTCCAAAAACGTGGCAAATCCTTTCAGACACACAAGGGACATTTTTTAGCACTCTTAAAAAAACGCATGGGGTTTTAAGAGTGCTAAAAAAAACGCAAATTGCGTGTGAACAATGCCGAACTTGCAGAGAAAAAGTATAATTGAAACATTGACATCTGTTCTAGGTTTTGGAGTCACTCCTGGTTTTGGCACACAAAACCTGACCTGATCTGACCTGATCTGACCTGATCTGACCGCAGTGTGAAACCAGCCTAAGGCTGCACATCAGACTCCCCAGTGTGAACAGAGTCTGAAGACGACATGACAATAGGATCCAGTAGCTGAGAATGTGACACTGTCTGCAACTGGAATGTAGCCAGACATACTGCCAGATCATCTGCAGTCTGACAAGTGGTGCTCCCAGTCCTGGATGCTGTAGGGTAAAAGTCACATGACTGCTGGGACTGGCTCCTCAGGTCCGCGGTGTGCATAGACTGGATCCACTCATCATTACAGATAACGCCCAAATTGGGACATGCGGTGGAGCTTCAGGTGACATAGGTCTCACTCTCCGGCTACTCTCCATGATGCCACTCTGGGTCTGGTGTCTGTGACTGTAAAACCTAGTGAGCAGGCAATTTCTGAGGCTAGTTTCATTAAGGATTAAAAACTTGATGCAAATGGGAGAGATATGGAGCAAAGCATTTACAATCCGTTAAATACAGACCAGTGTGTGTTCTTCGTTAATTGGCTTGCCAGCACTAAGTGACCAAATATTGAGACAGTAACATCATATCTCTGGCTGCTGTCCAGCAACTCTTGTAAATGTACATTTCAGTTACTTCGGTAGCAATATTTACTATTTAAAACAAACAATCATGGCCCCAGTAGACTAGAGGAAGACAGCAAGTGAGACAAAACCTGTTTTAACAGCTGTTATTTTATTGGTCTTTATATTGTCATCAAACCTTACACAAAAAGATCATTTACTTCATATCACAGTGTAGATTTATTTTTATTACTTCATAGTGCCATTTCTATTAAAGAGCTCCAGTAACACTTATAAAATCAATAAAAAGCTTTTAAGACCAACTTAATCTCCCTTAGCTTTTTTTATTTGCGACCTTTTTAAATTTTACCATGCTGTGGTGTTTAGTTGGTTAATTAGATCACCATTTGTGGTTGGATTTGTTTTTTACTCATCTGCCCAAGCATTGACATCATGCAAGTTATTAAACATTTGTGGCTGGAAAAATGATAATTCAGGAACTGTGTTGGCTCCCATAGCTCTCAATAGGGATTTTCAAGTGTAATTTTACACAAGACATAGGCTAGGGTCACATTTGCATTAGCAAATGCAGATCCTGATCCGGTTTTGAGCACGCAAAATGCTCAAAACCGGATCAGGATCCGCAGCCCATAGGATCCCATTATAAAACCGGATTGCACTACATGCAATCCAGTTACCGCTTGCGGATTTGCAGCCTGTAGTAAAAATCATGCAGGCTGCAGTTTTCGCAGCGGTTTGCAAACCGCAGCAGGCTTGCTACGTATAATGGGCTTCTATGGGAGCCCATCCAGCTACCGCAAGGCACATGTGAATGCCTGCGGTAGCCGGATACTTTGTTTATCTCTGCTGCCGCAGGGATGAACAAAGGGTTAATGTTAATAATAGATGTGGGCAACATGTCTCCAGGGAGTGCCCACCCTCCCTAGAGACATGCTGTCCACATAGGTCGGCATGACAAGGGTTAATTTGTGAAATTACAGTATTGTCGGCTTTTGTCGAGTTTTACTATTTTACGAATGAAACCCGGCAGCTCCTAACTGTGGAGGAGATACAGTACATAATCTGCGTACTATATCTGCCGCTATCCAAGGTCCTCAAAGCTTTAACATTAGTTCTATGGGCAGCGCACCGCCATAGACCTAATGTTAATAATAATAATTTTTATTTATATAGTGCCAACATATTCCGCAGCGCTTCACAATAGTGGCTGATACAGAACGAAGATTACGTACTGTATCTCCTCCTCAGCGAGGAGCCACCGGGTTTCATTCGGAAAATAGTAACAGCCGACAAAAGCCGACAATACTGTAATTTCACAAATTAACCCTTGTAATGCCAACCTATGTGGACAGCATGTCTCTAGGGAGGGTGGGCACTCCCTGGAGACATGTTGCCCACATATAATATTAACATTAACCCCTTGTTCATCCCCACCGCCGCAGGGATGAACAAAGCATCCGGCAACCGGATTGCACATTATGAGCAATCGGGTTACCGGATGAGAGTTTAGGGACACATTTTGTGTCCAAAATATTTCTGAATGGACATTACATTACCGCATCCGGATCTGGATGCGGTAATCGTAATGTGCATTCTAAATGGGACCCTAGCCATAGTCAGTAGAGATGAGTGAGCACTAAAATGCTCGAGTGCTTGGTACTCGAATCGAGCAGGTCAGACGGGTTAAATTTGAATAACAAGTATAATAGAAGTCAATAGGAAAATTGGCTATTCGTACGGGAGACCCATCCAGGAGGGTTGGGAGGCAGAGATATCACTGAAATAGGTGGAAACAGAACTCAATCGAATAGGAGCAACATGGGGAAGACACTTGTATGCATCTCTGACTCCCAGGTCACTGCTGGGAACAATGCTGTCAAGAATATTAGGCTGTAAGGTAATCATGATTAAGGGTGTGTATAACACCTAAAACGTGTAGCTGTGTGCTCTGCTTAATGAGGAATAACTGCCTTGTAATGCTTCCATAGAGCTGCAAATGAAAATAAATATTCCATTCTGATGAAGCTGGATTTTCCCTTTATTTCGTCTATGAAGTTTTGGCCAAAGCAGTGCCTACATCCATGCTCCCGACGTTTTTTTCAAACGGTGAGCTGAACCCCATTTATCATTAATATTAGGCTGTGTGCACACGTTTCATTTTTTTGCCTTTTCTGGTGCGATTTTGTGTACAGATTTGTCACAAAAACTGAATGGATTCCTAATACCAGCAAAGTCAATGAGAATCCTGAAGCATCATGCACACGTTGCTTATTTGTGACTTGCAAATTTGGGGTAGAAAATTTTATGCAGCATGTAAATTCTTTCAATGGTTTTACATTTTTTCATCCATTGACATCAATGAAGTACCGTAAGTAAGAAATGCTATAAAAATGCAGGTGAAAATTGTGTGCAACAACACATCAAAAGCGTAGCAAAAATAGACACTTTTGCTAATAAATTTTCCCTGCTATAAGATTTAGAAATTGTTCAGAAATTTCTACAACAAAATACTTGTGTACAAATGTGGCGCCCCTGCAGCCAGGCTGTGTGGCACCCCACTCCATGGTTCAGTTGCCACAGGAACACCTCAGAATTACCAACCCTCATCCTGGGAGACTTTAACATCCCCATAAACAGCCCCAACTCCACATCTGCATCCCAGCTCCTATCTCTAACCACGTCACTTGGCGTCTCACAGCTCTCAACCTCTGAAACACACAAGGATGGTAACATGCTTGACCTGGTCTTTACCCGACTCTGCTCTACCTCCTCCTTAGACAACTCACCTCTTCTCTCCGACCACAACATTCTCTCCTTCACACTCACAAACCCTCGCCCATCACAGCATAGTCCGACCTATCACACATTCAGAAATCTACAGGCCATTAACCCTCATACATTCACAGACTCTCTTCTCTCATCACTGTCCCCAATCTCCTCCTTCTCCTGCCCCAATCTGGCTGTGAATTACTACAATGAGACTCTCAAAATTACCCTGGACCAAGTAGCGCCCCTCACCCTCAGAACCTCCAATCACAGAGTAAAACAGCCCTGGCTCACATCACAAACCCGATTCCTCCAGCGATGCTCTAGGAGTGCCGAGCACCTATGGAGGAAAACTCGCACACCAGAAAACTTCATCCATTATAAATTCATGCTCAAAACCTACAACTCTGCCCTTCACCTCGCCAAACAGACCTACTTCACCACCCTGGTCTCCTCACTATCCAACAACTCAAAGAAACTCTTTGACACCTATCACTCTCTCCTCAGTCCGAAAGTGCAGGCCCCTATCACTGACCTCTGTGCTGATGATCTGGCCTCTTACTTCACAGAAAAAATAGAAAACATCCGTCAGAAAATCAGCTCCCAACCTTCAAGTGTTTCTACTCCCATCTGTCCCCACATACCCTCTGGCTCACTCTCCATTTTTGACCCAGTCACAGAAGAAGAAGTCTCCAGGCTCCTCTCGTCCTCACGTCCCACTACATGCACCACTGACCCCATTCCCTCACACCTACTACAGACCCTCTCTCCAGTGGTCACCACTCACTTAACCACAATCTTCAATCTCTCCCTCTCTACTGGCATCTTCCCCTACTCCTTCAAACACTCTATTATTACTCCACTTCTAAAGAAAACGTCCCTTGACCCATCCTGCACAAATAACTACAGACCTGTCTCCAATCTCCCCTTCATCTCAAAACTCCTGGAGCGCCTGGTCTACACCCGCCTCACCCGTTACCTCGCCACTCACTTTCTTTTAGATCCATTGCAGTCTGGCTTCCGCCCCTTACACTCTACAGAAACTGCCCTTATCAAAGTGACCAATGACCTTATGACAGCAAAACATAATGGTGACCACTCTCTCCTTATCCTTCTTGACCTCTGTGCAACTTTTGACACTGTTGACCCCATCTCCTACTCTCTATGCTGCACTCCATTGGTATCAAGGACACAGCTCTCTCCTGGTTCTCTTCCTATCTTTCTGACTGCTCTTTCAGTGTATCATTCTCTGGCTTCACTTCCTCCCCTCTTACAAATATGGTAAGAGTGATATCACCACCGGCTTCTTACAAATATGGCAAGAGTGATATCACCACCGGCTCCTTACAAATATGGCAAGAGTGATATCACCACCGACTCCTTGCAAATATGGTAAGAGTAATATCACCACGGCTTCTTACAAAATGGCAAAGAAAAATGGGATTCACCACGGTTCTTACAAACATGGCAAGAGTGATCTCACCACCGGTTTCTTACAAATATGGTAAGAGTGATATCACCACCGACTCCTTAAAAATATGGTAAGAGTGATATCACCACAGACTCCTTACAAATATGGCAAGAGTGATATCACCACCGGCTTCTTACAAATATGGTAAGTGTGATGTCACCACCGGCTCCTTACAAATATGGCAAGAGTGATATCACCACCGGCTCCTTGCAAATATTGTACACACATGCAGTGTTTTCCCTCCATGAAATGTGCAATGAAGCTGGGTGTACATCTCTGGCTTTACAGGAGCACTGTTTATGCTCAGGGAGGCAGCAGTGACTCAAACATATGTTCCAGAGCACCAAATGTACTGGCTATATATGACTCACCGACAGCCCGTGGACTCCGGTTTAGACAGGCTGTAGCTCCTTCCTCCTTGTCACGGGTGGGCCGCGCCTGCCGGTAGTGGGGCCCGGTTGAGTGCAGATCAAAAGTGAAGACGTCTTGTAGGAACAGATTAAAGGGGTTAATTTATTCGTGACGCCACCTATGAGTAGTTTCGGTAATCGTTACCGACGCTGCGGAACCTCCGGGGGATGGACAGCAGCAAGATGGAATGCTCCCCACAGGCTGAGCGGTGATCCCCGGAGGCTGGAGCTGCTTAAGATGTTGTGCGGCAGCTGCAGTTACATTGTAGTGCGGACGGACAGTTCATAAGGAAGCACGGACACAGAAAGTCTCTGCAAGGGGTCTTTACTGTAACCAGCAGGCAGTACATGGTATACAGTTCACGGGTAGTGGACCGGGTGGACTCAGCAGTGATGGTGTCCCTTAGAGATCCGCAAGTGTTCCTCCATTCTAGCTAAGTGCTTTGCCATTGTCGCCCAGGAATACCAGATCGGGTACGGGGAGGCTGCTTCAATGCCCTATCCAAGATGTACGTTGTGGATGTTTTGGGGAGCCTTGGATCCCTCGGTGGGTACACCGCTGGTTAGACGACTGGAAGTTGGCTGGTGGTGGGGTGCTCCTGTGAAGCTGCTCCTCCACGCTTCTGGTTCGCGTAGCAGAGGTGAACTGCTGCCAGCTTCGGTACCAGTGAACCGGCTGTGAGTTGGGCACGGGGGTATTTTGGAACCCGTGGTTAGTGATGCCCGATCCCGGTTGTTGAGGCCTCAGGTGCTGACACCCGACCGGTGACGGCCCGGGGGTTGCACGAGGTGCAGAGCCCCCGCTCCTACTCCAAGTTCAAGTTCTCTCTTCTCTAGACTCTCGTTCTAGACTACTACTGACTAAGTGTCTGTACTTCCTACACACTTCCCTAGCACTCCGCCCACCAGGACCCTGGGTTGGCCCTCTGTTCTAGGTGATGCATGCAGGGTTGGATCTCAAAGTTAACCAGATCACTGCTGTGTCAGAGAATATTGCGGCTGCATTTATGGCTGTAATACCCTCCTGCGACGCACTCGTAGCGGGGCGCCACATATACTTAAGATTGGTTGTACAGCCATTATTTGCTACCAATAAAACACACAAACCACCAATGATAACTATATTTACATTACCATTTTGGCAGGTACATGTGGAGCTCCTCTACAACTGTCTGAGTTCAACATCTGTGCTCCCCCCTGTGCATGCGCAAGTACACCCAGCTTCATTGTGCCGCCCATTGCACGAGAAAATCACAAGTATGTGTGATATTTGCAAAGAGCCGGTGGTGATATCGCTTTTGCAAATCATGTTACTTATGCCAACAGGGGTGTGTTTACATGATTAAGAGAGTTATAGTTTCGAGTAATCAACCCCCACCCCCAGCCCACCCAATTAGTCAACAATAGTGCAAATGCAGATTACGAGTTTTGTATTAATTCTGCAATCGTTACACCACATAAAAGGGGTAATAATGCAGGGGACAGTTGCTATATATACTGGTGCATGTCAGTGAATTAAAATATCATCAAAAAGTTTTTTTTATTCAGTAACTGAATACAAAAAGTGAAATATATATATTACCGGTATATAGAATCATTACAGAGCGATCTATTTCAAGCGGTTTTTCTGGAAATGTTGATGGTTATGGCTTACAGCCAATGAAAACCCAAAGGTTATTATCTCAGAAAATTAAAGTAGGGACGATGAAGGGTTAAAAACCATGCTGCCGTATTCCATGAGACATCAAAGGGAAAATATAATATTGAGTTATTAGTCAAGGCATTACAGGTCTCCCTGAAACACCCTGAAGCAAGATAATATGATATTGATTTGTCCTGAGGAAGGGGTCAGGGAGCCCTGAAGCACATTGATTAATAAATAAATATTATTTTCACCCTTTAATGTCTCATGGAATATGGCAGCGCAGTTTTCCACCCTTCATCCTCCCTACTCTACCATGCTGGGGTTGAAGGAGCAATGATATGCTTTTATAGTGGTTGTGACTCTCACAACCACACAAGGTTAAGCCTCTGAAACCTATTTAGGCAATATTTTATTTCTCAGACCCTTTATCCTCGCTACTTTAATTTTATGAGATAATGACCTTTGGGTTTTCATTGGCTGTAAGCCATAATCATCAACATTATCAAAAATAAACACTTGACATAGATCACTCTCTTCACTTTATGTATTGAATTGCTGAAATAAATACATTTTTTGATGATATTCGAATTGACTGAGATGCACCTCTACACTCGTGGTCAAAATTGTTGGTATCCCTCGTTTAATGAAAGAAAAAACGCACAATGGTCTCAGAAATAACTTGAATCTGACAAACGTAACAATAAATAGAAAATCTATGGAAATGAACCAATGAAAGTCAGACATTGCTTTTCAACCATGCTTCCACAGAATTTAAAAACAAATTAAACACATGAAATAGGCCTGGACAGATATGATGGTATTATTAACTTAATATTTTGTTGCACATCCTTTTGAGGCAATCACTGCAATCAAACGATTCCTGTAACTGTCAATAAGACTTCTGCACCTCTCGACAGGTATTTTGGCGACTCCTCAAGAGCAAATGACTCACCGTGGCCGGGACTCCGGGGGACAGGTGTTTTCTTCCTCCTCCTTGTCACGGATGGACCGCGCCTGCCGGTAGTGGGGCCCGGTGGTCCAGATTCAAATGAAGACGTCGTTAGTGGAACAGATTAGGGGTTAATTTGTTTCGGAACGCCACCTATGAGGGTTCCGGTAACTGTACCGGCGCTGCGGGGGCTCCGGGGGATGGAATGCAGCAAGATGGAACACTCCCCACAGGCTGAGCGATGATCCCCGGAGCCAGGAGCTGCACAAGATGTTCTGAGGCAGCTGCGGTTACCTTAGTGCGCGGAGACAGACAGTTCATAAGAAAGCACGGATACTGGAAGTCTCTGTAACGGGTTCTTTACTGTAACCAGCAGGCAGTACATGGTATACAGTTACGGGTAGTGGACTGGGTGGACTCAGCAATGACCATTGTTTCTCAGAGATCTGCAGTGTTCCTCCATTCTAACTATTTTTTTGCCGTTGTCGCCCAGGAATGCCAGATCGGGTACAAGGAGGCTGCTTCAATGCCCTACCCAGGGTATACGTTCTAGGTGCTTTGGGGAGCCTTGGGTCCTTTTGGTGGGTACACCGGTGGCTAGACAACTGTGTGTGGCGGTGGTGGGGTGCTCCTGTAAAGCGGTCCCTCCACTCCTCTGGTTTGCATAGAAGTGGTAAATGACTCCTAGCTTCGGTACCAGCAAACCGGCTGTAGATGGGCACGGGATGTTTTTGGACCCACATGTAGATGCCCGTTGATCGGTTGTTAAGGCACCGGAGTAATGGTGCTCAACCGGGGTGATGGCCAGGGAGACGGCCAGGGGGCCGCACGGGACTGTGCAGCCCCCTCTCCTAGGTTGCAGAGCTGGTTGGTTTAGCTCCTTCTCCTACGTTGCTCGGAGAGTTCTCCTTCCTAAAGACTCACTTATTGTACTAAGTTCTCCACTTCACACTACCTGTACACTCCGCCCACCAGGACCTGATTGGTCCTCTATGCTGATGATGCATGTAGGGTATGGATCTCTGAGTTAACTGTGTCATTGCTTAGTCAGAGAATATTGCTGCTGCTGTCTTTGCTGCAATACCCTCCTGTGATGCACTCGGTGCGGGGCGCCACACAAACTGCTCCAGTTGTCCATTGTTTGCAGGTTGCCTTTTCCGAACAGTATGTTTCAGCTCTTTCTAAAGATGCTCAATAGGTTTTAGGTCAGGGCTCATAGAAGGCCACTTCAGAATAGTTCAGTGTTTTCCTCTTAGCCAGTCTTGGGTGTTTTTAGCTGTGTGTTTTGGGTCATTATCCTGTTGCAAGAACCATGACCTGTGACTGAGACCAAGGTTTCCCACACTGGGCAGCACATTTTACTTGATAGCCTTGAGATTTCATTGTACCTTGCACAGATTCAAGACACCCTGTGCCAGATGTAGCAAAGCAGCCCCAGAACATAACAGAGCCTCCTCCATGTTTCACAGTAGGGACAGTGTTTGTGGCTTGTCAACATGGAGTTTGGCAAATTCCAGCCTGGCTTTTTTTTTTTTTTTAACAATACTTTCTCCTTGGTCGTCTCCCATGAAGTCCACTATGGCTCAAACAACGATGGATGGTGTGATCTGACACTGATGTTCCTTGACCTTGAAGTTCAACTTTAATCTCTTTAGAAGTTTTTCTGGGCCTTTTGTTACCATTTGTATTATATGTCTATTTGTCATTAGTTTTCCTCCTGTTGTCATGTCTAGAGAGGCTGGCTACAGTCCAATGGATCTTACATTTCTGAATAATATGTGCAACTTTAGTCACAGGAACATCAAGCTGCTTGGAGATGGTCTTATGACCTTTACCTTTGGCTTGTCTATAATTTTCTTTCTAATCTCCTGAGACAACTGTTTCCTTCGCTTCCTCTGGTCCATGTTGAGTGTGGTACACACTATGTCCCCAAACAGCACAGTGAGTATCTGTAGCCCTATATACAGGCCCACTGACTGATTACAAGACTGTAGACACCTGTGATGCTAATTAGTGGACATACCGTATATACTCGCGTATAAGCCGAGTTTTTCAGCCCAAAAATTGGGCTGAAAAGTCCCCCCCTCGGCTTATACGCGAGTCACTCGGTTTTTGCAGAGGGGAGGGGGCTGTGACCGGGGGCTGGAGGACGCAGGAGGGGCCGCAGTGACCGCGGGCGGTCACGTGGGGCCGCCTCATTAGTGTAATGAATATGCACGGCATCCCCCCGGCAATCAGCGGCGGGGGGATGCCGTGCATATTGCACTACACTGGCCCCCAGCAGTAACACACAGCCCCCCCTCCTTAGTATGTCCCCCCCAGGCTGCGGCACCTGTTAAAATAACAAACGTTTCATATATCACCTCTCCGGCACAGCTCCTCCGCTCCTCCGCTCCCGGCTTCTTCTTTCTTCCTGTGCCGACTTCTAGTGCTGTGACCGCGCGCAGGAAATTACATCATCTCCTGCGCCCGGTCACATGACACCGGCACAAGAAGGAAGAAGCCGGGACCGCCGGAGGAGCGGAGGAGCTGCGCCGGAGAGGTGATGTATGAAACGTTTGTTATTTTAACAGGTGCCGCAGCCTGGGGGGGGAATACTAAGGAGGGGGGGCTGTGTGTTACTGCTGGGGGCCAGTATACCACCACTGGGGGCCTGTATACACTGCAGAGGGGCCTGTATACACTGCTGAGGGGCCTGTATACGCTGCAGAGGAGCCTGTATACGGTGCAGAGGGGCCTGTATACACTGCAGAGGGGCCTGTATACACTGCACAGGGACCTGTATACACTGCAGAGGGGCCTATATACACTGCACAGGGGCCTGTATACACTGCAGAGGGGCCTGTATACACTGCAGAGGGGCCTGTATACACTGCAGAGGGACCTGTATACACTGCACAGGGGCCTGTATACACTGCACAGGGGCCTGTATACACTGCACAGGGGCCTGTATACACTGCACAGGGGCCTGTATACTACTGCACAGGGGCCTGTATACCACTGCTGAGGGGCCTGTATACCACTGCTGAGGGGCCTGTATAATACCACTGCTGAGGGGCCTGTATACCATTACTGAGGGGTGCTATGTACCAGTGACGGGGGGCTATATAATAGGATGGGGGTCTGCTGCATTTCATACCCTAGGCTTATACGCGAGTCAATAACTTTTACCAGCTTTTGGGGGCAAAAGTAGGGGGGTCGGCTTATACACGGGTCGGCTTATACACGAGTATATACGGTACCTTGATTTAACACGTCCCTTTTGTCACATTATTTTCAGGTGTACCATCATTTCTGTGCAGGCCTATTTCATGAGTTTAATTTTTTTTATAAACTCTGCCACAGCAAGGTTGAAAAGCAATGTCTGACTTTAATTTGTTCATTTTCATAAATTTTTAATTTATTATTACTTTTGTCAGATTCAAGTTATTTCTGTGACCATTGTGGGTATTTCTTTAATTGAACAAGGGGTACCAACAATTTTAGCCATGTGTGTACATAGTGATGACCATCGTGGGTTTTTCTTTTATTAAACAAGGGCTACCAACAAATTTAACCACGTGTGTACATGTGGCGCCCCACTATGTAGGTGCCACAGAGGGGTACTGCACCCGTAAAAGAGGTGTAGTCACCCCAGCTGCAAGTGGATTTCAGGATGGTAGGCGGAACCCTAAATCCACACTCCACACTAGATCATACAGTGGGAGGGAACCCGGGAGGGTATATAGTGACCTCCAGGGGGAACTAGAGAGTAGTAGGCAGAGGAGTTAGTTAGAGTGTGCGCAGACGCTAGAAGAGCTGCAAGGACGTCCTGGTGGTCGGTGCTGCGTTCAGGCCGGAGCCAGTGACCCGGAGTGGCCTTTCAGCGTCCCACAGGCCTAAGTGGGACTGAAGGCGAGGAGCAGAGAGAGAGCTAAGGGGAAGCGAGGAACTTGGAGAAGAGTTGCACCCAGAGAATCACCGGATATTGGGGAGCCGCACCTGTGGGATACTATAGGACCACAGAAAACCCCGTCCCACCGTGGAGGCTTCGGCTACCCTGTTTGTTCTCCCCTGTGAGAGGGAGCCAGACACAGCAGACAGCACAGCAGTGTTCAGCGAGGGTATCCTGGAGACCGCACAGGAGGAAGGCAGACACTACAGTCAGGAGGAGATAGGAGGCAAGTCTGGCTGCAAGCAAGCTGTGCTTCAACCATCACTAAAGAGCAGAGGAAGCCTTATCCCCACTTGCTGTGGGGACTCGCTGTGCAATCCTGTCACCCGTCGGTGCCATGGACATATTTACCTGCAAACATCATAAAAGGTAAAAGAGACTTCTGTGTGCGTGCATCCTTCTTCTCCACCCACCGTGCCCTCATAGACTGTTCCAACTCTCCCCTTTACAATCTCAGCTCCACTACAACCTGTCCCTCCTCATTACACTGCCCCGGAGGTCCCAGTCCTGCCTGCGGAGGACTAAAACATCTCAGCCGCACTACCACCGACCGGAGGACTGGAGTGGCGCTGGTGATATCTCACCAGGTACTGCAGGTGGCGTCATGACAAACTTGTACATAATCCCTGTAAATAATTCCCCTTTTCAAGAGAATAGTCCCCCGGGACACGGGGTCAGGCGCGGCCGCCATTCCCCGTGACACAGTTAACCCCTTCTGCCGCCTGATACCAGAGTACCCCACACCCTGGGGCGAGAAATACATAGTGGTGACCAAGGGTGGCTGGAGCAACTGTCAGTTTCCCTTTTATAGATACAAAAAAACTAATAGCACTTTTTTTTAAAGACTTTTTACTTTGCAGCAATTTTTTCATCTGCCTAAAACTTTGCACAGTGGTGTGTGTATATGTTCCATCAATTCTCACAGTAAACTACAGTTTATTTTCTTATATTGGAGTGGCTCCTTCCTTATCAGAGTTGTAGGTTCTAGATTTCCGAGTCATCAAACAGCATGTGCCAAAGCGGAAAATATATAACAACTAGATGGCGGCCCAATTCTAAAGAATCGGGTAGTCTAGAATCCATATATAGTCTATTTACTAATAGTTAGGGGAGTGCGGTGAAATGAATTGTGTGTATACAGGTGGCTCAGTGGTTAGCAGTGAGTGCGGTGGCTCAGTGGTTAGCAGTGAGTGCGGTGGCTCAGTGGTCAGCAGTGAGTGCGGTGGCTCAGTGGTTAGCAGTGAGTGCGGTGGCTCAGTGGTTAGCAGTGAGTGTGGTGGCTCAGTGGTTAGCAGTGAGTGCGGTGGCTCAGTGGTTAGCAGTGAGTGCGGTGGCTCAGTGGTTATCAGTGAGTGCGGTGGCTCAGTGGTTAGCAGTGAGTGCAGTGGCTCAGTGGTTAGCAGTGAGTGCGGTGCCTCAGTGGTTAGCAGTGAGTGCGGTGGCTCAGTGGTTAGCAGTGAGTGCGGTGGCTCAGTGTTTAGCAGTGAGTGCGGTGGCTCAGTGGTTAGCAGTGAGTGCGGTGGTTCAGTGGTTAGCAGTGAGTGCGTTGGCTCAGTGGTTAGCAGTGAGTGCGGTGGCTCAGTGGTTAGCAGCGAGTGCGGTGGCTCAGTGGTTAGCAGCGAGTGCGGTGTCTCAGTGGTTAGCAGCGAGTGCGGTGTCTCAGTGGTTATCAGTGAGTGCGGTGGCTCAGTGGTTAGCAGTGAGTGCGGTGGCTCAGTGGTTAGCAGTGAGTGCGGTGGCTCAGTGGTTAGCAGTGAGTGCGGTGGCTCAGTGGTTAGCAGTGAGTGCGGTGGCTCAGTGGTTAGCAGTGAGTGCGGTGGCTCAGTGGTTAGCAGTGAGTGCGGTGGCTCAGTGATTAGCAGTGAGTGCGGTGGCTCAGTGGTTAGCAGTGAGTGCGGTGGCTCAGTGGTTAGCAGTGAGTGCGGTGGCTCAGTGGTTAGCAGTGAGTGCGGTGAGATTGGTCAGCACAGCGCCGTGGGCAGAGTGGTCAGCACACACATACATACATACACACACACACTCCGCTATAGTTAGCACTGACCCTACGTCTTCCCCGCCGCTTGGATCCTGAGTCGACATGTTGCCGCCCGCGGACGACTGGATCCAATACGGCGTCCGGGAAGTTTGGCCAGACTTCTTGGACTCTATATTGGATCCAGTAGTTGGGGGGTGGCGACATGTCGACTGAGGATCCAGGCGGCTGATGCAGGGCCGGTGCTAACTATAGTGGAGTGTGTGTGTGTGCGTGTGTGTATGTGTGCGGACAAAGTGAGGGAAGTGCGGACAAAGTGAGGGAAGTGCGGACAAAGTGAAGGAAGTGACTACATACACACAAATATACACATACTGTACATTGCATATGGAGGGGTGAGGAGAGCGGAAGCTGGAGGGGTGAGGAGGGCAGAGGACAGGGGAGGTTGGAGGGGTGAGGAGGGCAGAGGACAGGGGAGGCTGGAGGGGTGAGGAGGGCAGAGGACATGGGAGGCGGAAGGGCAGATGCTGGAGGGCAGAGCGGAGGCTGGATGGCAGAGGACAGGGGAGGCTGGAGGGCAGAGCGGAGGCTGGAGGGCAGAGCGGAGGATGGAGGGGAGAGGACAGGGGAGGCTGGAGGGCAGAGGACAGGGGAGGCTGGAGGGCAGAGCGGAGGCTGGAGGGCAGAGCAGAGGCTGGAGGGCAGAGGACAGGGGAGGCTGGAGGGCAGAGGAGAGGGGAGGCTGAAGGGCAGAGCGGAGGCTGGAGGGCAGAGGACAGGGGAGGCTGGAGGGCAGAGCGGAGGCTGGAGGGCAGAGCAGAGGCTGGAGGGCAGAGGACAGGGGAGGCTGGAGGGCAGAGGAGAGGGGAGGCTGAAGGGCAGAGCGGAGGCTGGAGGGCAGAGCGGAGGCTGGAGGGAAGAGGACAGGGGAGGCTGGAGGGCAGAGGACAGGGGAGGCTGGAGGGCAGAGCGGAGGCTGGAGGGCAGAGCAGAGGCTGGAGGGCAGAGGACAGGGGAGGCTGGAGGGCAGAGGAGAGGGGAGGCTGAAGGGCAGAGCGGAGGCTGGAGGGCAGAGCGGAGGCTGGAGGGCAGAGGACAGGGGAGGCTGGAAGGCAGAGGACAGGGGAGGCTGGAGGGCAGAGGCTGGAGGGCAGAGCGGAGGCTGGAGGGCAGAGCGGAGGCTGGAGGGCAGAGCAGAGGCTGGAGCGGAGAGGCTGGAGGGGAGAGGGTAGGCTGGAGGGGAGAGCGGAGGCAGGAGGGGAGAGCGGAGGCTGGAGGGGAGAGCGGAGGCAGGAGGGGAGAGCAGAGGCTGGAGGGGAGAGCGGAGGCGGGAGGGGAGAGCGGAGGCTGGAGGGCAGAGCGGAGGCTGGAGCGGAGAGGGTAGGCTGGAGGGGAGAGCGGAGGCTGGAGGGGAAGGAGCGGAGGCAGGAGGGGAGAGCGGAGGCTGGAGGGGAGAGCGGAGGCAGGAGGGGAGAGCAGAGGCTGGAGGGGAGAGCGGAGGCGGGAGGGGAGAGCGGAGGCAGGAGGGGAGAGCGGAGGCTGGAGGGGAGAGGCTGGAGGGGAGAGCGGAGGCAGGAGGGGAGAGCGGAGGCTGGAGGGGAGAGCGGAGGCTGGAGGGAGAGCGGAGGCTGGAGGGAGAGTGGAGGCTGGAGGGGAGAGTGGAGGGAGAGCGGAGGCTCGAGGGAAGAGCGGAGGCTGGAGGGGAGAGCGGAGGCAGGAGGGGTGAGCAGAGGCTGGAGGGGAGAGCGGAGGCTGGAGGGCAGAGCGGAGGCTGGAGGGGAGAGCGGAGGCAGGATGGGAGAGCGGAGGCTGGAGGGGAGAGCGGAGGCTGGAGGGGAGAGGCTGGAGGGGAGAGCGGAGGCTGGAGAGAAGAGTGGAGGCTGGAGGGGAGAGTGGAGGCTGAAGGGGAGAGTGGAGGGGAGAGCGGAGGCTGGAGGGGAGAGCAGACGCTGGAGGGGAGAGGCTGGAGGGGAGAGCGGAGGCTGGAGGGCAGAGGCTGGAGGGCAGAGGCTGGAGGGGAGAGGCTGGAGGGAGAGTGGAGGCTGGAGGGCAGAGGCTGGAGGGCAGAGGCTGGAGGGAGAGGCTGGAGGGGAGAGTGGAGGCTGGAGGGCAGATTCTGGAGGGCAGAGGCTGGAGTGGCAGAGGCTGGAGGGGCAGAGGGGAAGAGGCTGGAGGGGCAGAGGCTGGAGGGGCAGAGGGAAGCAGGAGAGGCTGGAGGGGCAGAGGCTGGAGGGGCAGAGGGTAAGCTGGAGAGGCTGGAGGGGCAGAGGGGAAGCTGGAGAGGCTGGAGGGGCAGAGGCTGGAGGGGCAGAGGCTGCAGGGGCAGAGGCTGGAGGGGAAGAGCGGAAGCTGGAGAGGCTGGAGGGCAGAGGTGTAGCTGGGTGGGGGGGTGCAGACTCACCTCGGCCGGCATGCGTCGGCTGTAGGAGGAGAGGAGGGGCGGGCAGAGGTGCAGGACAGGAAGTCCCGTCCTCCCTCCTCTCCTACTAATATATAAAAAGTAAAGTTTCTCTAAGGGTGCTTTCACACTGCGAGTTTTAAGGATCTGTGGCTGTCCATTGTAAAACGGACAGCCACGGATCCAATTTGGCCCCCATGTTATCCTATGGGCACAGATCGGATTTGGCCTAATTGCCATCTGATTTTTGTCGGATCCGATTGTGTCGGAGACTGCTCCGATTTTGGGCACAGTGGACCAAATCAGACCAAATCGGATCTGACCCGATCAGCAGCCTTTAACATGGGGGCCTATGGAGCACGGGTCCGAGAAAACACAGGATCGTTTCCCGGACCCAATTTTAGTGTACCGAGCATGCTCAGTACAATTAAACCACTCTGTACCATCTAATTTCACTTCTGCAATGTATATACATACATTGCGGAAGTGACGTTAAGTAAAAGCAAGGGGTTAAAATTGAAAAAAACACTATTCTCACCTTCCAGCGATCCTCCGATGCCTCCAGCAAGCTCTGGATAGCTACAGGACCTGGCATTACGTCCAGAGGTGCACCAGGCCCCCCTGCCGCCTGAGCCACAAGTAGAGGACCGGGGGGGTGTGCTGTCAGAATACATCACCGCCGCCCCTGCAGCCGGGGGGGGGGTGCTATCAGAAACTAGCACTGCCGCCCCTGTATCTGTGGTGTGTAGGGCCGCCGCTCTACGGGTCTTGCCTGTGCCTTGCCACCGGCGCCATGACAGGGGGACGCTGTGTCGATATGGTGCCGCCCCCTTCTACTAAGCCGCTCCCCCTGCCAGCTTGCCGCCTGAGTGTAAGGGCTCACACTGTCCAATGGACGGTGCGGCCCTGATTACGTCACAATCTGACTGATCAGTTGATCTGGTTACTAACCGGTTACAGCGGTCCCGCACAGCTCTTTCTGTGTCCGAAGTTCCGAACCCGTGAAAATCATGGCCCCGGACAAAGAAATAGCCTTGAAGTTCACATCCAATCCTGATCCTTTTCTGTCCATGGTATTCTGCAATAAGTAGGATCCCACAGACAGGAAAAAAATTGTGATGTGAAACCAGCCTAAGTATTAAGCAGGCTAAAATATCACAATATACAGGTTCATCTCAATGAATTAGAATATCATCAAAAAGTTAATTTATTTCAGTAATTCAATAAATAAGGGGAAACGCACATATTATAGAGTCATTACACACAGAGTGATCTATTTCAAGTGTTTATTTCTATTAATGTTGATGATTATTCAGCGCTGTGGAAAATACAGTAGGAAATGTAAATGATTCATAATGTGCCACAACAGTAAGTGTGAAGTAGAGGAGCCATTCTCAGATATCGTCTCTTCATCACATGACTCTCTTGTTCATGCCACAGGACATTCTTTGATTCTCCTGGAAACCAGAGCATGCTGAGTCTCCCAGCAACAGACAGCAGGGACACATGACATGGGAGCTGTGCATTGATGCAGGAGGTGAGTCTGGGTTTCCATTTATTGCACATATACTTTTATTGGATGTAGATGGGCTACTATGCTGAACGTTCAGAGTACATGATGTATTGTGAGATAAGAAAGTCACTGTGCAAACACTAATATTATTCTCTTTCTGTCTCAGACAGCTGAGCAAACACACTAGTGAAGTGAGGATTTACTTAAGAGAGTATATACTGAGAAAGCCAAAGTTGGGAGCTGTTTTTGTGAAAATAATTATCACCCAGTAGAGTAAACAGCACCCGACCATATATTATGTTATCATATGTGTAGATGTAATCACCGGACCCAAATTGGTAAACTCTTCCAGTACCACAACAATTTTCTTCCGCTTTTTCTTCCTTTCATTTCAGGAGCCATGACGTTTTATGTATTTTTCCATCGATACAGCTTGTTTTTTGTGGGGCGAGTTATGGTTTATTCATTTTACTATATGATGTAATGGGAAACAGGGAAAAAAATAGTTACATAGAAGGAAAAAAGATCTCGGTCCATCGAGTTCAACCTTCCTTCATCAATTATACATTTTTGTCACTTTGTCATTTATAAGAGACAATGCCATGTGCAGCGAGGAAACATCCAGATCTTTTATAAAAGCTGTTATAATAATAATAATAATAAAGCTTTATTTATATAGCACCAACATATTCCGCAGCGCTTTACAATGTAGGGTTAGAGTACAGAAAATACAGTTTATACTGTTATAGTGTCGGTCATTACTACATCTTGTGGTAGGGTATTCCACAGTCTGATTACTCTAACTGTAACAAATACTTTAACTGTAACAAATACTTTTCAATAGCTGCTAGAATCTTCCACCCATAATGAGTGCCTGCAGTCCTTAGTATCGACTTATGGGGGATCTGCTACTGACACTGTTATGGGGGTAATGTGTGGAGCCCCAAGGGACGTGGGGTACTCGGTACCGGACCGATCTGCTGCTGGGGGTGTCACTGGTGGCCTGGTCCGGACCGTGTCCCTGGCTCAGCACAATAAAAGGGGAATATTTACAAGGGAGATTGTCACGGGTGACGCCACCCACTTGATGCGGCCAGTAATGGGGGCCGCCGCTGCTGCAGAACCTCCGGGGGTGATGTGAGGGCAGCGGAGGTGGTATAGTTCCAGTGGGGGGAACTGTATCCCCCGGGGCAGTAAAGGGTTAAAGTCTATTGGGGTTATAGATGGTGGGGAAGAGTTGGAGGACACACACTCACGTTTAGTTGATACTGTAATTCCATTCTTGTCCTGATGCTGCAGAGCTGACAGGCTGGATCTGCAGGGAGGAATTGTCTCTGTGCTGGATCTGGAGCAAAGGTCGCAATCACTACACAGACTCCAAAGTTGTTTTCCAAGGCTTTACTGCTGATATTATTGCAGATTATAGTCCACAGAGTCTGTAATGGAGCTGGGCTCTCTCCCCACACCCTGTCCGGGTCGTTGGCCTCCTTGTGCTGCTCTGTGTGTGTGTCCTGAGCTGCTGCTTCAAGCTAAGCTGCTGGGATTCCTCACTTCTCTCTCTGCTTGCTGCTGGTACCACTTGGCTAGGCAACTTGGGTCCTCTATGCTGTGCTGACCCCTCCGTGTTGCTTCACTCTGGTACTGGGGGGCATCTAGAGATCCCACTGTTCCTGGATTCGCTGTGCTGTGGGTGCCAGACACAGTACCGGATCCGGTGTCCGTCTCTCTGTGCGTACTTCTGGGGCAAGTGATGGTGTCACTCCAGCTCCCAGATGTGTTCCTCTGTCTTTCGGTCTCCTGCTCCTCTGACCCTTTACTAGGTCTGCACTGAGCTAACTCTGCTCTCAATAAGCTCTCAGTTCTCCTGAGCTGTTCACAGCACTACACCGTGCTGTATGGTCTGAGCTCTTCCTCATGGGCAAGAGTATATATGGAAGCAGGAGGTGCTCCCTCTATTGCCCAGAGGTGGTAGTGTTTGTCAGTGTGTAGTGGGGGAGAGAACCCATGTGATGTTATTGTGGCACATTAACCCATGGGGTGCCACAAATGTCCCTTTCCTTTGCCTCATCCAGGTAATATATGTCCTCATCCTGGTTATCCCTCCCCATCCTGGGATATGGCCCCCCATCCTGGAATATGGCCTCCCTATCCTAGAATAAGACTTCCATTCCTAGGATATGGCCCCCCATCCTGGAATATGGCAACCCCATCCTGTATATGGTCCACCCGTTACGGTATATGCCCCCCTGCTGGCGCGCATACACACAAAATAATAAACAATGTTATCTCACCTGTCCAAAGCTCCCAGCATCGCTGCCGTCTTCCTGTGTCGGTGCTCGGCATCCAATCATGTGACTGGCACAGCACAGTGATGTCTTCATTATGCGACCCGGTCGCATGATTGTATGCCCTGGGTACAGATATAAGAAAACGGCAGCGATGCTGGGAGCTTCAGATAGGTGAGTTAACATTGTTTATTATTTTGTGTGTATGCGCGTCAGCAGGGGGGCATATACCGTAACGGGTGGACCATATACATGATGGGGAGTCATATTCCAGGATCGGGAGGCCATATTCCAGGATGGGGGGGCCATATACCAGGATTGGGAGCTATATCCCAGGATGTGGAGTGATATCCAGGAAGGGGACATATATTACTTCGATGAGGCAAAGGATAGGGACATTACCCCCATAACAGTGTCATCAGCAGATTTCCTTATAAGACTGCATTGTAACCACAGTTTTTGCTTATTTTCTTTCCCGTTTTCCTCCTCTAAAATCTGGGTGCATCTTATGGTCCGGTGCTTGTTATAGTTTGAAAAGTACAGTATATGGACCTCTGTGAGGGCTCTTGCTCCATTTTGGAGCACAAAGAACATTTTGCACTGTGTAACTAATACAATATTAATAACCTGTTTCATTCAGAGAATGTTTGCAATCATTTATTTGTTTTCAGATTCACAATGTGTGAACCTCAGGTCTCTTTGTCCCCAGAAGCTCGACTTGATCTTCTAGCTTCTCCTAAGGTGAATTTCCTAAAACATCAAGACAGGTCAGTGCTTTCAAAGTCACTTTCATCTTACACCAAATCTTACATCCTAAACTGGGCACACAATGCAATATTACCTGCAAAGGAAAATAAAGTGTTTTTTTTTATTTATTATTTTATTTAAATTTGTTTCTCTATTCTGGAGATATTAGCAATATTTGACAACTAATAGGATAACTTTTGTTAAGTAAAATGGATGTTAGTAAATAGTTTTAACTGAGGGGCTGGACTTCTTCTCCTTGTATAAATTGCCCATCATCAGCAAGCAGCGAGACAGAAGAAAAATAACATGCTCCCACCTTAACTACAACAGGTGCAGGGGTTGCGATCGTACCCGGGCCCCAGAGTCTATGGGACCCCAAAAGTTCCTTTGGCCTATAGAAAAAGAATATTGCTGCTAAAGATTTGTAATAATTGGGGGCCCGCTGGAGCTTTCGCATCGGGGCCCATGAGCTTCAAGTTACGCCACTGGCTCCCACCATAACTTACAATGTCCTGAAAAGCTATACATACCCCAGAAACTTTCCTACATTATTTCATGTTGCACCCACAAATGGACAGTATTTTATGTGACATACAGTTGCATCAAAAAGTTAATTTTTTTCAGTAATTCAATACAAAAAGTGAAACACGTATATTATAGAGTCATTATGTAATATCCTAGGGTATGGGAACTCAGATGCCTGGGCCTCTCTCTCTCTCCAATCGAGGAATGTCGCAGGTGACCTGCCCAGACCCGTGGCCCCGGGAGACAGCCTAAAAAAATAGGTTTTTGTATTTACAAGGGATAAGAGTCTCGTGACACCACACTAGTACCTGGTGACAAGACATCAGCGCCGCCACAGTCCTCCAGAGGGGGGTGGTATTGCGGCTAGAGTGGAGTAGCTTCCTACAGGTGAAGCTGGGCCTTCGGGGCAGTGATAACCGTTGCCAGGATAGTGTAAGCTGTCGAGAAAAGTCAATAGTAGCAAGACAGAAACACGGAGGCAATTGACTCTTTCCAGGTACTTTAATTGCAAAACTGGTCAAGATGATGATACAGCTCACAGTTCTCTAGCCGGACGGCCGGACGAGTAGTCGCTGCAGAATGCAGAATCTGTTGAAGTCTCTGGTGGTACCTTCTCAGATCTAACCCTTGTCCTGTTCTTTCTCTCTCTTCTCAATGCCTGCTCAGCTAGCAGTGTTACGTCCCAGGGGATGGACACCCTAAGAACGGCTTCGGAGCTGGGACGAGTACGGTAGGAGGATGAACACTCCAGGCTGCGTTGTCAGATCGCGCACTTCGGGCGAACAAATCAGAACCTCTCTGTCTGGGCTACTTCTCTCTCTAGCCCTCTCTTGAAGCCCCCTTTCTCTCGCGGATAAGCACCCGTTCTCCGTCTTTACTCGGGGAAGACACTCCTGAAGACTCCCCGTGTGTCCTTCCTGCTCTCCTTACAACTCAAACTCTTGAACTTTTTGGGGCCTTGCCCTGTTGCCTAGGTGGGTGTGTGTGAGCGCTGGGATCAAATCTTTCCACAGTGTTCTGCATCCTACTTGCGACAGGGCTCATTTTTGGGTGAAGTACCCAACTTTTGACGCCTGACCAGTGGGGCGCCACAATTACAAACTGAGTAACTAAGTGTTTATTTCTGTTAATGTTGATGAATATGGCTTACAAACAATAAAAACTCAAAGGTCATTATCTCAAAAACTTAAAGTAGGGAGGATAAATGGTTAAAAACCATGCTGCTGTATTCCACGAGACATCAAAGAGTGAATATAACATTGATTTATTAGTCAATGCGTTTCAGGGCTCTGTGAGACATGGCAATATGATATTGATTTGTCTTGAGGAAGGGGTCGGGAGCCCTGAAACACGTTTACTAATAAATCAATATTATATTCACCCTTTGATGTCTTGTGGAATACAGCAGCGTTGTTTTTAACCCTTCATCCTCCCTATATACACCACGCTGGGGACTGCAGCAGCCGTGATATGCTTTTATAATGGTTGTGACTCTCACAACCACACAAGGTGAAGCCTCTGATACCTATTTAGGGAATATTTTATCTCTCAGACCCTTCATTCTCCCTACTGTAATTTTCTGAGATAATGACCTTTGGGTTTTCATTACCTGTAAGAATAATCATCAACATTAACAGAAATAGACACTTGAAATAGATCACTCTGTTTGTAATAACTGTATAATATATGTTTCACTTTATGTACTGAATTACTGAAATAAATTAACTTTTTGATGATATTGTATTCATTGAGATGCAGCTGTATCAACACAGAGTAGCCAGTATTGAAACGTAAAGAAAATTATACTTGGTTTTCTGAATATTTAAAAAATATAAATCTAAAAATTGTAACATGCATTTGTATTCAGCCCCCTTAGTCAATACTTTGTAGGATCACCTTTCGCCACAATTACTGCTCCAAGTCTCTCAGGTTATGTCTCTACCAGATTTGCACACATAGAGGCTGAAATTTTTGCCCATTCTTCCTACTTCTTTGCAAAATATGTCCAGCTCAATTAGATTGAATGGAGGCATCTGTGAACAGCAATTTTCAAGTCTTACCACAGATTCCCAATGGGATTTAGGTCTGGACTGTGACTTGATCATTAACACATATGAATATGCTTTAATCTAAACCATTCCATTGTAGCTCTGCCAGCACATTTAAGGTCATTGTCCTGCTGGAAGGTGAACCTAGACCCCAGTCTCTAGTTTTTGCAGCCTCTAAGGCTACGTTCACACATTTGCGTATTTTGCTGCGCTTTTTTGCGCGCGCTTTTTGCCGCGTTTTTTCGGCCGCGTAAAGAAGCGCAGCAAAATACGCAGGGGCTTTCACACACTGCGCTTTCTTTCCCCCAGAAAGCGCAGTGATGTCACAGAGGGGAGGAAGAATCCTGCTTCCTCCTCCCCTCTGTGACATGTGTGACCGCCCCATTAGACTTCACAGTGTATTAATAAACACTGTGAAATCTAAATTAAACAAAAGCAAGTGTGTGAAAAATAAAAAAGAATGAATACTTACCCTCCGACACCTTCTCCCGCTGTGCGATCCCCGGTTGTAAGTCAGATCTCTTCTGACAGGACCTGTGATGACGTCAGAGGGGGGGCGTTACCGGGGCAGTCCCATCGCTGATTGGCTGCTCGCGGTCACATGACCGCGAGTGCCCGGGAACGCCCCCCTCTGACATCACCACAGGTCTTGTCAGAAGAGATCTGACTTAGAACCGGGGATCGCACAGCGGCAGAAGGTGTCGGAAGGTGATGTATTCATTCTTTTTTATTTTTCACACACTTGCCTCTGTTTAATTTAGATTTCACAGTGTTTATTAACACACTGTGGAATCTAATGGGCGGCCACAGCTGCCCCAGAGGGGAGGAGGAAGCAGGATTCTTCCTCCCCTCTGGGAGAATACGCAGAAGTAGCTGCGTAAACAATTGACATATCAATTGTTTACGGAGCTGCGTTTTCTCCCGGAAAACGCACTGCGTATTTTTACGCAATGTCTGAACTGCAAAGTGAATTTCCCATTCACTTTGCAGGCAGACATAAGGCACATTGCGTATTTTGAAAAGTGCGCGTAAAAAAACACGGCAAAATACGCAATGTGTGAACGCAGCCTAACAGGTTTTTCTCCTACTTAACCTTGTATTTAGCGCCATCTATCTTTGCATAAACTCTGACCAGCTTTCCTGTCTCTGCTGGAGAAAAGAATCTTCACAGCATGATGGTTCCACCATCATGTTTGACGTGGGGATGGTTTTCATAGTGAGGCGTAGTGTTAGTTTTCTGCCACACCTAGCATTTTGCATTCAGTCAAGAAACTTTTGCTTTGGTCTCTTTTTTCACTTATGTGCATAAATGCTTCTTATGGCTTGCTTTCAAAAATGGCTCTACTTACTACACTACCATAAAGACCAGTTTTGTGGAATATACGACCAATAGTTGTGCTGTGGACAGATTCTTACATCTTAGCTGATAATGTTTGTTGCACCTCCTGAGTGACCATGGACCTATTGGCTGTTTCTCTAATTAGTGCTCTCCTTACCTGAAATTTCAGTATAGGTGGACGGTTATGTCTTGGTAAGCTTGCAGTGGAGGATGGATTGAACAGTGCTCCATCAGATTTTCAGAGCTTGGGCTTGTTATTTTTATAATCTAACCCTGCTTTACTCTTCTCTACAACTTTATTCCTGACCGGTCTGGTGTGTTCCTTGTTTTTCTTGATGTTGTTTGATCCCTAATGTTCTCAAAAAACCTCTGAGGCCTCGACATGAGAGTTGTAGTTATACGGAGAATAAATTACACATAGGTGGACTCAATTTACTCAATAGGTAACTTCTAGAGGCATTTGGTTACTGATAATTTTATTAAAGGGAACCAACCACCCCAAATGACCCCCCCGGACTGTTAATATGTGTCCCTACACCCAGCACACACATTTGGGGCAATTGTTCTTGCTAAAAAAACTGTTTAGTAGAAGCTAAGATATAGCTTTATGAAGTTTAATAAATTGAGACGGATGGGTGTTACCTAGCTTTGTCCACGTGCAGTGTTCGTGCCTGTGAGCCTCCTCTCCCCCCTCCCCTCTCACTTTCTAAGAGCCTGGCCGCATCATGAAAGGGGCGGGGCTAAATCATGTCATGAAAGGGGGCGGGGCTCGTCTCGATTTAGTCCCGCCCCTTTCATGACGCGGCCAGGCTCTTAGAAAGTGAAAGGGGAGGGGGGAGAGGAGGCTCACAGGCACGAACACTGCACGTGGACAAAGCTAGGTAACACCCATCCGTCTCAATTTATTAAACTTCATAAAGCTATATCTTAGCTTCTACTAAACAGTTTTTTTAGCAAAAACGATTGCCCCAAATGTGTGTGCTGGGTGTAGGGACACATATTAACAGTCCGGGGGGTCATTTGGGGTGGTTGGTTCCCTTTAAGGGGTATCAGACAACAGGGGGCTGAATATGAATGCACGTCACAATTTGCAAATTTATATTTTTAAAATATTTAGGAAACCATGCCTCATTTAACTTTACATTTCACAAAAACTTGCTACTTTGCATTGCTTAATGACATCAAATTCTAATAAACTTGCTTTTGTGGGTGCAACATGAAAAATTGTGGAAACGTTCACTGGGTATAAATACTTTTTAAAAGGTATTGTATATTTCCAGTGTATAAGATGTAATGATACAGCTCTGATCTCCTAGGATATCCTAATGAATATTTAAAAAGTGCTGGGAGATCAGAGCACAAATGAGTAACCCCATTCAAATAAGGTATCTGTAGAGGAGTCGGCAGTACAGCTGAGATTAGCTGTGTCATATTACAAATCCTTCTATTATTTTTTTTCCTTTAGTAACACTATCAGCTCTGCTATACCTTCCCTTTCCCCACACTGTGTGTTCAGAGATTAGTCATACTTATGTTGGTCATGCTCATGTACATGTTAACAGCCCTGTAGACCAGTGTTTCCCAACTCCAGACCTCAAGGAACACCAACAGGTCATGTTTTCAGGATTTCCTTATCATTAGACAGATGATGGAATTATTCCCTGTGCAAGTGATTAAATTATCACCTATGCAATCCTAAGGAAATCCTGAAAACATGACCTGTTGGTGTGCCTTGAGGACTGGAGTTGGGAAACACTGCTGTAGACTATAATTAGTAAATTAATTTGTGTTATGTCATGGGAAACACTGATAGAAAATGAACGTGAACCAAAAGCATGAATGAGGCCTTAGTGGACTGAAAATTATTATTATTATTATTCATTATTATAGCACCATTTGTCAAACAGCGCTTTACATGTGAAAAATAGCATACATAGACAAGTACAATAAACATGAGTAATACAAGGCACACACAAGGAGAGAGGACCCTTCCCGGAAGGGCTCACAGTCTACAAGGGATGGGTGAGGATACAGTAGGAGAGGGTAGAGCTGGTTGTGCGGTGGTTCAGTAGACTGAGGATCACTGCAGGTTGAAGACTTGACAGAAGAGGTGGGTCTTCAGGTTCCTTTTGAAGGTTTCCATGGTGGGCGAGAGTCTGATGTGTTGGGGTACAGAGTTTCAGAGTATGGGGGAAGCACAGGAGAAATATTGCATCTGGTTGTGGAAAGACGAGATAAGAGGGGAGTAGAGAAGGAGATCTTGATTGGATCAGAGGTTGCGTGTAGGTAAGTACCGGGAGACCATGTCACAGATGTATGGAGGAGACAGGTTGTGGATGGCTTTGTACGTCATAATTAATAAACAATAGTAAAGAGAAATAGTTACAAAATTACAGAGTAATTATGTAGATTTGGCATTGCAAATGGTTAGATTATGCAGTAAATGGCCATGACATTTCTGCAACATAATGAGCATTCTGCGTATCAGCAAATCAGCAGAAAGTTCATATTACCATAAAAATCTGCCACTATTAACCATAGACTGGAGACCCAATGGTGGTGTTATTTTTTTCCTACACTAGATATTTAATGTTCTATATTCCACCATATATTAGCTGTGTGGAATTTGCCATATTTGAAAGTGGCCAATAGGCACAGGGCCTGTATATGCAGGACATTAGATACATATTTGCTACTGTATGGTATCTCCAAAAGTCACACTATTCTCCTCTAGTTATTTGCTATGATTTTTCTTATTTTTTTCCCACTGCATGGCAAAACTAAATCAGTGTTTTATGAAGCAAAGACCCATAGGTCTTCCAACTTAGAATGCTGTGAGCAGCATCCCAATGTACAGTTTCTACTGTGTTCGTACTTCCCATGGGTGTACCCAGGATCAAAACTAGGGGGGGGCAAGCCATGGTCGTTCAGGTTGCGCCCGCTTCTCGTACCATCACTGCGCAGCAGCACACGGGCCGCTAAGGGTCCCGTGTGTTTCACTGAGCCTCCTGCTATCCACTGCCGCCCCCCTGCGCATCCTCTTACCACAGTGGTGATGCCGTGTGTTGCACAGTGGAACGAATAAAAAGCAGGAAGCACAACCTACTCCTAGTGTGGACTAGGCGGCACTTCCTGCTTTTATGCGTTCCACTGTGCAACTCTCGGCATCACCGCCTCCTCCTGTGACTTCAGTTTTGGGAAGCTGCGGTGGAACCAGGAGAGGTAAGTACAGATTTTTTTTAAGGAGTACACGCTGGCCAGAGGAGTATGGGGGGGGGGAAAGGGGTTGGCTCACCGTTGCTGCATTATACTGTATGGAGAATTATGAGGCTGTACTGTGCTATATGGAAGGCTGTACTATACTAAACACAGGACTGTGAGGGTGCATTATACTGTATGGAGGGCTATATGAAGAACTATGGGGATGCATTTTACTATATGGAGTACTATTGATGGTGCATTATACTGTATAGAGGACTATGGATGAATTATACTATATGGAGAATTATGGGGGTGAATTATACTATATGGAGAACTATGAGAGTGCATTATACTGTATGGAGGTGCATTATAATGTAAGGAGGCATACGAGGCTACATTATACTATATAGAGGATAGTGGGGTTGCATTATGATAATTGAATGACTATGGGGTAGGGCTGGGCGATTTTGAAAAAAATCAAAATCTCGATTTTATTTAAACCTATGGACGATTTTCGATTTAAATCTCGATTTTTTTTTTGCTTTTTTTTTTTTTTTGCTTTTCTTTGATGAATAAAGAGAAAAACTAAGAGGTACCGTATATACTCTTGTATAAGCCGACCCCCCTACTTTTGCCCCCAAAACCTGGGAAAACCTATTGACTCTTGTATAAGCCGAGGGTGGACCCCAGCACAGGTATACAGCCCCCAGCAGTGTAGTATATAGGCCCCAGCAGTGTTACAGAAGCAGCCCCAGCGGTGTATACAGTAGCAGCCCCAGTGGTAGTATACAGCAGCCCCAGCGGTGTATACAGCAGCAGCCCCAGCGGTGTATATAGCAGCAGCCCCAGTGGTAGTATACAGCAGCAGCCCCAGTGGTGTACACAGTAGCAGCCCCAGTGGTGTATAGAGCAGCAGCCCCAGTGGTAGTATACAGCAGCAGCCCCAGTGGTGTATATAGCAGCAGCCCCAGTGGTGTATATAGCAGCAGCCCCAGTGGTGTATATAGCAGCAGCTCCAGTGGTGTATATAGCAGCAGCTCCAGTGGTGTATATAGCAGCAGCCCCAGTGGTGTACACAGTAGCAGCCCCAGTGGTGTATATAGCAGCAGCCCCAGTGGTGTATATAGCAGCAGCCCCAGTGGTGTATATAGCAGCAGCCCCAGTGGTGTACACAGTAGCAGCCCCAGTGGTAGTATACAGCAGCAGCCCCAGTGGTGTATATAGCAGCAGCCCCAGTGGTGTACACAGTAGCAGCCCCAGTGGTGTACACAGTAGCAGCCCCAGTGGTAGTATACAGCAGCAGCCCCAGTGGTGTATATAGCAGCAGCCCCAGTGGTGTACACAGTAGCAGCCCCAGTGGTGTACACAGTAGCAGCCCCAGTGGTGTACACAGTAGCAGCCCCAGTGGTGTACACAGTAGCAGCCCCAGTGGTGTATGGAGGACACTGGTGAGTGCACCAGCCCCAGACTGCAGTGATTGCTCCCTGCACGGTCTATGGAGCCTCAGCGGTGCACACACTGACCTGGAGCCTGGGGATGGTGCCGATCACTCCCGCACAGTGCTGCAGGCTGCTCCGGTCTCCCCCATCTCTGGACTGAGCTGCCATGTTTCCACCGACATTGCAGTCCCATCCGCCGGCCGTGCACCGGATTACGGCTGCTGCACTGCGAGCCCCCGATCCGGGGAGACGCTCCCCATGTCTGCCGCAGGTCACACGGCTCCCGGCTGCGGCGCCACAAGTCCCCTGCCTCCTGCCAAAGTCACATTGTTTGCGGCATCTACCAGGCGGAAGTGTGGAGGCGCACTATGTCATTATCCCCGCCGCTGCCGCCCTGTATACCCATGGGGGGGCGCCATTTTAAATCGAATTACACGATTTTGAAAAAATCAGAATCGTGGCCACATCAGGGGGCGAATTAATCTAATTAATTCGATTAATCGCCCAGCCCTACTATGGGGGTACCTTATGAATGGGGGACTATGGGATGCATTATAATACATAGAGGACTATGGGAATACATTGTAATGTATGGAGGAATGTGGGGATGCATTATAATAATTGGAGGACTATGGTGGCAGAGGAGGAGGACCATATAAACCATGATGGGGGACATATTCCAGGAGAAAGGCCATATACAGCAGGATAAGGGACATTAACACATAATGAAGGGGGAGAGGGGTCAATTTCAGACTCTTTATAGGATTTAGAATGTTACACGGGGCCCATACATCTGACCAACATGCACGTGGAAGGTGGGGGGCCTAAATTGCGCACCTGTGCCCATCAGACTTGTTACGCCACTGGGGAGCCCTATGGGGGTCGGGGGCTGTATATGACATGGGAGCCCTATGGGGGGCTGTATATGAGATGGAAGTTCCATCTCTCATATACAGCCCCCCCCCCCCATGTCCCATAGGGCTCCCGTCTCATATACAGCCCCCCTTAGAGCTCCCATATCATATACAGCCCCCTTATAGGGCTCCCATATCATATATAACACCGCCATAGGGCACCCAAATCATATTCAGCCCCCTCATAGGGCTCCTGTATCATTTACAGCCCCTCCATAGGGCTCCCATCATGAGAGCCCTATGGGGGGGTTGTATATGATACGGGAGCCCTATGTGGTGGGCTGTATACGATATGGCAGCCTTATGGGGGGGTTGTATATGATATGGAAGTCCCATATCCCACACAGCCCCCTTAATGCCCCATAGGGCTCCCATATCACATATAGCCCCATAGGGCTCCCATGTCATATACAGCCCCCCCCATAGGGCTCCAATAATGGGAGCCCTTTAGGGCTCATATATATGAATGATATAGGAGCCCAATAGGGATGCTGTATATGATATGGGAGCCTATGGGGGGCAGGGGCCAGGGCTGTATATGACATGGGAGTACATGTCATCTTATATACAGCACGCAGCCCCCACATAAGGCTCCCATATACAACCCTCTGGCCTCCCATCACCCCAACCCCCCACACATCACTTTTTTTACATACTTGATCTATTTTTTAACAGTCAGTCGTTCTCTTGATGTCTTGCCTCTGACTCTTCACTCACTCTGTCTTCACTTGTAGCTCGCCTTGAGCTCTTGGCTCCAGCCTCCCTCCTCACCAGACCAGGCCAGCAGTGTCCCCAGAAGGACCCCACTCCAGCTTGCACCGCAGCCGCAGCCTGGGACTCAGCCTCAGCACTCAGTGCAGTCCCCCTGCTGGCCTGCCAGACAGTGCCTGCCGAGCTGATCTGCAATCGGCAGACACTGTCTGTGTCTGAGGCTGCTGAGGGCGCCCGGAGATGTGATTATCCACCCTGCGCCCTGCCATGCCTGCTGGCTGCTGCAGCTGCCGGCCTGCCGCCGGCCCCCATGTCACTCACGGGCGGCGCACTGTGCCTCTGTGCCGCTGTCATGTCAGTGTGACAGTCACACACAATAGGTGCCAGGTGGGGTCCGCACAGTGCCGCGCTCACCCGGGGTGCCGCTGTCATGTCACAGTCACAGTAGTGACAGTACTACAGTAGGTGCGCTCACCCGGGGCAGCCTCTTGGGGGGGGCACCTGCCCCCCCCTGCCCCACGCTGGGTACGCCCATGGTACTTCCTATTCCCTTGTGAATTTCACTAGACAATTATGTGGAAGTGTGTTAGCATACCTAGCAGATGTATAAATCCGAATAGGCTGTATTTTGTTTTAGCTACTATTTAGAAAACAGCATCATATTTTTCTGCCACTTGGTCTACAGTGGGTACGGAAAGTATTCAGACCCCTTTAAATTTTTCACTCTTTGTTTCATTGTAGCCATTTGGTAAAATCAAAAAAGTTCATTCATACTTTACCCACTGTATTAGCCTATAAAGCCTATCATTCAGTAGCCATGGTTACAGGGGATCAAAAGGTGTCCTCACTCTCTGAGGGGCCCTCCCAGAATGATCGCTACTTTCAACTGCATCTGTGTTTGCTGCATGCGATACAGTTGAGCACCACAGTAGAGCAGGGAGATCTCCCTGCTTCACTGCTCTCTGTTCTGTGGGCTGTAGGTCAGTTCCAGCCTGCAGCCTACAGGACAGCGGCGAGACTCATGCAGTGGGACGTGGAGAAGTGTGGTGATGTCATTACGCTGTGTCTCTACATGCCCTGGCTCGATGACATCGCTTTGTTGGTCCTTTTCGCTGGTGGAGTTCTCAAGATCTTCAGGTAGCTGAGTATAATATTTTTTGTTTGTTTATTTTTTGCTCATGGGGAAATACAAGGGGACAATGGGGGCTACATTATAGTATATGGAGGCTGCATTATAGTATAAATAGGTTGCATTATAGTATATGGAGGCAGCATAGTATAAATAGGTTGCATAATAGTATATGGGGGCTGCATTATAATATATGGAGACTGCATTATAGTATATGGAGGCTGCATTATAGTATAAGAAGGCTGCATTATAATATATGGAGAATGCATTATAGTATATGGAGGCTGCATTATAGACTATGGAGACTGCATTGTAGTATATGGAGGCTGCATTATAATCTTTGGAGGCTGCATTATTATTTATGGAGGCTGCATTATAGTATATGGAGGCTGCATTATAGTATAAGAAGGCTGCATTATAATATATGGAGAATGCATTACAGTATATGGAGGGTGCATTACAGTATATGGAGGCTGCATAATAATCTATGAATTCTGCAGTTTAATATATGGAGCCTGCATTATGATATATGGAAGCTGCATTATAATATACAGAGGCTGCATTATATTATAATATATAAAGGCTACATTTTAAGGGGCTGCATTATAGTATATGGAGGCTGTATTATAATATATGGAGGCTGCATTGTAATATATGGGGGCTGCATTATAATATATGGAGGCTTCATTATAGTATATGGAGGCTGCATTATAATTTATGGAGGCTACAGTATCACATATCGAGGCTTCATTATAGTATATGGAGGAGCATTATAATCTTTGAAGGCTGCAGTATAATATATGGAGGCTGCATTATAGTATATGGAGGTTTCATTATAATATACAGAGGCTGCATTATAGTATATGGAGGCTGCATTATAATCTATGGAGGCTGCAGTATAATATATGGATGCTTCATTATAGTACTGTATATGGAGGAGCATTATGATCTATAGAGGCTGCAGTGTAATATACACAGGCTGCATTATAGTATATGGAGACTGCATTACACTATACAGAAGCTGTATTATTATCTATGAAGGTGAACTATTATCTATGGATGGTGCATTATAATCTATCGATACATATGGGAGCTGTATTATAATATATGGAGGACTAAGGATGTGCATTATATTATATAGAGGAATATGAAGGCTGCATATATAATATATGAAGGGTGATGGGGGGATACATTATAATCTATGGAGGAATATAAGGGCTGCATTACAAACTATGGATGTGCTTTAGAATAAATGGGGGCTGTATTATAATCTATAGAGGCTGCATTATACTACACGGAGGACTATGAGGCTGCATTATAATATATGGAGGGCTATGTTTGCTGCATTATAATATGTGGAGGATTATGGTGGTGCATTATAATACATGGAGGATGATGGGGGTGCATTATAATATATGGAGGACGATGGGGTCAAAATTGCTAAGTCCATTGAAAATATTAGACTGCTGTTGGATGGCATCCAAGTGTGGTCCAATTTTCACAGACTGACTGAATGGAAAATGTGAAGAAACTTTTTCTTTATTTTTTACCACCAAGAAAAATGTGTCCCACTGTAATCAAACTTTATTCAGAATCTGATTAGCATAATTTTAAACATTTTTCTCAGATGTAGAGAAAATGGTTGCTTGTAGCTACCCATAATAGAGACACTGTTCAACATTCTTGAATGCAGTGGAATAGACTGCACATAAAGGGACTGCAAATACTGCTTGAAACATATCGTGAGAATATTGCCTATTTTTCAAGTTTTCATATTAAAATATTTTAAAACTTTCCTTTTTTTAAGTTTTTTAGAATGTATATCAGTAATAAAAATAATTAGAAAATGGTGCAGTGTTTACACTGACCCATGAGCTTTACAAGAGACCAACAGTTCCAAAATTACAGACAGAATGATAATGAAAGCTCGTACAGCTCTGCAGCTCTGGTGGTGATGATGAGGCGGCAGCTCCGGTGGTGGTGAGGTAGTACCGTGGTCATTGCAGGCTGTAAGCTTTCCTGAAGAGATGGGTTTTCAGGTTCATTCTAAAGGATCCGAGTGTGGTGGATAATCGGACGTGTTGGGCCGCAGAATTCCAGAGGATGGGGGATATTTGGGGAAATCTTGGAGGCGATTGTGTGAGGAACGGATAAGTGTGGAGGAGAGGAGGAGGTCTTGGGAGGATCAAAGATTACGTGAGGGAAGATATTGGGTGATTACTTCAGAGATATAGGGAGGGGACAGGTTATGGATGGCTTTGTAGGTGAGTGTTAGTAGCTTGAACTGGATTCGTTGTGGAATTGGGAGCCAGTGAACAGATTTGCAGAGGGGAAAAACAGGGGAGTAGCCAGGAAAGAGGTGGATTAGTCAGGCAGCAGAGTTGAGGACAGACTGGAGTGGTACAAGAGAGTTAGCGGGGAGGCCACAGAGGAGGATGTTGCAGTAATTGAGGCGGGAGATGATGAGGGTGTGTACAAGAGTTTTAGTAGATTGAGGGCTGAGGAAGGGACGAATTCTAGAAATATTTTTGAGCAGGAGGTGACAGGAGGTGGCAAGAGTTTGAATGTGCGGTTGGAAGGACAGAGCAGAGTCAAGAGTTACTCCGAGGCAGCGGATTTCGGGTGCGGTAGAGAATGTTATGCCATTTACTATAATGGTACCTTTACACGCCGCCACAACAGGATGGATACCAACGGCAACTTCACGTGCACGAGCACGGCCGAACGGTTACCAACGGGAACCGCACCCTCTTTACACGCCGCCACAAGGTGCGCTACGCTACGCTACATCTACAGCTAGATACATCGCCGGGTGTCGCAAGTAGCCGTCTGTAGCTCAGCGTACCAGCTTTACACACCGCCACCACAGAGTGATCTGGGAGCAACAAAGGCAGGACGTAAAACAAATAGGCGTGCCACAGACCTGTACGCCGCGCCCAAACCACAACCATTGGCCAACACTACGGAGTTGTGATTGGGCACGACGGAAAGGGCGGATGGCCGAGACGTGCCGTACTAGTGAGCGGAGTGTGGCACGGAATAAGCGCTTGTGACATGGCGGAGCCTGGCGAATGCATCGAAATCGATGGTAATGGGTCACGCTAGAGCGGTGGCCAGTCACATATCCCGTGTGTATTAAAGTAGCGGTCCGGGGCTATGTGTGCGTAGTACAAGTGTTTGCCTTGTCACGCACGATCAGCGCTTGTGACAGCCGCGTGTGCCGATTGCACTGAGGTGCGTTTGTGTGCCACACATTAGCGGCTTACAAAAGACAGTATGTGCGTTTTCAGTCAAAAATCTGTGACAACTGTGGCGAAGTATGTGTATGTATACAGGCTGAATGGGGTTTAATATATGTGCTGACAGATGTGAATGTAGTGGAACAGCTTCCAAGGCACCAAGTCAAAGATCTGTGTGACAGTGTATTAGCAAACACCTGACAAGAATATGTCCTGCATCAATGTGCTGTGTGCAGGGGACCCTCTGCCTACAACAAAATAAAGGATCATGTACGCACAATGGCCACAAACACTGTTGGGCAAAAGACTTTCAGAAAAACATGGCTACCCACACATATTGTGTGCACAATCCCAGCCAATAGGTGGCTATGACATCCCAGGCCCCCACCCAACCCTGCATCACATTGCCCTCCTCCACCAAGTAATCAGGCTCACACAGATTATGTTGGATCCAACACAAAAATGTTTAATATATTGCATGAATCTTGACCTTGTCTTGTGCAAAACAAATTATACATAAAGTAAAAACATTGTAGAATTCAAGAGCAGGTGACATTAATCAGCCAAATTCAAGGGATAAGCAAATCACCACACATTGCAAACTGTGCATGGAAAAAATACCAAAATAACCTAAACTAACTAACTAACTAACTACATAATGAAAACTCATGCACATAATGAAAACAAAGATAATGGAAAAGGTCAACCAAACATTAAAGGGGTGCAGCTAACCTGCTGTCACCTCCATTGAAAACACAAAAAGCAACTCCCAGAGCCAGCCACATTATATGGCCTGGTCCTGCCAGCTCACTGCACCAGACCCATTGAAGTAGGAGCAGTAAGCTTCTCTACTGTCCCTGGCCTCCTGCCGAGTGCGGCCATGGCTCTGCGGCTGGAGTGGCACAATCACATGGGCCTCATCACGCCAAGACCCTGGACGGAGCTCCCCTGTTGTAGCGTCGGCATTATCTACATAACCTCCTGGCGTGTATGATGCTCTATCCCTACGACGCAGGAAGTTGTGCAGCACACAGCAGGCCACCACTACCGCGTCAATAGACTCCGGTTTCATATGTATAGGTGTATGAAAAATCCGGAATCTATTCGCCATTATCCCAAACGCATTTTCAACTACACGGCGGGCCCGGGATAGCCGGTAGTTGAAAATGCGTCTCTCAGAAGTAAGGGCCCTCTGGGGATATGGCCGCAGTAGGTGTTCCTGAAGTGGGAATGCTTCATCCGCCACAAACGCAAAGTTGAGATGTTCGGTCGTGTGCTCATTTGAGGGTAAGTTTAGCCCACCATTCCCTAGTAGTGTTGCCAAGGAGCTTAGGGCAAACACCCCCCCATCTGAGTTCCGACCAGGCATTCCAACATCCACGTAGAGGAACTCATAGTTGGCATCTACTACAGCCATGAGGATTATACTACAATACCCTTTGTAATTGTAATACAAAGAGCCAGAGTGGGCAGGTTTGGTAATCCTCACGTGCTTACCATCCAATGCCCCGCCACAGTTGGGGAAGTTCCACCGGGTTTCAAACCCTCGGGCCACTTCCAGCCATTCTGCGGCGGTTAAAGGCATTTTCATGTAGGCTGGCTGCAGAGCTCTCCAGATGGCCCAACACGTTTCAGGGATCAGGCGGCTCAGCAGGGGCAGGGAGACACGTGACACGTATGTGAGGGATGTCATGGACTGCCCTGTAGCCAGGAACCGCAAAGTGATCGCCAACCGCTCAGCAGCTGATACTGATGGGCGCATTATAGTGTCCTGACGCGCTATCATTGGCCCTACACGCTCCAATAGGAAGGTGAAACAGTCCTCGGGCATACGGAGATAGTTTCGGTAATCATCAGGACAGTTAAGCTCCAGCTCCCGCAACAGCTGCATGTGGCCCCGGGTTTCCCGCCTCAGAAGCCAATCACGGGTCCACATCCGCCGCTGTCTGCGCCTCATCAACCTTTCATACCGATCCTGATACCACATTTGCTCTTCCACCAATGCAAGAGCCACGATAACATTGCGGTCATGGATATTCTGCATCCTCAATATCAGCACCTGTAGATGAGAAAGCACAACATGAGTACATAGACCAAAATGTGTGCAAGTCAGCATGTTCAGCAAGCCACACCTCTTTTCCATTACACACTATAGCCAAGAGGATGGGATCTCTCGTGTGGGCCCAAAACACAACCCTGAAGCAAGGACGCCAAACACACAGTAGTCACCCCAAACAACATGGCACACGGCGATTGAGAGTGGCCTCCTCTACATCAACGTCAATGGGAGCTCCCAAAATTCACACATCTGCACCTAGGTGAGTTAGAAAGGGACATGTGTCACCAATAATGTTGGTCAAACAGGTCCCATAATCCATTACACAGCCCATAATGTCAATTGATTACAGTAAAAATGAGAAGAATAACGAATGTGACGTACCCCGATATGGAAGGTTGAGGAAGGCTACATGAACCAAACAACATTGCACATGACTGCGGATGGTTACCCATGGTTTAATTGGTTTTTGAAGGTGTCATTTTAAATACACATCTATGCCATGTCTGGCGCCCAACACCTCAAAGCCCTGTGTCATCCCATTCCCGTTGAACACAGTCTCCATTGGCCACAACCAGTATGCAGAAATCGATCCAGTCGACATGAGTGACACAGTTCCGTCTACAGTCATGCATCCATTCTCCTGTATGTTGTCTGCAAACAAACACAGCAATGTATCTCAACAAAAGTGTCAAGGCCCACACAAAATGCCGTATCCTAACCCACACACTACACTATATCTCGTCCCCAACAATACAAACCCCTATATCGGCCGCTACAGCAGTCTCCGGCGCTCTCCAAGAACATCAACATATGCACCCCACCCTGCGCAAATTCCATGTGTGTCCACAAAAACTTACCTAATGGGTCTGGCCAGCAAGCGTAATGTTTGGCGGGATGGGCAACTTTTAAAGGGCCGCCAACCTATCACGATTCAGCGATCTCCACCAATTAGCGGAAGGCAAATCCGCACCCAGGTGCCCCATCAGGATGTGCATAATTGTGTCCGCTGTGATTGGTGTCCCGGACTATAAAGGCAGGTCAATGGCCACTGCTCCTTGTCCAGACGTCGATGTGCATTGAGCTACTAGTGTCCTGTTTGACTTCTGTTGCTCTGACGGTAAGCCTCTTTAGCGGTTTGTAAGAAAATGTAATGAACGCAGCTGGTTCTGGCACAGGCAGCTTAGGCGATGTGTGTATGGCCATGTTTGAAGCGGCATGCAAATATTGAACACGTAATATTAAATATGTGTACCTTATTCTGCGTCGCCCAGTAGCCAGGTAGTGCCTCTACTCATATAGTGTAAGTATGTATTGCACCTTCTGCTTTTTGGCAATGGTAAAAGAGCACGGTGTTATTTCTTTGGCTGGTACTTCACATCAACATTTCAGGGGTGGTAGAATTGTGGCGGACATTCCAGGGATGTTGGGTACATGTGTTAAAATGGTACTTCCACGTCTGGAGGAACACCTACATGATCATCTGGGTGCACATTACATGTAGTATGTGCAGTGTTGGCACACACCCAGCCCGCCTTTCTCATATAGTGACCCCTTACCATTGTGGACACTGGCCAGGTACTAGTTAGCACACAACGTGTTAGGTCACATGTTGCCCTCTACAGGTATGTACGCACACACCGTGTCAAGGTGTGTTGCAATAGGTACATTGGGGACTGAAATCATGTTTGAAACATCTGTAGGTGGACACCGATATCCGGGGCTTGATATTGGCAGCATACATGTGTTTGAGTTAGTAGCGGCCTGAGATTGAGAAAATGGCACACTCATGCCCAGTTTCACTCCACAAAATAGCTGCATAGATGATCACTGTAGAAAGTTAATGATTATGTGTATCATTGTGGCAAGTTTTGAAATGTCGGTATGGCTTGTGTTGTGACTGTGTTTTTTTTTGTGTATTTTGTCATCGGCAGATGCCGAGGGGTACTGTGGAATTGGAATCCCAGCTTCTCACGGAGTATCAGCGGCACGAATGTTTGTGGCGCAGCTCGCTGCCCGAATATAAAAATCGGGCAGCGAGGGCCGAGGCCTACAGGAGTCTTGTGGCTCTGGCAAATCGCTTGGAGCCAAGGGTAGGCAAGACGTGGGACCAGCATATGGTGGCACTTAAGATCAAAAACATGAGGTCGGCGTTCATGCGGGCTCACATTCTGTACCAGCGCCGTCGCTCAGGGGCTGGAGCTGAGGAGGTACCATCACCTACCCTATGGTACTATCCCCTCTTCACCTTTATCCTGGGCGAGGTTCGCCCGCATCAAACGACGACCAACTGCCCCGTTGCTGCGTCCCATGTAGGCCCGGCTGCATCACCATCTGCGCCACAGGAGGTGGGTAATTGTGTGACAGTGGTGGCCCACAATGTTTCCTTCACATGTGTGCTTCTATAAATCCTTCACACCAAATGTGTTGGCATATTTTCCTCCTTGCTGCGGCACACCTTGGGGTGTCAATCTATCTGCCCTCCTTCCATGACTTGGCAGACTTTTCTATTCTATGCTTCCAGCCGTATTGCAATGTTGCTTCTTCCACAACATCTTGGTATGTTTAGGTTAGTTATTTAAGGGTTTCAAGATAGCAGGTGGTTTGTTCTCAAACAGCCACATAGTACCATGTAGTAAATGGTGCTGGCTCACATGTGTGTTGGCTTTGTTGCCAGTGGGTTAAAGGTAATTGACTGAGGGGTGGATTCTCACCATAAAGGAGTCCTAATGGAAAGGTGGCCAATATGTGTCATTGGCCAGCACAGCCCCCAGTATCAAGGTGTTGTGGTGACATGTCCTAATATTGGATTACGGCTACGTGACAAACAACTAATTATGTATTGAGCTGAGCTCCTGGAATGGTCGAGGTGAGTGTACAGGAGAACCACTGGTGTTGGGGTCTTGAACCTTATTTGCTTTACTGTGTTATTCATCATTTTCCATTCTGGTAGTTGGGCTTGGTGTGTGTGGGAGTGGTATCTAGAGTCCTGTTGTGAATGTATAAAGTTGATAGTGCCTCCACTAATGGTTTGTTTTTTTTTTCCCCACCCACAGGCCCCAGAAGAGGACGGCTCCATTGCCGAGGATTCTGTTGCTGATGATGCTCAGCCCATGACATCTGGGCTGAGCAGGAGGGCGGGGCGAGTGATGTGGGTCCAGGCCCAGGTCCCAGCTCCGGGATCCGTCGCCGCCGACGTCCTGCACCACCAGAGACGGAGCTGGCGACCTGGGCCCGACGCGTGCTGTTGGATGAACAGCGGACCCACATCGACAGCGACGCCCTCTACATGAGCAACAGAATGCGAGGGATGGAGCCGCTCCAGAAAAAGATCCTTCTGAGGGTCTTCCACAATGCCGCTGATGCTGCCGATGATGGGGCCCTTCAATGGGGCTGCCACGTCCCCCCCCCCATGCAACACACCTTGTGGCCCCTTTCACCAGCTGCCCCATCTCGGCCCGTGAGAAGACCGGCCCCGCCACAGTCACCCCATCCCCCCTCAACACGTCGTCGTTCAACCAGACGTTCTGGGGCAGGTCGGGGCTGCCCTCAGTGGAGGGGGGATGCGGCATTGTCAGAGCCGACAGAAGAGGAGTAATTTGGACACTAGTAGCCAATGCACAGAATTGGCAGTCTGGACTTTATAATTTCAGGAATCGCCTTTGATATGTTTATTTTGTGGAATGAGTTTTGGCCAAAATTTGTGGTTTTTTAATTTTTTTTTCCCCAAAATTTATATTCTTTGTAATTTATTTTTATATCCAGCCTGGATTAAAATTTTTTGATTAACACAATTGTGTATTCATTTAAGAATAAGGATTGTGGGGGTTTTTGGGGGTGAATGTAATTGTGGCCAATAATAGGTTTCCCCAAGCCACACAATATGGGCCAGTGCTCGCTGAGCAGGATCACCATCGGTTCATTTGGAATGTCTTAGCACATTCACAAAGGGATGTTGTGATGTGCCTCACATAGTTAGGTTATGGTGAGGTTTGGTCACCAAATATTAGTAAGGTCACATGAAGGAGCGTATAACAAAGTTAGAACAGCATTGTATTGTAAACATACATGTGTCACAGACATTTGCCATCATACAAGGAATGCTTAGGCCAGATGGGGCTAGCCAGTCCACACTTGTGATGGTCCCAATGTGGGACAGTATAGGGATTGTAGGGCAGATTGGGCTAGCCAGTCCACACTTGTGATGGTCCCAATGTGGGACAGTATAGGGATTGTAGGGCAGATTGGCCTAGGCAGTCCACACTTGTGATGGTCCCAATGTGGGACACTATAAGAAAAGAGCCCAACGGGGGCAAAAAAAAAAAAAACAATATTTTCACTTTTGCAAGGCAACAAGCCAACGTGTGAAAATTTTAGGGTCCAACAAGGACAACTGTTTGTGGGGCCATGTTTGGCCAGGATACAATGCATCCCTCAAATTCATGGGTGTGATCCATGGTGTGGGTGTAGGGCCGCCAGCATTTGAGCCAGGCGGGCAAGGTCCTGCAGGCCACGCTGTAGAGCCGTGGTCAAACGGGCCACAAATGCCTGATGGGCCTGGATGAATTCCTCCATGGTAGGGGCACCTGTATTGGGAGTAAACACACACTTTAGTACACAGTCGTCACTGCTGATGGTTAGTCATGACTGGCCACAACCATCCACTTACCCTGTTCCTCCAAATCCAGTTCACCATCAGACGGGGAGGGAGATGGGGTCAAGCTCCATCCATATGAGCCCGCACGTTCACCATCTGGAAAAATGGTGAACCAACATGGTTTACTTTGTTTACATAAATAGTTTTGGCCCAGATGAAATTTAAGCAACAGTGTGCAGGGTGTCTGTGGCAACATAACACACTTACCACCATAGTCACTGTGTGGGGACATGGTCACCCCAGGACTCGCCACTGAGCTGGAGACAGTGGGAGGTGGTGTTACTCCCGGGCTGGGGCTCCGTGGCCACATTATGTGGTTCAGGGGTAATAGTGGTCCTGGGCTACGGGGCAAATACTCCTCTGGGCCGCCAGGTACTTGCAGCTCCTCGCCCTCCTGTGGGGAGTTGATGTGTTCCTCCAGCAGCCAGGCAGATGGGGACAGCTGGTCACACTCCAGCGGGCTGCCAGGTGCGGACTGGTCCTCCACGTCCTCTGTCCTGTGGGTGACGGGACGTCTGGCTCCTGAGGCCCGGGGGAAGGTGTTGACCCTGGGGACAAGGGTGCCACTTGAGCCTGATGTGGTGGGGTTCTTGATGGGCCACCTGGGGGTGGGGCATGGGGCCCTTCTTCTGATGAGGATTCAGCATCTAGTTTGAAATTTGAACATAAAAGACGTAATAAGATCATGCCTACACATTGTTGTCCTACAAAGAGCTTGTGTGGGTATGTATTTGACGGGTAAGCCTGGGGTCACACACACACAGATATGTGGCCAGATATTGTTCACAGATCTCTGGTTGCAGTGAAAGCATGGACACATTGTTCCATTTTGAGGCTGTCTCCAAATGTCAACATGTGACCATGATTTGACTGCAAACAGAGATCTGCAAACAATATGTGGGCAGATATCTGTGTGTGTGACCCCAGCCTTACTTAGCATCAACCAGGTGATGCTGGATGCATACACTCATGTTGTATGCATGGACTGTGCGTGTGAGACATTTTTAGGCCTGACTGGATGAGCACAACACTGTGAAGATGTGTTTGATTGTGTAGGCCACACTGTCCCTTGTCATATGTTTCCATCATTTTTTGTGTATTGTGGGACATGCACATGTGGCGGTGTGTGTTTTGGGGCAACAATTACTCACCACGCAGCCTGGCAATCCTGGCACGGATGTCCAGTATGCGACCTGGGCACTTATGCTTCAAGTCAGCGATCTTTTTTTGGATCGCTTTGACTGTCCTCTGTACCCCAGTTGGCAGAGCAGGGCCCGCTGGATCCGCCGCACGGTGCCCCGATTGCGCAGCCTGGGGTGTCGGTGGTGATGGTGGCCCCAATAGTCCCGACGGTCGCACTGATCAATGAGGATGATCAGCTCCGCCATCCCCCATGTTGCGGCGCGGTGCACGGCTGCCATGACTGCTATGGTGTGTGCAGAGGCGGGGCTGGCACCTTGCAGGCAGAGTGAAAATGAAACCAACGTCATGACGTCATTACGACCGCTGTGGGGGTGACGCACCTTTATAAGTAGCCCAACGCGCAGTGACTCGCCCGACACACTTATGCGGCCCCTACTGCAGAAGACCCACAGTGCAGTCCGTACAACACGGCTCTGATCTGTCTACTGAGTAATCTCCTCCGATGTGCTATGGGATTGTGTGCATCTGTGTGCGCGCTGCGCGCAGTGCCAGACCCGGAACACTTCTACGGCAGCTGCTGTGCAATAAGCCAGAGCGGTACGTAACACACACTTGTGCGCTGTGTACCGCATTATTCGTTATCATGTGTTGATAGGATGTGCACACTGTATGTAGATCATGGGCCATTTATGATTTTACGTTCAAGTGTGTGTCCGCGTAATTGTACTACTATATGATCGTGCATACGGCGCGTATGTGTAGTGCTGAAGGGACAGCTCATCCAAGATGGAGGGCTGTGAGGCAAGGGCCAATCGTAACGCAGCATCTTCCACCAATGATCGCTGAAGGGGCGCGGTATCACGGAGCATGGGTGACGCCTTAGCCACATTGCAGCTACATCGCCGGGTGTCCCGAGTTCCCTTCTGTAGCTTCTTTACACGCCGATACAGCTCGCTACAATCGGCGATGTAGCCATCTGTTTATGGGCAGTGCACGGATGCAGAGGTATCTGTAGCCGGCTGTGTCGTCCCGTCTTCAGACGCCGCTACTACGGGCGATATTGGCGCGACAAGCTACTTTTGTAGCCTGTAGCGGGTTGTATCCATCCTGTTGTGGCGGCGTGTAAAGGTACCATAATAGATAGATCGGGTAGCAAAGATACATGAGATGGAGGAAAGACGATGTGTTTGGTTTTGACTACATTGAGTTTTAGGAAGCGAGAGTTGAAGAAGGAGGATATGGTTGATAGACACTCTGGGATTCTGGACAGCAGAGAGGTGACGTCAAGGCTAGAGAGGTAGATATGAGTGTCATCAGCATACAGGTGGTACTGGAAGACATGGGACTTTATGAGTTATCCTAGGCCAAGGGTATAGATAGAAAAAAGTAGGGGCCCCAGCACAGAGCCTTGTGGGACTCCAACAGGAAGAGGGCGGGATGAGGAGGTAGTGTGGGAGTGGAAAATGTGCGGTTGGAAAGGTATGAGGCGATCCAGGAGAGGGTCTTTGATGCCAAGGGAAGAGAGGATCTTTAGTAGGAGGGAGTGGTCAACTGTGTCAAAGGCAGAGGACAGGTCTAGAAGGAGGAGGATGGAGAAATGTCTGTTAGCTTTAGCAGTGAGTAAGTCGTTAGTAATTCAGGGCAGTTTTGGTGGAGTGGTGGGGCAGAAGCCAGATTGAAGGTTGTCAAGGAGAGAGTTAGATAAGAGGTGGGAGGAAAGTTTACATGCTGCACGAGGAGATTTGAAGCAAATAGAAGCAGCGATATGGGGCGATAGCTGGGCAAAGCAGTCGAGGTTTGGCTTTTTGGGGATGGGTGTGATGGTGGCATGCTTGAAAGCAGAGGGGAAAGAACTAGAAGTTTGCGAGAGATTCATGACTGAAACTGCACCAGCATGTACCTCTGACTGAAAGCCAGAAGTTATTGAGGGAATAAAGTTCATTTTGTCCCAGTAGCCATGCTTTCAGTACAGTGGTCACACATCTTAAGAACACTACTCACCTGCAGATTAACCCCATATCTGCAAGTTAATAGTATATGTCGACATCGTCACATTCCCTATCATAGGCCATGTTCACACACATGCATTTTTTTGACCATCTCTGCGTTTTTGGGCTGTTAAAAAAAACGCAGGTGCGTTAACGCAGGGTACATTTGAGTGTAGCTGCGTTTTTCAGCTCCATTTGCGTTTTTTACCCCTAGTCCAAAAAACGCTGCATGCAGCGTTTTTGGGTGCTGTAAAAAAACGCATGTGCGTTTTTCCAAAAACGCATGCGTTTTTTTAACATGGGGCCCTATGGGAAACGCATGCAAAAACGCATGGTACATTAGTACCTTTTAGTGCCATTCAAAAACGCATGCGTTTCCCATAGGGGCCCATGTTAAAAAAAACGCATGCGTTTTTGAAAAAACGCACATGCGTTTTTTTAACATGGGGGCCCTATGGGAAACGCATGCGTTTTTAAAAGGCACATATATGCACCCTGCGTTAACGCTTGCGTTTTTGCCTGCGTTTTTGGTGAAAAAATGACTAGGTTCAAAAACGTGGCAAATCCTTTCAGACACACAAGGGACATTTTTAAGCACTCTTAAAAAAACGCAAGTGCTTTTAAGAGTGCTAAAAAAAACGCAAATTGAGTGTGAACAATGGCATAAACTAGTTAGGATCACTACTATATCTCAAGAAAGTGACATTTCAGAGTAATACTAAAGACAATGATTTATATCAGCTTTTATTGTATTTTTTCTTCACATTCTATGGGAATCAAAAGTTTAAAAACACAAGTAAAATCTTGCAATTTTCACTAGCATGTGAGATTTTCAGGGATAGTTTTCAGTTGTCTCATTGCCATGACATTCAATATTACAATGACAAGAAGGAAATATAGTATGGAAGTGAGCGCTAGAAAAGACCAAGGAACTGAAAATTAAGAGAATTACCTCTAAGTTTATTAAAAGGTGGGTGGAGCGAGCCCTCAGCTGAGGGCTCGCTCCACCCACCTTTTAATAAATTTAGAGGTAATTCTCTTAATTTTCAGTTCCTTGGTCTTTTCTAGCGCTCACTTCCATACTATATTTCCTTCTTGTCATTATCCTCCTCCCTTCGGGGTGTGGTATGAGAGCTGCTGGAGGAGAGACCCTGCTGAACATATAATAGAACTGCCTGCCCTGGGATTAAGTGTTCAGGCCCGTTGGACACGGTCGGCCCGACCGCGGAGCCTTACTACACGAAGCCAAGTGGAAGGTCGCTTCAGGAAAAACAGACAGATCTTACACTCACCCTGTACCCATTCCCTGTTGTGCGGTGCACAACAGTTCCAGGTCAGTGTATCTCTGATTAACCCTTATTCAAAGTGTGGGATCAGCGTGGCGCAACTTGTTGTCTTTTCCTTCCATTCAATATTACAATGACAGCTAACACCTTTATACACGGTAAAAAGTGTTTGTACCGTGTTAGCCAGTAGATAGAAAAATATTAGAATCTGAGAGTCCTCAGTGGTTAATACCTTTTAATGGCTAACTGAAAAGATTTTTTTTCAGGTTGACAGTGATTTTTATCTGCTCCGTGCACCTGGGTTTGCTCTATTTAATGGGATCTGACTGCATCCTGCTTGTCCCGCCACCACAGGCGGAGTTGACTAATGGACCCACTAGACCATGGAGATACATGGAGGCTGATACCAGAAATGAGCCAGACAAGAGAGTCAGATAATGAACAGGGTTTATTAAATACAATAAAGGGATTGATCCCCAAAGGGGGTCCACAGGGCCAGAGCATCGGGGTCCCCTAAGGGAGCACAAGAAGGGTTACCCCTATACAGGGATTCCTCTAAGCGCAGCCAGAGAGGGTCCAATGAACCAGTCAACCTGTGGGTCCGACCCAAGGCAGAACAGGACAAGCAAACCAGGGAACCGGAGGAGAAGGCAGGGAGGGAGCTTGGTGCAGCCGAAAGGGTCCGGGAGGTAGCCGGGGACCAGCGAGGGTGGTACAGGTCTGCGGGCAAACAGACAGGAGGGATCTGGCACTGAAATCAAGAGAAACACGTTAGGGTCTCAGAGGACACAGGAAACTGCATGCACTGCTAGGGACCTGAGCTGGCAACTTAAACAAACTATGAAGTTGCCCAGCAGTGGCGTAACTTCACGCCCAGGGGACCTGATGAGAAAGCTCCAATGGGGCCCTCAATTATTGCAAATCTTTAATAATATCAGTCTTTTTCTATTGGCCAAAGGGACTTTTGGGGTCCCCTAGGCTGCATGGCCCCGAGGTACCCACAAGTAACACAGAGCTGGGCATAGGGAGTCAGGGGAGCCTGCTCTGGCCCAGATACTGGGGTCCCTGACTTGCCCTGTACTCGGAAGTACCTCTGAAGGTGAGAAGGGCTGAGCTGCCAGCCTAAGACCCTAAAACTCCTGAGAAGCCTAAGGCATAAGCCCCTACCTCCACCCATGGACCACGGAACCCAGCAGCTTCCAATGGAGAAAGAAACAGCAGCTTCAGATCAGCGTCTGCTCACAACAGGTCACAGTCCAGAAGTGAACTGAATCAGCGACATCAGGTGGATGTGAGGTGACCCATTTATGGCCGATGGGTAGGGAGCAACCAGCCCAGGCATGCCCCTCAGCTCACTTAAGCATGAGTCATATTCATCACACACACCTGCACTCTAAGCTCCCGCTTATTAGCTTTCTCTCTCCACAGTGAGAGCAGAGAAAAAAAGGCTTCATTTAAGCCACAGCAGCAGCACTTCCATATTGCAAGGCAGTCAATACGTAACAGATTGGCTGAGAGGTGGTGACAGGAAAAAATGGCGTACTGGCCCTTTAAATTACAAAGTGTGGCGCGTGCGTGCTTTATGCGCGTTCCCCACGCCACCAGGAAGTGACGAGGCTGGGGGAAGCACCGAAGAGCTGCCGCGGCTGGGGAGGACGCCATCGGAGTGCGGACCTGGTGAGTATGCCTGCCGGGCACAGCAAAATACCGGCGGCCGGAAGGGACCTGATCCTCCTGTGTCCTGGAGAGGGGCCCCACAGGCTGCAGGGTTACACTGCTAAGTGCTGTGTTGGCTTTTGCTTTTGTGTGCTGATGGTAAGTTTTTCTGGTGCTGCCTTCTTTGAGTAGTTTTTGTATAAAGTTTGTTAGGACTCGTAAGCGTGAGGATCTGTGACGAGGATTACAATCTTAAGTGTCTGGGCCAATACATGAACCAATACCCCATATATAAAAAACATTTTTGTCTATCATAAAAAAAGTTTTCACTTTTTTATCATTTTTGCAGGGTGCGGGTGGGCCCCATGGGGAGCCATTCATCCTGTGGTGAGGAGACATACGGTAGAAGTGGGCGGCCCATTTGATTTGGTGGCAGGATCGGTGGGTAGCTATCGGACACTCCTCATCATATGTATCAATGTGAATGACGTCCTATGCAAACCTAACCTGTGCATAGCAAGTCACCTCCCACATGTTTTTGTAGGCTGATGGTGATTTTTATCTGCTCTGTGCATCTGGGTTTCCTCTAGTTAATGAAATCTGACTGCATCCTGCTAAGTGCTGTGTTGGTTTTTGTTTTTGGCTGCTGATGGTAAGTTTAACTGAAACGATGGTAAGAAAAAGCAAAGCTTTCGAGACACTATGGCCTCTTATAGCCTGATGAAGAGACTTTGGTGTCTCGAAAGCTTGCTTTGCTTTTTCTTACCATATTTTCAGTTAGCCATTAAAAGGTATCACCACTGAGGACTCTCAGATTGTAATACCTTTATACACAGCTTTTAAATCAGGATCTATTATTCACAATAGATAATGTCATAGCTCAACCATCTCACCCTCCCTTCACAATGACTTCTGCACATGTTCATTAAATTCTGCAATACAAAATATAAGGGGGCTGATTCATCAAGACTTGTCATAATGAATCCTGTGCACAATATCAGATTTGCTGGAGTGGCATGTGCCTTTGTGCATTGAGCAGGAAATGTTACTCCAGTCAATGACTGGAGTAGTATTTCTGGTGTACAAAACACTGGCACTTTTGATAATGTTGACCAGTTGGATTGGCCATGTCCTCATTGAATCCTGGCTCCTCTCACTCCTGCACATTCTGCCAGAGCTGATTCAAACTGGCATAAAAATGCCAAAAGTAGCAAAATCTTTATACAACTCCTAATGGTGTAAAAAATGTGCAACTTTGAAAGGTTTTTACACCCATTTTCTGGTTTGAAATCTGTAATAGGCAGCCGTCACACGCATCAATTTAAAGCACGATATCGCTTAAGCGATCTGCTTTTTGATCGCTTAAGCGATATCGTCTGTGCATCGCTGCGTGCAATCAAGTGATTTTACAATGTAAAATCGCTTGATCGTTAGATCGCAGATTTGTGAGCCGGAGCTCATATCAAGCGATAAACGCTTGAACAATCTGCATAATCGTGGTGTGTGACACCACGATGAACAATCTCCCAGCGGCAGAGCCTATGCTGGGAGATGGTATCTATGGTAAACGTCGGTTACTAAGCGCCGCGCGGCACCTAGTAACCCGATGTGTACCATAGTTACCAGCGATCTCGCTGGTCCACATCGCTGGTGAGTCTGCCTGTTTCACAGCTCACCAACAATGTGAACGATATTGTTAGCGATCGCGCGTGCATGTGATCGCTAAATATATCGCTCTCAATATTGATGCGTGTTACGGCCGCCATAGATTAACCCCAGGTTCTTAGTCTAGTGTGGCTATTGTACATGTTGCTTTTATGAAAGAACTAGAAGTTTAGAATAGCCAAAGTGGTCAAAGTGAAAATTGCTAAATTTCAAATGTTTATACACATACATTTAAGATAAAAAATTAATTTAAACAGTAGGTTATTTTCTAATCCAGACTTAGATCTCTCCTTCACTCCCTACTTCCAATCACTTTCTTCATGTTGCATTCATCTCATAAACACATCTTTTCTTACTGTTGACTCTGCAAAAACTCTGTAGCGATCTCTTATTCATTCCTGACTGCATTATTGCAATTCTCTAATTGGTCTCCCTCTCACTGAACTCTCCCCTCTCCAATTCATGCTGAATGTAGCAGCCAGGATCATATTCCTCTCCAACCGCTTCACCGATGCCTCTATCCTGTGCCAGTCATTGCACTGGTTGCCAGTCCTCTATAGAGTACAATATAAAATGATCACTCTGACCCACAATGCCCTCCACAGTTCTACACCACCATACATCTCCTCCCTCATCTCGTCTATCACACTATTTATGCCCTCCATTCTGCTAATGACTGAAGACTGAAATCCTCAATAATACTCACTCCCACTACAAGATTTCTCATGAGCTGCACCAATTCTCTGGAACGCACTACCACGAACTATTCGACTGATTCCCAATACCCACACTTTTAAGCTTACACTATAAACTCATTTCTTTAGACTAGCCTATCACCTCACCTCACTTATCTAACTATTCTTATTCTGCCCTTTACAAAATGTTCTTTTAAATGTGGTCCCTTGTATCATCTGTCTACACCCTTTGCATTTAATAGCACTCTGTACCTGTATTGTACATATATGGAATGGTGACCGGTTCATGCAGTGTTATGTGAACACCCCATTTATTATATTGATGGTTGGACTATACAATGCAAGCACTTTTTACCATTTGCCCTTTGTGCCTCTCCTATTTCCTTATAGATTGTAAGCTTGTGAGCAGAGACCTCATTCCTCATGGTATCTGTTTAATTGTGACTAATGTTAAGTAACACTATAGCTAGCTAGGGGGAAATTGATGAATATGGTGTAGTCAAAACAACATGTGTCCTATTCATCTATTATGTAGCTTCTCAAAATTCTCTGGTAAGTATCGTGTGCTGGATTTTAATAGACTATTAATGAGTGACTGAGTATAGTGGACGAATCTGCAACATGTTGCGTATTAGGTGCGGATGGGAATGTATGATTTGTACGCAAGCATCCGCATGTGTACAAATCACACATGAAAGGCAATGGGGACACACGGCAGTCCGCATCCGAGCGTAGGCACCGTGCATCCCCATGTTAAACATAGGGATGGGCGGTGCTTGTGCTCAGCTTGCGTTTGCCCGCCGCAATACGCAGCGGCGGAGAACGCAAGTCTGAAGCCAGCCTTAGGGATACATCCCCTTACATATAAATGGGGAATACACTCAATTTTCTTTGAGTCTTACCTGTGCAATGCCAAGATGTTTATGGCTATTTCAATTTGACAAGATTAAAAAACATAAATTAATATAAGTTCATGATAAAAACTTTTTATATCAAAATTTATATAAAAAAGTATAACACTGTTTGAATGTGCTATATTGCATTGAGGATTTTCCTGACGCTGATAACACAGGTTGCTTCTAATAGCTTGTACCACATTCCAGATTCTGACGGTTGTGCCTATTAAACAGGAGGATATAGGCTTATCCTTAGTGTAAATACAAATACAATTGATTAATGCGTATATTTAGAACTAAATTTATTACATAAAATATTTACCTTTTCTTCTTGTGTGCCATGCTTTTTTGTTGAGGGCGTGTCTATCCTATTTGTTGCTTGTTTGAGCCGACTGTCAGCCTATCAACCAACGCGTTTCCAAGGAATTCCTTCGAAACGTGAATATGATAGGCTTGACAGTTGGCTGCCGCATGCGTAATACTCCCTGCACTAATTCCGCCCCTGACACGTGACTCTGACATCAGACGCCATCTGACAGGCGTGATTCTCGGAGCACACCGCCGCCGGCCACGGCGTGGTTCTCCGATTATAATTCCGCCTGCAACTCCTTGCTGTGCCCTTTAGCAGGGCACCTAAAACCCAGACATAAGACCTGCACGATAAAACTGAGACATCACGTGAACAGTACGATCTGGGTGCAGAGCATGGAAGACCTGGGCCCAATTAATCCAGCAGGTAAAACTCCAAGGTACACTATACTACAATATTAAGTTGCTTGTAAGCACTGTTTAACAACTCAGTATATGAGTAATGGTCCGTTGCAGTTGTATTCACCTTGGTACAAGAATCCATACTCACCATATTGCAAACCTCCAAGCCATCTAAAGCGATATTTTGCAGTTAGTTATCGTTTAGTAGCAGAAATGAATAATTATTACCATTAGCTATAAACTCATTTATATGTATACTTCTTGTGCACAAAAGGTCTGACTGCATATGGGGAAACAATTAACCATTTGCTTGTCAGAGCACAACACTTAATCAAGGTAACTATCTAAAAAAAATTAGTGTAGACAATAAAATTTGAACAATACCCTTTCAAGCATACCCTGGATATATAGACTAAAGGGGGTGTCACACGCGTCAATGTCGTCAGCGAGATGATCGCTGACGACATTGACGGCTGATTGCTGGTGAGCTGTCACACAGACAGACTCACCAGCGATCAATTGACCAGTGACATCATGGAAACGATTTAAATATCGTTTCCACGATGTCCTGCTCCCGCTGCCAGCCTGCTGGAAGCGGGAGCAGGCTGGTCTCCAAGGTAAACTGCGGGTAACTAGGCAGCGCGCGCTGCCTAGATACCCGACGTGTACCTTAGTTACCAGCCTCCTCCGCTCACCCGGTGAGCGGAGGAGGCTGGTAACTAAGGTACACAGTGGGTATCTAGGCAGCGCGCGCTGCCTAGTTACCCGCAGTGTACCTTGGATACCAGCTCCCAGCGCTTGTGAGAGGCGCTGGGAGCTGGAATATCGCTAGTCCCGGTGTCACACGCAGCGATGCTGCGTGTCCACCGGGCGACAATCGCCAGGTTTCTGAGCTGGTTCTGAAACCTGGCGATCATCAACCAGCGATTTATCGCTGGTTGATGCAGTATGTCACACGCGTCAATATCGCTGCAACGTCACGTGCAGCCGATATCGTGCAGGCGATATTGACGCGTGTGACACCCCCTTAAGATAGAGGAAGATGTTTCAGTACCTGGTTTAAATGGATCCTGTTTTTAACTTTAAACCCCCAAGTTATTTGTGGATCTTTAAAACATAAGCCAGTTCATCCCTTTCTGACCCCAAACAACTGCACTGCAAGCAAGAAATTGTGCTTTTGTGTTTTGAAGTTGCATCTGGCGTGTGTTGTGGTGAGACGATACACTTCTAGCTTCTCCCCCTGGTGCTGTATTTGCTACCTAGCAGCACTTTCCCCTGGCTGATTGACAGGTCAATGGCCATGTAGCAGAGCAAACAATCTGTCAATCAGCCAGAGGAGGGTGGTGCTTGGTAGGAAATGCAGCATGAACAGAGAAGCTAGAAACATATTGTCACACAAAAATACACTTACACATATATATACAAAACTTCAAAATGTGATTTCTGGCTGCTGTGGATTAGTTTTGGGGTAATACAGAAAACAACTTCCTTATCTTTTAGCCCTTGCCGACATATGTGATATGCCAGCTCTATGATTTTGATGCTGACTCGCAAGCCAACACACAAATTTCCGGCAGATGATGGCCATCATCTGCCTCTAACAGCTTAGGGTGGAGTGGAGTTTAAATCACCCATTCCCCACCTCATTTAAATTAAATAAATAACTAAAAATAGACACATATAAGGTATGGCTACATTCCTAAAAGTCTGATCTATCAAAATATAAAATTAATGAACCAAATCGGTAAAAGGTGTAATGAGAAAAAAATCTAAACGCCACAATTATGTTTTTTCGACCACCTCAACACTACAATAAGAGGGGATCAAAGCATCGTACCTACCCCAATATGGTTTAGATAAAACCATCAAGCAAATGTGGCGCCCCTGCGTCCAGGAGGCCACAAAGGGAACTGCAGCCAGGCAGGTAGGACACTTGTTGCACACCAACACCCTCACAGCCCACACAACCCACGTGTAAGAGAAGGCAACATCCAGCCCTGAGATTAGAACTCTATGAGATTGAGGGGTGGTGGATCAGAGGAGTGGGTTGGGCACACCAGAAGTCAGGTGACTTGAGAATATATAGTGAGGGGGAGGAGTGAAGGAAGTTAGTAGGCTCAAGGTGCCGAGATGCAAAGACCAGAAGCTGAGCTGTAAAGACAGAAAGACAATCACACATCCTGTGAGTGCAAGGCTAGGAGCGCAGAATCCGTACTGAGCCAGTGTGAGCCAGAGGGGAGAGAAAGCCCGTCCGACACTGATGCCACCAGGAGTGTGACGGAACAGAGAGGGACGGTGGAACCCGTGCCCTAGACAGCAGCTAAAGCCACTGACTGCAGGCAGAGAAGTCCCTCCTATGATACCGAGAGGAGCAGAATGAAGGAGCCTGGTAGAGCCTCGTGCTGAGGACTGCTGGAGGCTGGGCTGAGTAGAGTGTCGGCTCTAGAGGGGACCGCAGTTTACCCAGAATCCCCAAACAACACGACGGGGGACCACAGCTCCACGTTAGGGTCCCCAACCCAAAGGACAGGCAGCTCAGTGACAACCCGGAGGGCCCACCAGGGGTCCGAGTCACCGCCATACTGTCCAGCGCACCACACACCACCCGTACAGACGGAGACCATAGACAGCCCGGAGAGGACACTACAGACTGTGTGAGGGGTCACAGAGAGAGAGGCCTGGCTGCAGAGCAAAGGGAACCCAGGAGGGAGAATGTGCCCATGTATTGAGAACTGTGCTTGAACTGTAAGAACAGCAACTGACTTGTAAACTGCTTGAAGAAGTGAGAGTAAAAGACACGGAAAACCCTGAATTCGCCTCTCTTGTCAGTCTCTATCTGCAGACCATTCCTCCCATACAGGTTGCAGCAGATTCCCTCCTACAGAGCTACAAGCCTGTCAGCACCAGCAAGGAAGAGAGATCCTGCAGCGTCTGCAAAGTAAGTGTCCTGGACAATTCCACAACCCTTAACTCTTACTGCCCCGGGGGATACAGTTCTTCCCACTGGAACTATAACATCTCCGCTGCCACTCCATCACCCCCGGAGGTTCTGCAGCAGCGGCGGCCCCCATCACTGGCCGCATCAAGTGGGTGGCGTCACGAGTGGCATTTCCCCTGTAAATATTCCCCTTTATTTGCCGAGCCAGGGACACGGTCCGGACTAAGCCACCCGTGACTTCCCCAGCACCATCCGGTCCGGCACCGAGTACCTCCGTCCCGTGGGGCCCGACACAAAAGCAAAAGCCCCATCAGCCAAAGAGTTAAAATGTTACGAGTCTGGTAAAATGGCGACAAGAATTATTTGTTTTTTTTTACAAATTTCAGAATTTTTTTTACCACTAAGATAAAAAAAAATGCAAGTTTGGTATTGCTGCATTTGTAATGACATGGAAAATCTTGTTGTTGAGTAATTTTTACCGTGTAGTGAACACTGTAAATAAAAAAGATGTTAACATTATTGTGGAATTGCGATTTTGTCTGTGATTATGTCAAACTTGGAATTTTTCCCTATTTTCCATAACATGATGAAATGCCAGACAAAAGTACAACTCATCCTGCAACAAATAAGCTCTCATATGGCTATGTGGATGGAAAAATAAAAAAATCAAGATGCATCTTTCAAACTCAATAAAACACTCCTTTTTTTTTTTTTGTTGCAAAAAAAAAAAAAAAAAGAAAAAGAAAAAAACTGCTATGGCTCTTGGAAGAACAGGAGGGAAAAATGAAACATCAAAAATAGGCATGTCATGAAGGGGTTAAAAAGCTGCACAATCATGTAAAAGATTTTGACAGGTTCCCTTTTCGATAATTGAATAATAGAAGTGTCACATTCCCTTTAATCTGTCTATGACATTTTGTATCTCACTGTAATGTTTACACTCCATTTTATGAATATGATCTAGTATTACCGTATTTGCTTCTTTTAGGGAACAATCCTCTCCATTTTCAACGTTAATTGTGGCAGAATTATTTCTTGCACTATAATCCACTAAACACATTTAAAACCTACTCTGATAAATAGAAATACCAGCCACTGGTTGACAATAGCACTTATTTTTGGTTACCGGGTAGTTATTAATTGTTATTATTCTCCATTTAATTACACACCATTTGTGGCAGATCTTGTATAGAGCACAATGTGACTGTAATTACAGGTGACCCTAGCTAAGTAGCATTCTAAATGCCAGAATGATGGGAAATCCAGTAATTAGTGTGTCAGTCTCTTATGTTTATGACTACCCCCACGTCACTTGAAACAAACACAGGAAGTTTCCGATTGCTTTCAGTGCTCTCCAGGAATACCTTTTTAATTGGTGATGATCTTGCAAAAATACAGACATAGCATTAAGTTACTCTAAGTGTATGAAATATTTATACCGTGTAAGCCAGTAGATAGAAAAATATATTGCAATCTGAGAGTCCTCAGTGGTTGATACCTTAGACCGGGCAAAAATTCAGAACAACAATGAATTTTCATCGCCACTGAATAAAAGAAAGACATATGGATCTACCTGTAGCGAACCATTTTTGCAGCCCTGACCACAGTATAACAGTATGAGTCTGCTCATTCTAAAAAGCAACTTCAAATCTCAGAGAGAGAGAAGAATTTGGGAATACAAATTGATAATGACCTTTGACACATTCAAAACAGGATTACATGCTTCACATGGATTCATGCGATTTTATATAAAATGAAAGGACATTTGGGGATATCACATCTTGCAACAGACTCGGGTTAGAGGACTATGAACTTTTGACACTTCTTCCTCATACCTTTGAATTTTGGTTTCACCTTCCCAGCTCCTACCCTCCCCCCCCCCAGCCTGACTCTGTTTTACGTCACCTGTTGTATTTAATGCACCATCTAATCCTGTTTAAGTATAGTATATATGTATGTGTCTTCAGAGTTTGTGTCATTATCAGCCAGATGAAGAGGTGACCCGAAAGCTTGCTTCACTTACCATCTTTTCAGTTAACAACCACTGAGTGCAATATATTTTTTCAAGGGTATAAGCAGACAGCTCGGAAGCACTGCATCTTGGCCACAGTGTCTTTAAGCCTGAGGAAAGCCATGGGTGAATGCAGGGTGAGCGCAGCCGCCCTGTGCCCATGCTCTGCGTTTGGTGTGCAGTACAGCTTTTCCCTGCATTCACCCACTGGGGCTCACTTCCGATTGCGCAGCAATAAATGAACATGCAGCGGATATACAGAAGCACAGCAACCCGCACTACAGCTGAAATAACACTCCGGTGGGGAGAAGCACAGCAGGCAAGAGATCTCTAGAAATCTCATCCACTGTGCTTGTACTGCACAATACAGCATTATGGATGGAGCACAAAAAAGCTGCGTCCATAACGCTGCAAACCATGATCATGTACATGCACCCTAAGGGTACGCTCACACCTGCATGTAAACTCGGTGACTGCAATACGATAAAACATTAGTTTGCACTTGCAACCAGGACCACCAACAGGGCCTTACTGGCGTGACTCCATTGAGGTGCCTGATGACTCATGGGTAAACAAGGGGGCCCAGGCCGCGGATGCCATGGGGCGGGGCCGTTTACCTCACAGCATGGAGCCCTCCCAATCAGGAACGGACGCTGCAGCAGGCAGGAACAGGCTGTAGAGGCAGTGGGAGGTCACATGGGCACGCTCATAAGGCTGATATAATATTTACTGCATTTGCCCCGTCCATCAGCTCAGCACTGAAGCCGGCGCAGGATTGTAGATTTATGCTATATGGAGGATAATAGACACTACAGTATGTTATATGGAGGGAAATAGAGGCTGCATTATTCTATATGAAAAATTATAGAGACCACATTATGCTATCTGTAGGATAATAGAGGCCACAGTATGCCATACGGTGGATTGTCGAAGCTACAGTATGCTATATGGAGGATTTATAGAGGCTACATTATGCTATATGGAAAATTAAAAAGGCTACATTATGCTATATGGATGATTCTAGAAGATGCATTAAGCTAGTTGGAGGACTATAGAGGCTACAATATGCTATATGGAGGATTATAGAGGCTGCATTATGCTATATGGAGGACTATAGAGGCTACATTATGCTATACACAGGATTAGAGAGGCCATAGTATGGTATATGTAGGGTTATAGAGACAGCATTATGATATATGTAGAATGTGTAAGTGGGTTAAGAGCTGGCTTAGTGATAGGAAACAAAGGGTGGTCATTAATGGAACACACTCAGAATGGGTCACAGTTAACAGTGGGGTACCACAGGGGTCAGTGTTGGGCCCATTTCTTTTTAATATATATTTTTAATGACCTTGTGGGGTGCATACAGAGTAGAATCTCAATATTTGCAGATGACACTAAACTCTGCAGGGTAATCAATACAGAGGAGGACAATTTTATATTACAGGAGGATTTATGTAAACTAGAAGCTTGGGCAAATGAGCTTTAATGGGGATAAATGTAAGGTCATGCACTTGGGCAGAGGAAATAAAATGTATAATTATGTTCTTAATTGTAAAACACTGGGCAAAACTATCACTGAAAAAGACCTGGGTGTATGGGTAGATGACAAACTCACATTTAGTGGCCAGTGTCAGGCAGCTGCTGCAAAGGCAAATAAAATAATGGGATGCATTAAAAGAGGCATATATGCTCATGAGGAGAACATAATTTTACCTCTATTCAGGTCACTAGTGCGACCACACTTAGAATACTGTGTACAATTCTGGTCTCCGATGTATAAGAAAGACATAGCTGAACTAGAGCGGGTCCAGAGAAGAGCGACAAAAGTCATTAGAGGACTAAGGGGTCTGCAATACCAAGACAGGTTATTAAACTTGGGGTTATTTTATTTAGCTTGGAAAAACGAAGGCTTAGGGGTGATCTTATAATAATGTATAAATATATGAGGAGACAGTACAGAGACCTTTTTAATGATCTCTTTACTCTTAGACCTGAGACGAGGACAAGGGGGCATCCTCTACGTCTGGAGGAAAGAAGGTTTAATCATAATCACAGACGTGGATTCTTTACTGTAAGAGCAGTGAGACTATGGAACTCTCTGCCACATGATGTTGTAATGAGTGACTCACTACTAACATTTAAGAAGGGCCTGGATGCCTTTCTTGAAAACTATAATATTACCAGTTATACATACTAGATTCTTCGATAGGGCGTTGATCCAGGGAACTAGTCTGATTGCGTATGTGGAGTCAGGAAGGAATTTTATCCCCAATGTGGAGCTTAGTGTTGCCACATGGGTCTTTTTGCCTTCCTCTGGATCAACATGTTAGGCTATGGGTTGAACTAGATGGACTTAAAGTTTTCCTTCAACCTTAAAAACTATGTTACTATGTTACTATGTTAATTATAGAGGCTACATTAAGCAATATGAGGACTACAGAGACCACAGTATGCTATATGAAGGATTATAGAGACCAAATTATGCTATATGCAGGATTATAGAGGCTGAATTATGCTATATGGAAGATTATAGGGGCTATATTATGCTATATGGAGGATTACAAAGTCCATCACAGGGACCAGTGAAACCTGGAGCTGGCCCTGTGTATAAACAAAAGCTCAGAATAATCATACCACACTACTCAGTAATACCATGCTTCTCACTGCCTCTGCAAGAAACAACAGCAAAAGAAGTCTCTAACTTTTGGTGGATTGTGTTCCACGACAGAGCAGCTGTACTAAAGCATTAAACCACCATGATTGTGACACCTGCCTGCAAAGCTCAGCTCACCCCCTCAATGGGTGGGGGTCCAGGGAAGGGGGGTGGGAATATTGTACATCCCTGTGGCTCCTGCAGAGCTCAGATCATCTTCAGTCTATGTGTCCCCCATAGCCCTCTGAAGTACTGTGTATGCCCTCAGTGTCACCTGTGTGATGTATATACAGCAGTCTCCTTTGTGATGTATATGATTTACAAAACTTACTATCACAGAGATGACTGTGCTCCCGACTAACACAAACCAATCTATCTGTATATGTGATTTGGAGTTTGATGGGAACTGTTAATGTTTTATTGGTGAGGATGTGGCACAGAAGTAGAGTTTTTCTAATAGTGGGAGGTTGAGCTAATGTGGAGTCTCACAGGGGGCCCAAAATTTTGTCAGCGAGGGACCCCAAAATTCCTAGTGGCAGCCCTGCTCGCAAAAAGGATAAACTATAGTACAATGCCCATCTGCAAGTTTTTCCTCAGCGAGAAACTTGACAAGGAAAATTTTCAGCATGCTGCGTTTGGCAGGGTATCTCAAAGAGGTATCCCTACTGCAAGTGAATAAGTGTGAGAAAAAAATTGCACAGCACACGAACGGCATTTTTAGCATGGTCTTTCCCATGCTGTAAAAAATTAGAGTAGACAGACAGACGGACAGATAAATTGATATATACATTTTACTGTTTGGGGCCACAAGGGAATGGGTACTCAGGTCTCGGCCGGTCAGTTGCAAGGGAAGTCACGGGTGGTCTGTGCCCGAGCCTGTACCCTTGGGTGACAATAAAAAGTTTATATTTACAAGGATAGGGATTGTCAGTTGTGATGCCACCTGTAGATTCCGGTGAGGGCACCGGCGCTGCTTGGGCCTCTGGGGTGATGGGTGGCAGCAAGATGGAGTGGCTCCCTACAGGAGGAGCAGAGTCCCCGGGGCGTTGGAAGTAGGAATGGATGGTGGAATAGGGCAGCACAGTCATTTCTGTACAGGTTTGGAGTAGGGGAGCGTAGTTGGTGTGGTGTAGAATGAGTGGAAGGAGGGACACGCACACATTAAAGTTTTTTGGTACCTTTACTGATGACGGGTTACAGGTACACACGTCCGGAGTGAAGGAAAACACCTTGGGATCTCCACAGCGAGTAGGGTTGTAGGCCTCCTTATTCTGCTTTCCTGTTCTGAGTCTGGCAGGTATGGAACCTAACCGGACTGTTACTTCTCTCTCTCCACACTCTGGTTGCTGTACTGAGGGCTCTCTCTTGGGCCACCGCCGTCTCTCTCTCCACGGTCCCTGGCTCTCAATTGTTGGTGCTGCGGGTTTCCCCTGCATTCTCTGCTGGGTCTATCTCCTCTGTCCCCTGCAGACTCGGGCTCCATTGACCAGTGTTCTGGTGGGGTGAGCAGGAATAGCTCCTCTGCCCCTGGTAAAGTGTTTCTCGCCTTTGCCTTCGATCCCTACTCTGTGGGTCCTCACATTGGCTCTGGTGTGTACTGGTTTTGGGCCTAGCCCGGCTCCGGTACCAGTTTCAACTTCCTATTCTCTGAGCTGACCTTCACATTTCTGTAGTGACTGCACACTCTGGCTAATTTCCCTCCAGCACCTGTATTTATTGGGGATCTGGATTAAGGGCAGCCAGTTGAGCTCCCCCTACAGGTCTGGAGTGCAAGGTGTTGGGTGTTAGTGGTTACTCGCTGGGGGAAATCCTTCAGTGTCCTAGGGAAGCCTGTGGCCACCTGGTACAGGGTGCCACATTCCCCCCTAGTAAGCCTCAGTACTCCTGAACTGAGCAAAGTTTTTATTACATAAACATATGAACAATAATATCAACAATTATATACAGAGTCTCAAAATTCAAAATGTACAAAAACCATTGAAAAGTTTATAAAAACGGGAAAAATATGAAAAGCAGTCCTTACGGCGCTAGTCCATCCGCCGCAGGCTGTGAAAAAGTAAAGAAGTAGTTTTTAGCCACCACTAGTCCTGTGGCTGTAGTCCAGGGTTAAACAAATGGGAAATCCAGGGAAAAGGGTAAAGTCCAGCAGTAAAGTCTCTGATGGCTTTAAACACATGACAGGTTAACACACTTTACACAATTTCCCTATGGGTGTCTCTGCTTAGGAGGCTGGGTCTTACCTTCTTTCTACCCAAGGCACTTTCTATTCCCAACTTAATATGCTTGGGGCTGTGCCCAGTTCCTCCACCCTTCTATACACTACTATTTACTGTTTATTTACAGAAGTCACTATTTAACTCACTACTTTACACTTTAGCATGTTTATACCCACTCTCCATATCTAGATGGGGCCTGTCCTTGGGTACTGCGACATGACCAACGTGGACTAGGTGTTTCATGTGTACTAACTTCTGAATGAGGTGGTAAGGTAGGTAACTGTCTGCGAGGCCTTAGTCTTACTGTAGGACTTGCAGGTTCACCGATTGTAGGAATCTCTGGTTCCGGTACAACAGGCTGTACGTCTTGTACTTGAACGGGTTCTACTGATCTTCTTGGTTCTTCTGGTATTGGTTCTGGTTCTCCTACAGGTTGAACTGTAATTTGATTTTCCTCTGGTTGATAAAATGAGAGCACTGGTAGGGTATGTGCGCACGGGGGCGGGTTAGTGGCGGCGGCGGCTGGGCGGACCCGACAGGAAGCTCCGGAGCCGTCCACCGGCTTCCTGTCGGGTCGTGCTGCGGGTGACCGCGGGTGTGCGGCGGTGACAGCGGGTTAGCGCCGGCGATTCTGCAGCCGCTGGAAGCATACATGATTCTGCTTGCAGCCGCTGCAAGAACCGCCGGAATATAGAGCAATGCTCATTCTTTGCTAACCCGCTGGAACCGGCGGGTTAGCAACGATGAGCATGTGTAAACCGCCGCTGTGTGCACAGCGACTGTCGGTTACATAGGTTTCTATGTGAATCCAAACGCCGGTTTGGATTAACATAAATTTGCATGAAATTTATGTAAACCGACCGGCGGTTATCCGCTGCTAATCCGCCCTAAAACTCCCTGTGTGCACATACCCTTATTATGACTGCCGTTATATTGACTACAACCAAAGAAGGATATTGGATATACCACCCTCTTTTCAGGAATGATTCCAGAATACAAATAAGATTATATAAATATATATAACAATTTTATTTATATATTAAAAATTCATAAAAGCAGAGCACTCCCTCTTGAGGACCACAGAGACTCCACATCAATAATGACATCTCATATACAAGACAAATAACATTCATTGTATCACCAAACTATATGTATATACACAATTAATCACAATCATATAACTTGGCAAGATTCCATTAGGCCAGGATATCAAAATAGGGATTGAAAACAGACATGTTCTGCACATTCAATACAAATATTTGGAACACCAGCTTATTCGGGGGGAGCGGAAGAAGCGTGGTGCGAAACCATCGTAGGGGTGGAGGGACCGTGAGCACAGCCTAACATCAAATACCAGGTACTAACATTAACAGCTAAAGGAGGATCCTGGCTAGATAGGAAGATTTGGGAGGTTGTAAATGGGTAACTGTTCTGTTAGCGATTAGCATAAGCATTGCTGATGTTCTGTGGGTAATTAGGATAAGCATTGCTAGTGTTCCAAATATTTGTATTGAATGTGCAGAACAGGTCTGTTTTCAATCCCTATTTTGATATCCTGGCCTAATGGAATTTTGCCAAGTTATATATTGTGTATAATAACAATATTGTTTGGCGATAATAATGGATGTTATTTGTCTTGTACTATGCGATGTCATTATTGATGTGCAGTCTTTGTGGTCCCTCAAGAGGGAGTGCTCTGTTTTTATGAATTTTTGATATATAAATAAAGATTGTTATATATATTTATATAATCTTATTTGTATTCTTGAATCATTCCTGAAAAGAGTGTGGTATATCCAATATCCTTCTTTGGTTGTAGTATATGCATGTAGAGGAGTGACTACTTTATATCAGGGACTTGGTTCTCCGTTATATTGAGGCCAGTCTTCTGGTAAATCTCCTAGTTCAGTATGGATTACTCTCTCTCTTGTTTCTGTAACTGTTGTTAAATGGATTGGTTACTTCTGGTGGTTTGAATTGGTCAGGGCATTTCTTGAGATGATCCCTTGATACTGTTGAGGTTATTTGACCTTCATCACGGCTAATTACACAGGTTTTCGAGTTGTCAAAGTTGGATTGCATCACAGTGTTGGGTATCTTGATTTGGTTCTACAGTTCCCATTTCCAAGTCAATTGGGAGTTTTCCAGGTCTTGCTCGCATTAGGTATGCTGGTGCGTAGTTAGTAGAACTTAAAGGAATATGATTGTAGATATCCACTAAGTCAGGTAGTTTTTCTGGCCACTGATTCCTTTCTTCAACTGGTAAAATCTTTAACATGTCGATGACAATGTTGTTCATTTTCTCACAAAGACCATTTGTTTGCGGATGATACGGTGTGGTTCTTATTTTCTTGCATCCATACAATCGTAGGAACTCTTGGAATAGTTGTGATTCAAAGGCGGAACCTTGATCTGTTAGTACCTGAACTGGGTACCCGTGCGGTCGACAGAAACAATTCTGGAAGGTTTTGGCTGCTTCTTCTGCAGTTAAATCTTTAACTGGTGCTACTACTAAGAATCTGGAGTAGTGGTCAACCATGGTAAGTGCATAGGTATACCCTGTTCTGCTGGGTGTTAGCTTCACATGATCTAGAGCCATGATCTCAAGAGGCTTCTTGGTGATGATTGGTTGCAATGGAGCTTTCTGGCTTTGCTGGTCCTTTCTTCTCAGGTGACACGGTCCACAGTTCTTACACCATCTATCAATGGAACTTCTCATGCCGACCCAGTAAAAGCGATCTTTCAGCAACATCTCCAGTTTCTTCCAACCAAAGTGTCCTGCATCATTGTGATAAGCTTCTAGTACCATCTGTACATCTCTTTTTGGAACCACGATTTGCCAGATCACTTCATGGGTTCTGGGATTAAGGTGCGTCTGCACACCTTACCTTGATAGATGAACAATTTTCCTTTCTCTTTCCATAGGCGCTTGGCATCTTGTGGAGCATCTGGGCTTAGACAGGAGTGTCTATGGTTATTAGCTCTTTGATTAAACCAACAGCCGGGTCACTGTCCTGGGTCTCTTTCCAGTTATGGTGAGATAACGGGTTTACTGTTTTCTCTTGACGTCTTTGGCTTGCCTGATGACATGAAGATGGGCTTGGACAGTGTAAGGCTGGTAACTCCACTCCTTCTAACTCATCCACGTCTTCTCCCACATCTGGTAGATTAGGCATTCTGGATAGGGCATCAGCGTTGCCGTTCTTATGACCTGCCCGGTACTTGACAGTGAAGTCGTAGTTGGACAATCTGGCCATCCAGCGCTGCTCCTTGACTCCCAGCTTCGCAGTCTCTAAATGAGTTAGAGGGTTATTTTCGGTGAAAGTCGTGAACTTGGAGGACGCCAGGTAGTGTTTGAACCATTCTGTGATTGCCCAGACTAAGGCTAAGAACTCCAACTTGTAGAAACTATAATTCTCTGGATTCCTCTCAGTCGGATGGAGCTTCCTGCTGGCGTAGGCTATCACTTTCTCTTTACCTTTCTGTCTCTGTGCCAAGACAGCTCCTAAGCCCTCGTTGCTGGCATCGGTGTATAGCAGAAACGGTAAACTGTAGTCGGGTAGGCCAGGATCTCTTCTCCAGTGAGGGCATCTTTCAGCTGCTGGAAAGACTCTTCTTGTTCTGGTCCTCACCAGAATGGAGGACCCCTGATCTTGCCTTCTTAGGATTGACCCACCAGGAGATCTTGCATGGGCGCTGCCATCTTCGTATAGCCCTTGATGAGCCTCCTGTAGTACTCGACCAGTCCCAAGAATTGACGTACCTCTCTGAAGGTGGTTGGTGCTGGCCAGTTCTTGATGATTGTGACCCTGTCCGAGTCCGGTGCTACGCCTTCTGCACTGACCACATGTCTAAGGTACTGAACTTTGGGTTTTAACAGGTGACATTTTGAAGGTTTCAACTTCATTCCATCCATTGCACTACTGCACACATGTACTTATCTCTGTCCTGCTGAGGGCAGAGTAAAGTACTGTAGTGCAAAGGTGCGTCGCCCCTGTGTCTGGTCGCCACAAATGTATTTCTTTAACATCGTTTGTAATGCTATTTCTGAGGAGAATTGGAGCTCCCTCTGCTGAATGTCTGAAGGGAATTCACCAATCAAAGGAGTAACAAAAACTACAGGAAAATCTCATAAAATCAATAATGTATTGATATGCTTTAAAAATAAAATTAAAATATCAATCCAGTGTAAACTAAGTGAAAACTAACACAAGTAAAGCACCCACCCCCACACACAATTGACAAACAAAGCAAAAAGATCTCAAAGTCAAATTAAAGGGCAGAAGAAATTCCAGACGTATTTGTCTCTGTCCGTTGTCAAGTCACAGTAAATAAAAGTTAGGTGTACTCATAGAAAGCAGTAAGTGATCATACATGTCGTTACTGGAACAAAAGGTATAGATCGATAATCATCTACAAAGACTGCTGCAGACTGTCTCTAGCCCCCTGTAAGCTGTTAAGACTTTATAAAGTGTATAGATAAGGAGCCCAGAGGGACTTACTCAGTAATGAGTTATCACTGTTGCTGGTGTTCTCCCCACCTCCAGCCCTCTCTGTGCCACCTCTTGTTCAGCCTCTTTATGTGTCTACCCCCCTCCCTGTCTCCATACTTCTGTGTACCACCTCCAGCCCTCTCTTTGCCACCTTTTGTTCAGCCTCCTTTACGTGTCGACCTCCTCCTCGCTTGCAGACTTATGTGTACCACCTCCAGCCCTCTCTTTGCCACCTCTTATTCAGCCTGCTTTATGTGTCTGACCCCCTCCCCGCTTTCAGCCTTCTGTGTACCACCTGCAGCCCTCTCTTGCTCAGCCTCCTGTATGTGTCATCGCTGAGAGCTGGAAGTGGCACAGAGAGGGCTGGAGGCGGGGAGGACACCAGGGAGCAGCGATGACTCATTACTGAGTGAGTCCCTCCTGACTCATTATCTGTACACTTTATAAAGTCTTTTTAACAACTTACAGGGGGGCTAGAGACTTGGGGGATCCCTTCCCTGAATGCAGCAGACACACTGCATTCAGTGCTGTATTCAGTTAGCATGGCACCAGGGGGGTGACAGGTCCTCTTTAATTAGTTTAGGGCTTTCCATCTACAACACTTCAAGAGTAGAGTTAGACTAGCTTCACACACGGTCTTTGGCTGTCAGGGTGGATCCTGTTTTTTGCAGGATCCACCGGACAGAACCTATCAGGACAGGATGTATAGAAAGTGTGGGCAAATATGGTCACGGATCCTGTTTTTTTCAGGATTCATTTTCTGCCGCTGTCCATGGTGCTGTAGTCTGCCTGTGTCTGCTCTGCCATGTTATTGGTGCTGAAATCACAGCCTGTGCAGGAAGTAGTGCTGTCCATGGTGCTGAAGTTTGCACGACAGGATTTCTGAGCATGCTCTGTGCTTAAAATCAGATCCGGGAAACACACTGATTCTTTCACAGATCCGGCACCCATAGACTCTAATGTTATTAGTGCCAGATCTCCCCGGATCCGAGACTGTTTTTGTCCTGTTTTTTCACCGGAGCCCAAAAACGTTGCAGTCTCCGATTTTGGGCATCATGAAAAACAGGACAGAAACGGATCCTGTACTGAATACACAAAACAAGATGGGCCTTTATGACCAATTCGGCACCATAGAAATAAATGGGAGGCCAAAACGGATCCAGTTCTGTCCTTTTCAAAATGGACAGAACAGGATTCAAAAAATGTGGTGTGAAGCCAGCCTAAGACTATATTCAGACTGTGCATTTTTTTGCAGTCTACTGCATAAAACAGATCAGTCAAATGAATTCCAAGCCAAGTCAATGGGTTTTGACTTTTGGACATTCAGACTGAATGTAGACTAAGGCTACATTCAGACTGCATTTTTTTCTCTTCTGTTCTGCCTCGTTTTTAGCTGCAAAACAGGAGCAGTCAAAAAAACGCACCCAAAAAAACAGATCAGTTTTTTAATCCATTTTTTGATCCATTTTTGAGTGCTGCATTTTTTTCCCATTTTGAAGGACTGCTATGGAAAAAAAAGCTGGAGAAAAACACAACACAAATTGACATGTCATTTTCAAGAACGGAGCTCTCCTAAAGTGAAAAAAACAGATCACTTTAGAAGAGCACAGTCTGAATGGCAAAAATGAAAACCCATAGACTTTGCTGGGATGTCATTTGAGTGATCCGTTTTCTGCACTGCAAAAAATGGATCATAAAAGCACAGTGTGAATGTAGGCTAAGAGGATAAAAAATTGATAACATGGCCACCAGGTGATGGCTCCACTGAATCTGCCCATGAGTTTTGTCTCTTCTAATCAAAAGAAGCAGTCATTTCATGGTTATAACAATATCATCGTTTCACAGTATAGACCCTTGACATAATAAGGTGACCTAACAAATTGTAAGCCAGGACTACCATAAATAGATAGGAAAGAGCACAACAGAAGGTTAAGGGCCCGTTACACGTTTCAATGTGTCGGCGAACTGACCAATGATCCCACTTGACCTACATCGCTGGAACGACGTTCAATGATCGCTAGTGAGGTGTCACACATACTGATATCGAGAACGACGCTGCAACGATTCCATGGCAAGCGAACGATACTTGCGGTCGTTTGGTCGCCTACGTCCTTCAGTTCTGAATAGATGAAGTCGTAAATGACATCATTATCAAGGTGTCACACACACCGATGCTGCAGATTGAATGAACAATGATCGACTGATTTATGGTCTGGTTCATAAACCTCCGATCAACGATCAGCCGGCTTAGGGTGCCTTCACACTGGGCGAGATCCGGTCCGGGGCTGTCCAGGATGACCCTGACAGCCGCGGACCAGATCAGCACACAGGACTGGAGGGTTAATCTGCCCTCTGGTCCAGTGTGCAGCTGCACACAGCTGCAGCCACTGACAGGTCAGGACCGCTGCGCCCGCGGTCCTGACTTATCACCAGCGGGAACTGCATGTGACTGTATACCGGACTGGAGGGCAAATTAGCCCTCCAGTCCTGTGTGCTGATCCGGTCCGCGGCTGTCAGGGTCATCCCGGACAGCCCTGGACCGGATCGTGCCGCAGTGTGAAGGCACCCTTATTGTTGGTTGATTATACGGGTCACACGCAACGACATTGTTATGATATCGTAACGTGTAGCAGGACCTTTACAAATGCAAAAGGGTGAGGATAATGCAATCTTGTCAGGATACAATTGATGATTAATTAAGGTAATTAAAGATCACATTCTAAAGGTACCCTAAAGGCCCCGTCACACGTGTCAACCAAAGCTGCGATGTCGGAAGCGATGTGCGGGTGCGCGGTCGCTTCCAACATCGCAGCCTTGGTGTCACCCGGCAACATGTTGTCAGTGACGCCGCAGCGATGTGGGCGCAGCCATCGCTCGCTGAGCTGGGATCAACCCAGCAGCGATCCGCAGCAATCGACTATTGTGCTATGTGTGTCAGTCGGCGCAATCCAACCTAATCGCTGGTTGCAGATTGTACAGGTGTTACGTTCATCCCTGTAAACCGTTAACCTGCGAACCAGCGATAAATCGCAGTTGCGTCGCGCTGTCACACAGCACGACCACACTGCGATATCGCTAGCGACATCGCTATGCGTCACTTTTCGGCGATGTCGCTAGCGACATTGACACGTGACACGGCCTTTACACACTTCAATGTTGTTAAGATATCACCAACGATCTCACGGGAGCGCGGTCGTTAGGACATCTTTTTGACATCGATGGTGAGATGTCATACGTCTAGATATCGTGGACGACTGCACCAACGATGTAGCGAGCAGGTATTGTTCACAGAACCCAGCGAACGATGCTTGCTCACTGTTGTGAATAGGCGAAGTCGTTAACGACATCGTTATCGGCAGTGTCACACATGCAGCAGGTTGACTGATCGAGGATCAGTTGATTTGAGAACATGTTCTCAAATCTGCGATCAACGATTCCAATGATTTATTGTAGTTGTATCTCGGTGTTACACGCAACAACGTACTAACAATGTCGTTTCAACGACTCCAAACCCGTGGCATTTGAGCGATATCATTCACGATCTCGTACCGTGTAACGGGACCGTAAGGATATTTCCGTGTTTTATTTATTAAAATATTCCCATCAAAACTCAAGTTACGGAGGTAGAGGCATTTTTTTCTCTCTTTTTAACACTCGTATAGTGCACTGCTTTAACATATGAAACTGTAATCTTCTACATTTTAATAATTGCTGATTTTAAAAATGCATGACATATGGATGAAAAGAGATGAAAATCTGATAATTTTTTTTATATGCTTGTGTGAATTTAGACTAGTGACCAGAATGTCCATGTGTATGTGAAATTAATATTTATACTTACTATCTTCCAGGCCATCTGTATACTGGCAGGACAAGACAGACACACACTCTACTTGTAGTAAGTTCCTACACAATAACCATTGTATTCTGAAAATACATGTTTTATTCTATGATTACAAGGCCTTTGTCTGATTCTTTTTGTTTGGGTGATTTCTCAAAATGGTTTTCCTAGAATTTAGAAGCAGAAACTCTGACTTTATGGATTTCACTTTATAAAATCTTTTGATGTACTTGTGTTAGCAGATTGTCTCCATTTTGTCAAAAGATCATCATTTTATAATGGGTATTATCATCAAGCAAATTGGAATTTACTAATTATTAAAATCTTCAGCTGTCCTTGAAATATTACACTTTCCTTTTATCTACAGCTCATTGTCTTGGAAAGCAGAACATGCTGAACACTTACAAACTCTTTCTACTGAGCATGTAAGCACTGTTTTGAAGCTGGCTAGGCTCACTGGAATGCATTATTACCGTCTTATAGCAACCAGCTTTAAAACAGTATGTACAAGCTATCCAGCAGTGGTGTGTCTCCAAAGCAACCAGATCACAGAAAAGTGAAAGTGTTAATATCTCAAGAACAGCTGCAAATTTTAACCTCTTCACGACCAAGGTCATACATCTAACCCCTTGGCCGCCTCCCTCCCTTTGATGTGAGTTCACGCATCCCTGCACATGTCAGCTGATGTGATCATCTGATATGTTCAGCAAACAGGACCAATTGGATCAGAGTTCTGATTGGCACTGTTAATCCTATGGATCACACTGCTCTGTCAATCACTGATAGCGTGACCTAAAGCACCGTGGCGGGGATAGCGTTCTTACCCACTAGCAACGGTAGCCTCAATGCATTACCATAACATCGCAGGGTCAGCTGATGACCCAGGATGCTGTCATGACTCACTTCCAAGGGAGTAAAGTTGCCAAAGGAGAAACACACTCACCACTAATGCAGGATCACCAATTTCTAATCCAGATTACAAAATCCAACACCCAATGGATTTGGAATAACATGAATCAAATGAAGAAAAAGATTTGGATTTTCCTTTGGTTTAAAAATATTTAGAAAATCTTTATTCCATATTCAGTAAAAGAACAAGTCAGGGTAGGTTTGGAAACAGCAGTTGACACATTTCAGCATTACAGCGTCATAACTGACTAATAAAGTTTTTCAAAAGATTTTTAACCAAAGGAATCTATTTCTTCATTTGATTAATGACTCACATTCTGCCAGCAATGCCCGAGTGGCGTCACTGGCAGAATGCGATCATTTGTGCTTTGCAGAAGAATGGTAGAGCATCTCTCTACATAACACAAGTGATCAGACTGTGCAGTGCTGAGGTCCGTATAAAATAAAAGAAAGTAAAAAAAAAGAATATGAAAAAAATTAAAAAAACATAAAAGTTCATATCAACATCCTTTTACCTAATTGAAAATAAAATTATTTAATAAAATAAAATACAAATATTTTGAATCGACATGCTCAGGAATGATCGATCTATCAAAATATAAAATCAATTAATCAGATTTGTAAACTGTGTAACAGAAAAAAAGTCCAAATTACATTGTTTTTGGTCAGCGCAATATTGCAATAACAATTAAATGACAGGCAATCAAAACATCCCACCTACCCAAAAATGGCCTTAGGCTGGCTTTACACTACGGCTAGGATCCGATCCATGGCTATCCGCTTGAGGCAGACAGCCGCAGACTGGATCAGCACACAGAACTGGAGGGCTAATTTGCCGCCGCTGATATTTCAGGACCGCGGCTCGCGGGGAGCTAACCGCGGTCCTGAACTGTCAGGAGGGGCTGACGCTGAGCTTCAGCACCATGGAGCTGTCCCCTCTGACTGATCAGGAAAGCGGCTCCCTCCTTGCGAGCCGTGGTCCTGAGATATCAGCGGTGGCAGCTGCGCTGGCTGCACACCGGATCGGAGGGCAAATTAGCCCTCCAGTTCTGTGTGCTGATCCGGTCCGCGGCTATCTGTCTCAAGCGGACAGCCACGGATCGGATCCCAGCCGTAGAGTGAAGCCGGGCTTAGAAATGTAAGCCCAAGCTGCAAAAAATAAGCTGTCACACAACCCCAGGTCCTCAAAAATAAGACCGCTATGGGTCACGGAAAATAGCAATAAAAGCACTATTATTTTTCTTTAAATAATTCAGGATTTTCCTTTATAACTTAGATAAAAGTATGCATTTTTAGTATCTATGAACACGTATCGACCTGAAGCATCATACCAACAAGTCGGTTTTACCATATAGTGAACATAATAAATTTTAAAAAAATTGTGTAATAGCACTTTTTTTTGCAATTTCACCACACATGGATTTTTTTTCCCATTTTCCAGTACACTATATGGTAAAATGAATGATGTCATTCAAAAGTACAACTTGTCCTGCAAAAAACAAGCCCTATGTCTATATTTACAGAAAAACAAAAAAGTTATGGCTCTTAGAAGAAGGGAAGGGAAAAACAAAAACCAGAAAATCGCCTGGGGGTAAAGGAGTTTATACGAAGTAATTTAGAAAAATGTTTGTTTTTACAAGCACTGTCTGTCAATACCAATCTATTAAAATGAGGATAACTCTTTATCAAAGTTTTCTGTTTTTAGTAATTCAAGATCCTGCCATCTACAGACTGGCAGCAGATTACAGTTGTTTGTATTCAAAAATAGTGATGGTTGAACCTGAATTGTAAACTTTGGGGTCTGTACCGAACACCTAGTGTTCGGGCACAGACCCCCAAATGTAGACATTCCTGGGGATTCCAAGTTACAGTTCAAGTTCAGTTCGGGGATGGGGGAGCTGTAAAAAGAAGGAAAATAGTTATTAAATGGCATCGTTATAGGCATCGTCTGGCCACTTGTACTTTTGTGCACGCTGAAAATTACAGCCCCCATCTGCCCTTGAAAATGGCACATTCTTTCATAGCTCCATTTTCAGGCTCTTTACCCGGCTCTTCCAGCGGCCCTGGTAGTGTTAAAACACTGGATAAAAATGGGTTTGATGCCAGCTTTTATTGTGTCACCCAGATTACAGCTGTAGGTGAGCGGTTCTCATGGTAAGTAATCCGGGTGCTGTGAGAAATGTCTGCAAGCCCTGTCAGGGCCGTGGGGTACTCAGTAACCAGGCCGGTGTTTGCTTAGGAGGTCACAGTGGCGGTGACCTGGCTCTGTGGCCCTGGGAATGCAGAAAAAGGAGAATATTTACAGGGGATACGTTTGTGACGCCACCTGTGGTTATTCTGGTCAGGGTAACCAGCACTGCTATGGGACCTCTGGGGCCGGTGGAAAGGCAGCCTGGATGGTGTCGCTCACAGGTAAAGCATGGCCCCAGGGATTGGTATTAAAAGTCTATATAATGATGATGGTGTTGGTGCAGCAGTGCAGGAGGGCGCAGAGAATAACTGGAGGAGACCAGGGTTGCAGATCTTTACCTTTTACATGGCGATCACTCATGTTCACCTAACCGGGTGCCGTGCTCCTCCATGGCGCAGCCTGGCCAGCTCTCAGATGATACGGGGCCACTTCACCAAGACACCTTTCGTGAGCATTTCCTGGCCATCTCCCACACTGGCTGCACTCCTCTACCGCCCCATGTCTTCATGCGACAGGGTCCCTGTTGAGCAACTTCAAGATGTCCCCTGGCCCTAGGCCCTATATGGCCACCGTCTTGCAAAATGTCCATGGTTGTGGCTGCTGCCCATGCATGCCAGCAGCCTCTGGTTTTACTAGCTAAGGTTTCACTAGATTGGGGACAGTCCCCTCTGTGACCTGTCCCTCTGCCCAACTCGGGTCTGGCCAGATTTGGGGCACACAGGTGGTTCTCCCACTCCGTGTCCCCTAGGATTCCTCTTTCCTGCAGGGATCCTGCCTGCTCGATGTCCCAACTCCTTCTCCCCTACTCACACTGAGCCCTGACTTCCTGTCTAACTTTTTGTCCCTACCCCCTCTATCTACCCCCTCCTCCCCCTGCGGATGGGACCCTCCCTTAATAGGGTCCGCCCAGATCCCCAGGCCTGGAGTTGGGTGGTGTTAGGTGTAATTGAATGTGTCTTGGCTCAGCAACTCCTCTCACCTGAGCGCGGTAACATCACACCTGTGGAGTAGGTGTAATGTTACAGTGGGGACCAGTCCACAGGGGCGCCACATGTCATCTGAGTTCACAGCAAAGCCACATCAGCTGTGACCTTGAATGAACCCAATTTGATGTCACCACGATCATTGCCGAAGTCAGTTTCTCAGCATTGAATGTGGTGACATCAGAGTCGGTGTCCATCAAGTTTCACAGCTGATGCAGCTCTGTTGTGAACTTGGATGACCATTATCACGGCACCTGGATCACACCCGGATGACAGTATGAGCCTGCTAATCGCTGTGAACAGACATGTGTCTGCTCACAGTGGTGTAGCAGTGCTGAGCATGTTCGCTGAGGGACAGACTTGTGGATTATCATTGGAGGATTTCTTTATGGGTTATTAAGGATGGGAACAAGGGCTGACTTTGTCTTTTATTTAAATTAAAAGTTTTGTCTTGTCTCTTAAGGTACCTTTACACGCCGCCACTGTGGCTAGCAACAGGTATCCACCGCACATGTACGTTTTTAACGGTAGATACCGATCGCTGATGCCGCATATACACGCCGCCATTATGTTCTCCACGGAAGGTATCTTTGTTCCCCGGAAGTGCCGACAGGTGCCGCGGCTAACTTCCTGTTGAATACCTTCCCTGCTTTACACACCGCTACCACAAAGGAATATGGGTGTACATATTTTGCACCATAAGTAGGCATGACAGAGTTGTGTATTCCGTGATGCACAAGCGTTGATTGGACAACGCAATAGCATCATGATTGGCCAGCCTGCGCAGGAAGGCTGGCTAATACATGACGCCATTGCAATTGAGGACTGTGAATGGATAGTTCTTTAAATATGGTGCCCTGTGAAGGGACAGTAGCCCCCAGCAATGATCGTAGATGGGGCTTGGTATCCATGACGCCGTGGCACGTCACTGGGAGTTCACTAGGCGACGCAACATCCATGCCTGTGCCCCGTTTAGACGCCACTACCATGGCAATTGTACCTTTGTGTTGCCTTTGGTTTTTGAGCACGGCTCAGCAACAGGTATCTGAGTCAACTGCAGGACACCGGGAGGAACTGCCCTGTTTACACATTTCGTAGCAATTTCATTGCAACAGGCACAATTATCCCCAGTGCCTGGCAGTTGCTACCTTCCTGTGGTGGCGTGTAAAGGGGCCCTTATTCCAATTAAAAGATTTTTGTTTGTGTTGTTTTTTTTTTATCTTTTAGAGATTCACAGAAATCCAAGGTAAGAAATGAAAGACGGCACTCACCGGGTTAGTGCAGCTCGTGTTTATTCAACCCGAAGGTCACATCTGAGCAGGGAGAGGGAGTGGAGGCGGCGTACAACGGCATGCCGTTTCACGGTTTCTCTGCTTCAATAGGTCCTGTGCTCAGCGTGTGACGTCATATCCTCTTTCTTAATAGGGAGGATCTGCTCACGTCATCACCATAATACAAAGTGTTATATTAAAAACACAGCATAAATCAAAGTAGCATCGTAGCACAATACAAAACAAACCTACCATGGTATCAAACATAGAAAAAGGGCATAAAAAGAGGACTAGGTTTAGAACTCTTAAGGTACCGTCACACGCGGCAATATTGCTAGGCAATTTCACTGGCAATTTGCTGGTTGCAGTGAAATCATGGACACATTGTTCTATTTTGTTGCTGTGTACAAATGGAACAATGTGTCCATGATTTCACTGCAACCAGCAAATTGCCTAACTAAATTGTTGTGTGTGAAGGTACATTTATACATATAAGAGTTCTAAACCTATTAACAGAGTGTAATATTTTAGATCATTCTTTTAACATGATATTGGTTTAAAGGAGGGTTATATTGCGCCAGAATTTGAATGAGGGCAGGCATGCCCTTTTTCGGATCTGAGAGGATCACCCGCAGATCGTCTGCAAATGCCGCAGATTTATGGTGAACCTTCCGTATCTGAACCCCTTTCATCTCTGAATCTCGCTGAATATTGCGAAGGAGAGGCTCCATAACGAGTATAAAGAGAAGAGGTGACAGAGGCATCCCTGTCGTGTTCCATTATGTATTAAAAACGGATCTGACATAAGATTAATAATGCGCAACCTCACAGAGGAAGAGAGATATATGTTCAAGATTGCCTTGACCAGGGACACTGGAAAACGAAAGGCGATTAAAGCGTGACGTAAGAATGTCCAGTCCTCCCTGTCAAAGGCCTTGGCCTTCTCAGCATCGGTACTTAAGAGGACCAGTGGTGAGTTGTTAATCCTCGCATGCTGCAGTAGATACAGGATTCTACTTGCGTTATCTCTCCACTCTCTGCCCAGCACAAAACCCATCTGCTCCAAGGAGAGAAGATAAGGCAATACCCCTGCCAAACGCTTTGCTATCATGCTCACATAAATCTTTAGATCGACGTTTAGCAGTGATATAGGCCTTTAGGTCCCAAAAATGTGGGGTCTCTGCCCTCTTTATGCAAGAGGGTAATAAAGGTCTCAAGAGATTGGGGAGGAAAACAGCTACCATTCAATACTGCATTGCACATCTTAAATAGATGTGGGCCTAATTCAGAAAAAAAGGTTTTGTAATAAAGCGTCGAAAAACCATTTGGTCCAGGTGACTTCCCTTTAGGGCTCTCCGACAGGATGGACTGGAGTACGTCAAGGTTGAAAGGTTTGGTTAGAATTGCCTGCAGGTCGTCAGACAGTTGAGGTAGGGATAGGGATGAAAGGAAAGAATCAATGTCATACGTTCTCTGAAGTTTCGCCCCCTCCGGTTCATGAGGCCTGAGGTTGCATAAATCCTTATAAAAGGAGAGAAATGTCTATTGTGAATAAATGTGCGGGATAGGCGTTGTTTTATCAGCGACATCATCAGTTTTGAAGCCTTATCCCCATGAACTAGAAGACCGTTCCTCCAGGAAGCATAATATTTAGCATTTTGCTTATTAAGTAAATCTTTTAAGTGTTGTCTGTGAGTGGTCAGTTGGGCCAACAAGTCAGAAGTAAGCATCTGTTGATGCTGGACCTCCAGGTGGGCGATCTCATCGTATAGTATCTCTAATTCACCTCATGCAAATTCTGGCGCAATATAAACACCTCTCTAATTATAAGATTAATCCATGAAAATCAGAGTCCCTTAGCATAAATATTCCCAAATCTGTGATAGCTAACCTCAAACATAAATATCCATTTAAATGGCCACTTAAATATATTACACACTTAGGGATTAAAATGGGACATTCGACTAAAGACCTTCTTGACCTTAATGTACTTTCCACACTGGATAAAGCCACTGCAACTGTACTGTCCTGGAGGGTCTCTTTCCTTTCTTGGATTGGAAGAAAAAATGTATTGAAAAGTATAGTCCTTCCCAAATTTCTTTATTTATTCCAAATGCTACCTACACACATCCCTGACTGTATTCTTTGTAAAAACCATTCTTTTTTTTAACTTTATTTGGAACAACAGGACACTCCAGATCAGTTCCACAGCACTAATATTACATGATCTAATGGAGGTATGGGTGCCCCAGACATTTTTAAATACTATAAAGCTGCCATGCTCACTAAGGTACTAGACTGGATCAGAGGCCCTGCAAATAAATTATGGATACCTATTGAGGACCACTTAATGCAACCTTCATTGAGTTCCCAAGCTTTATTGCTAGATTTCCATGAAAAAACTCACCTTCCATCAAATGACATAACTAGAGCTGTCCTGCGCATATGGCAGAAGGAACACTATCAAATGATTCCCCCACTGTCACCTATTATTACAGTTCAGGACATCGTCGGATCCTTCCACCTGAAAATGCAGACGAACACCGGATCCAATTTGAACCCCTCCCTGCAACACACCATACAGTTTGACCAATTGTTTCTTGATGGTGCACTATCCTTTACAGAAATGCAGCAATTTGAACCCCTGTCTGCTATCTCATTCTTACAATACTACAGACTTAAAGAATACATTTATAAACATTTGAAGCATCTTGTCTTTCTACGCCCTCTTACTCCTTTTGAACAACTCTGTGCACAAACTCAGCCCCCCAGGAAGGTTCTATCAAAATTATACAAATACTTGGTCTGTGGAAACACTGACATCAAGAGAGCTTATTTGGGCCTGTGGGAACGTGATTTAAATATCCACTTTACAAGCCACGCAGATATACCGCAGGTCTCATGGACCTTTGCCTTGTGTGACGATTTAGGAGAACTCTTATAAGGTGGTGTCCTACTGCGCCTGGTCAATGCTGGCGATGTGACTTGATGTTGGGGTCCTACCTCCATATTTGGTAGTCATGCCCGAAAATAGAACCATATAGGGGGATTATCACGGATATTATATCAGAGGTTTTCGATCGTAAAATAAATTTAACCACACAAATCGCCCTACTCAATCTCCCTTTGTGGCCTACAGAACCTTTATTATCCAGACTAGCGAGCAACATTATGTCCGCGGGCAAAATGCTGCTCCCCGCTTTCTGCAACTCCACCCTGATTCCCTCTTAAGCGCAAATTCTTAGAGAAATTGACTCACTCTATCATACTGCGGAGACAACAGCTCTCTCCTTTAGCTCTTATCCCCTCTTTGAAAAAACATGGTCACCATGGTTGTTCTATTGATCTACCGCTGAGTTTAATTTGACTCTCTGACCCTGTAGGAGACTATACCTCCCAAACTGGACTGAACCAACTTTCAGATTTTAAATTCCTCATGCTTTTGTATGTGAACTCATAACTAATGGCACAGTGCTTGTCCTTCCATGTGAGGGATTACTTCCCTCTTTTTCCTTGCCTTTTTGCATCTCCTCCTTCTCTCTCTCTCATAACTCTCTTCTACTCTCCTCCTTCTCTTCTTCCGCTTATGCAGAGCTGAAATACCCAGGGCCTCATAGGCAGGTTTTTTTCTACTTTTCCCTGACATAATGCCCTTCCAGTATTATATTTGGGTTCCCCATTACTACAGCTTCCAAGCTGTTCTTGTTATTCATATATGACATACGGGACCCATACTGTCACGCGCTTAGTTGGTGCTGATATTGCTGGATGCTGCTGTGTATGTGTTTGTCTTTAAGAGCTGCATGGTTGATAGTTGTGAAGGTCCTGGCCTCCTGTGTTGTGCTCCAGAACTGCATTCACAATGAGGTTCAACTGCTGGTTGAGGGGTTAATGTGTGACTCACCTGAACTCCCCTCCCCCTAGCCTTTAAGTAGTCTCTCCTTCCACCAGGTGGTGCTGCTGATAGAATTTCACTCTATGCCTGGAAGCCGTGCTGTGCTGACCTGTGTGTTTGTGTTGCTGAAGTCCTTTCCTTTGGAGTTGCTGTATCTCAGTTCTGTGGAGGGAGAGTGAGGGGGGAATAGCACAGGGCTGGTGGAGGAGGCTAGGGAGAGGCTGGAGGCCCGAACCTTCTCACTATCAAAGATACTTTCGGGATCAGGGCCATTCAGGGTACCTAGACTAGGGTCAGACTAGTCTTCCCTGATCACCCTTCCCATACCTGCCATTCCCTCATCAGCATTCTCACTACAATGTGACACATACTCATCTTATTGGTATTACAGATTACTCAAGATCCATGGATGAGACTGCTCTGCTTTTCTTAGAGTTTATACATCGTTTTTTAAGGTTTAAATTTGGATTTTCTTTTCTGTTTGCAATAATCTGTACCACTGCATATTGGATGTTACTGTACGATGCTTTAATTATTCAATAAAAAGAACATTAAAAGAAAGAAAGGAGGGTTATAATGCCTCCATGTAGATGTTAATAACCCATATGTCACCGGTATAAATGCCGTCAGGTCATTATTGTCATTTAGACCCGAAGCAGACAGCTGAAGGGGATATATTTCTAATCAAATCCAATTTCTCATTCCAAGGCTTTTCTTCTTATAATCCTATGTTCATTTCTTCCTAGAACAAACACAATCTCCCCGTGGCAGCCATCATCTCTTTCCTCCTTCTTCTCCTCCCCCGACTCTCTATATCCATACTGTAGACAGGAGTTTGTCCTTCCCCCTGCATGTGACGCTTACAGCTGCAGTCATTACCTTATTCTGTATGCTATGCAGAGCTTGTTCAAGCCCCTGCAAAGACGGTCTAACAGTGTACAATTTACTCAGAAATCACAGTATTTTCGTGAAACACTATTCCTCTGGTATCCCATGGGGACGGCCACTTTGTGGGATACCACACTTCAGATGTTCGAAGCCTTTAGCAGTTTAAAGATACAGAACATATGCACAGCAAATAGTTTTGACATTGCTATGCATATGTTTATTCTTTTTTTGCACTTTATAAGTGCTTTAACAGTAGGATTCCAAGTAGAATCCACCTGAAAAAGATATAGTATGCACATATCCTGCTATTTCCTAACTAGTGGATACTTCTGAATATATTTAAAATGGATTAGAACCTTAACCCCTTGGTGTATTGTGATATAACTGTTTGTGACAGTCAGGGTCCATGGGTAGGACGCAGGCCCAGGAGCTGAGCCCACACCATACCAGGAAAATACTGAAACTTGTTGTGGCAGCCTGCCATCTTGGTACACCTGGGAAGTCCAGCCATATAACATTAATCATATATTTCATAATATAATAACCATAGTAGTTAATTATAATTTTCAAATAATCAAAACAATCACAGGTCCTATCTAAGGCTGGGGTCACATCTGCGGCTCAATTTTGGAAACCAGATCCGGTTTTGAGCTTTCAAAAAGCTCAAAACCGGACCAGGAACCGCTCCCCATAGGAGTCCATTATGGTAACTGGATTGCTTTACATGCAATCCGGTTACCGGCTCCGGATCTGCAGCCTGCGCTAAAAATCATGCAGACTGCAGTTTTCGGAGCAGTTCTATCAACCGTAATGTGGTAACCGGATTGTTCAGGATGTGTAATCCTGAGCAATGCGGTTACCGTATACTTTGCTCATCGATAAGCGAAGTGTTAAATGTGTATCAAAACATTAATTATTAATATTAGCTGTAGGCAACATGTCTCTAGGGGGTGCCCACCCCCCCTAGAGACATGCTGTTCACTCCACTCAGCATGTTAGGGGTTAATGAGGCATTTACAGTAAGACGGCTATTGTCGGCTTTGTACAAGTGTATGAATGAAGCCGCGGCTCCCCTGACAGTTGCGCAGATACTGTACGTAATGTACGTATAGTATCAGCCGCTGTCAAGGGTCCTGTAACCATTAACATTAGGTCTATGGGGGTGCGCTGCCCATAGACCTAATGTTAATGGTTACAGGACCTCGGACAGTGGCAGATACTATACGTACATTACGTACAGTATCTCTCCGTGTCAGGGGATCCGCGGCTTCATTCATAAATTAGTACAAAGCTGACAATAGCCGGCTTCCTGTAAATGCCTTATTAACCCCTGACATGCTGAGTGAAGTGGACAGCATGTCTCTAGGGGGAGTGGGCAACCCCTAGAGACATGTTGCCCACAGCTAATATAATAATTAATGTTTTAATACACATTGAACACTTTGCCAGGGATGAGCAAAGTATACAGTAACCGCATTGCTTCGGATTACACATCCAGAGCAATCCGGTTACCGGATTGCGGATTCCTGCACACATTTGTCCTAAAAAATGTGTGTGAAGGCAATTGCGGTTACCGGCTCCGGATCTGGAGGCGACAATTGCCTTGGCAAATGTGACCCCAGCCTATGAGTTTAAATCATCTTTTCCTACTTGAAAAAATGAAAAACAAAATGAAACTTAGTATTTGTGTGTCTAATGAGGTCGGATATGTCAAAATATTACTTAACCCATAAATTAAATGCCGAAAAAAAAATCATACATCAGAACTGTAATTTTTAACACCTTAATCAAAAATGCAAACAAGAACCAATAAATATGTTACATGTATGCTAAAATGTAACCCATCAAAGCTTCAGATCCGTGCTTAAAAAACAAGCCCTCACACATCTTATTTCTTTAACTATATACATTTTGTCACGTACCTGCTTCTCAGCACTTAATTCGGGGTGCGCCTGCAAGGGTTAATTTATCTCTTTTCACTCAATCCAACACTCAACCTCTGTTCTAGGCTGTAGAGTGAGCATAATCACATACTGACACAGTCCGCGCAACCCAGCTACACAACACGCTGCCACCACTCATCAACCACACGGAGTGATGAATCCCCAAAATATACTACTGTTTGACAATCAACAGGGTCACACACTCTCTGAAGGCTATGAATTCGTCAGAGCATACAAGGATCAAACTTATTAAAGTTGTAAGCTTTAATTTAAAAGTTACAGTGCTTACAGAAAAAAATATAAAAGATAAAAATAAAAAGGACATACAGATATGCAAAACTGCTATAAAATGAAATGGGAGAAATACAGAAATACCTAATTATTCCAGTTTATTTATTTATTTTTTTTTATAATCATTTTTATTGATTTTTTTAAACATAATATTGGACAGGATAACATAGCATTGGATAAGATATAGCATCAGCATGACACTGTGAATTACCCAAAGTACCATATATACTCGTGTATAAGCCGACCCGTGTATAAGCACACACCCCTACTTTTGCCTCCAAAAGCTGGTAAAAGTTATTGACTCACTTATAAGCCTAGGGTATGAAATGCAGCAGACCCCCATCCTATTATATAGCCCCCCGTCACTGGTATATAGCACCCCTCAGTAATGCTATACAGGCCCCTCAGCAGTGGTATTATACAGGCCCCTCAGCAGTGGTATACAGGCCCCTCAGCAGTGGTATACAGGCCCCTGTGCAGTAGTATACAGGCCCCTGTGCAGTGGTATACAGGCCCCTCTGCAGTGGTATACAGGCTTGTATCTGGCCCCCAGCAGTGACACACAGCCCCCCCCCTCCTTAGTATGTGTCCCCCAGGCTGCGGCACATATTAAAATAACAATCTGGTCCCTTGTATCTGGTCCCTTGTATCTGGCCCCCAGCAGTGGTACACAGCCCCCCCTCCTTATTATGTGTCCCCCAGGCTGCGGCACATATTAAAATAACAATCTGGTCCCTTGTATCTGGTCCCTTGTATCTGGCCCCCAGCAGTGGTACACAGCCCCCCTCCTTATTATGTGTCCCCCAGGCTGCGGCACCTGTTAAAATAACAAACCTTTTATACATCACCTTTCCGGCGCCGCTCCTCCGGTCCCGGCTTCTTCCTGCTTGTGCCGGTGTCATGTGACCGGGCGCAGCTGATGATGCCATCTCCTGCGCCTGGTCACAGCACTAGAAGCCGGCACAAGCAGGAAGAAGAAGCCGGGAGCGGAGGAGCGGCGCTGGAAAGGTGATGTATGAAAGGTTTGTTATTTTAACAGGTGCCGCAGCCTGGGGGACACATAATAAGGAGGGGGGGCTGTGTACCACTGCTGGGGGCCAGATACAAGGGACCAGATACAAGGGACCAGATTGTTATTTTAATATGTGCCGCAGCCGGGGGGACACATACTAAGGAGGGGGGGGCTGTGTGTCACTGCTGGGGGCCAGATACAAGCCTGTATACCACTGCAGAGGGGCCTGTATACCACTGCACAGGGGCCTGTATACTCCGCTCCCGGCTTCTTCTTCCTGCTTGTGCCGGCTTCTAGTGCTGTGACCAGGCGCAGGAGATGACGTCATCAGCTGCGCCCGGTCACATGACACCGGCACAAGCAGGAAGAAGCCGGGACCGGAGGAGCGGCGCCGGAAAGGTGATGTATAAAAGGTTTGTTATTTTAACAGGTGCCGCAGTCTGGGGGACACATAATAAGGAGGGGGGCTGTGTACCACTGCTGGGGGCCAGTGTATTGCAATATGCACCGCTCCCCCCACCTCTGATGGACGGGGGGATGCCGTGCATACTCATACACTAATGAGGCGGCCCCACATGACCGCCTGCGGTCACTGCGGCCCCCTCCTGCCTCCTCCAGCACCCGGTCACTCGCGTATAAGCCGAGGGGGGGACTTTTCAGCCCAATTTTTGGGCTGAAAAACTCGGCTTATACGCGAGTATATACGGTAGATATATATAACTTACTTGTCGGACAACATGTCCACATAACATTTAAAATAATATATAGATACATATATAGATCTCTGTCAATGCCTTGTAAAAGTACCTTTACACACAGAGATATATTGCTTGCAATTCACTGGTTGCAGTGAAATCATGGACACATTGTTCCACTTGTACATGGCAACAAAATGTAACAATGTGTCCATGATTTCACTGCAACCAGTGAATTGCAAGCAATATATCTCTGTGTGTACAGGTACCTTTACACAAAATTTGGGGAAATAATGAGAGAAAATAAAAGCCTGGCTGATACATAGAAGGGTAATAGGGGAAGGTAGAGAATCTCTTTTGTTATATCTTGCATAGTCAAGAGTGTCGTTCCATTGTAATAAGTCTGCCAATACCACTCAGCTGATTGGTCGAGCGCCGGGCAGCACTCGACCAATCAGCTGAGCGGTGCGGTATTGGCGGGAGATTTAAACCTGCCCGCCGCTGCTCAGCTGATTTATATTGTATTGTATTAGCGGGCAGGCTTAAATCTCCAATACTGCGCTGCTCAACTGATTGGTCGAGCGTTACTCGGCCCTCGACCAATCAGCTGACCGGTATTGGTGGGCAGGTTTAGATCTCTTGCCAATACCGCGCTGCTCAGCTGATTGGTTGGTCGTGCGCTGCCCGGCGCTCAATCAGCTGAGCGGTATTGGCGGGCAGATTTAAATCTCCCACCAATACCGCGCAGCTCAGCTGATTAGTCGAGCGCCGAGCAGCACGCGACCAATCAGCTGAGTAGCACGGTATTGGTGGGAGATTTAAAGCTGGCTCAGCTCAGTGGTTTGCACTGTATGGTGGCTCAGTGGTTAGCACTGTATATGTTGGCTCAGTGGTTAGCACTGTATATGGTGGCTCAGTGGTTAGCACAGTACAGTGGTTCAGTGGTTAGAACTGTGTGGTGGCTCAGTGGTTAGCACTGTATGGTGGCTCAGTGGTTAGCACAGTACAGTGGTTCAGTAGTTAGCACTGTATATGGTGGTCAGTGCTTAGCATTGTATATAGTGGCTCAGTGGTTAGCACTGTATATGGTGGCTCAGTCATTAGCACTGTATATGGTGGCTCAGTGGTTAGCACTGTATATGGTGGCTCAGTGGTTAGCACTGTATGGCAGCTCAATTGTTAGCACTGTATACGGTGGCTCAGGGGTTAGCACTGTATGATGGCTCAGTGGTTAGCACTGTATATGGTGGCTCAGTGGTTAGCAATGTACAGTGGTTCAGTGGTTACAACTGTGCGGTGGCTCAGTGGTTAGAACTGTGCAGTGGCTCAGTGGTTAGAACTGTGCGGTGGCTTGGTGGTTAGCACTGTGTGGTGGCTCAGTGGTTAGCACTGTATACGGTGGCTCGGTGCTTAGCACTGTGCAGTGGCTCAGTTGTTAGCACTGTATATGGTGGCTCAGTGGTTAGCACTGTATGGTGGCTCAGTGGTTAGCACTGTATATGAACTCACAGGGGAAAAAAAAATTTTGTTTGTTTTCATAATGCTCATATATATCCTCTTCTTTTAGAGCATCCACCAGTTGTTTTATGTCGAATTAACTAGTCCTGTCCATACACATCTTTATATCGAGACAGGCTCCTATTTTCTTCATAACCCAGGTTATATACTGTTCACTTTTTTGGATTGGTTAACCAATTAATCTTTTATCTGAACACAGTGCACTGTTATGATTTTTTAATGATATCCAATATGATTTCTGAAGTTTTTCACGATATAGAGCAGTATATCCAACAATTGTGTATAATATTTTGCACTAATGGTACCTTTACACGCCGCCACAACAGGATGGATACAACCCGCTACAGGCTACAAATGTAGCTTGTAGCGCCAATATCGCCCGTAGTAGCGGCGTGTGAAGACGGGACGACACAGCCGGCTACAGATACCTCTGTATCCGTGCACTGCCCATAAACATATGGCTACATCGCCGATTGTAGCGAGCTGTATCGGCGTGTAAAGACGTTACGGAAGGGAACTCGGGACAGCCTGCAATGTAGCTAAGGCGTGACCCTGGCTCCGTGTTACCACGCCCCATGTGCGATCATTGGTGGAAGCTGCTGCATGACGATTGGTAGTCGCTGCCTAGGGAGGCATATTTAAGGAGCTGACGAGTCACACTACACAATCGCTCGAGCGTGCTGTATTACTCAGCCTCCTGCGATGCCTGGCCAATCAGGATGTTATTGCTTTGTCCTATCAGCGTACGGACGGCTCGTACTCTCAATTGTGGCACGCCTATGTGCTGTCCCTGCTGCACCAGGTCCGCCCATAGTAGCTGGTTATAGCGGTGTGTAATTGAGCTACAGATGGCTACTTGCGACACCCGGCGATGTAGCTAGCTGTAGATGTAGCGTGGCGTAGCGCACCTTGTGGCGGCGTGTAAAGAGGGTGCGGTTCCCGTTGGTAACCGTTCGGCTGTGCTCGTGCACGTGAAGTTGCCGTTGGTATCCATCCTGTTGTGGCGGCGTGTAAAGGTACCATAAGTGTATCCCCTCTCCCTGCTGTATTGCTACTGTTTCTCCATTCCATTGCCTTTTTTCTTGTGTATACACATTATACATATGTATATGTTTTTGTATTTTTGTTGCTATCCTTCATTTTGTGATATAAAGAAGTTCCTTTATATTTTAGTGAACTCCTCTCTAATACTCTATAATGAGACCATTCAAGCCATTGTTTTTACTTAACCCATTCAGGTGACACTCGTTTGTAATCTCACAGGTGTAATGTGTTTTTTGTATATATATTGCATGTTGTTTTGTTGCCTCTTTGTCATTGATAAAGATTTTTATCGAAACGCGTCTGACGGGGCATGTTCAGCCACCAAGATGCTTTTATTTTAATGTTGTGAGTTACTTAATAAAGTAAAACTTTACATCGGATGAAGGTGCCAGCATATCTTCATTATATTCCAGCACTGTATATGGTGGCTAAGTGGTTAGCACGGTACAGTGGCTAAGTAGTCAGCACTGTGTGGTGGCTCAGTGGTCTGCACTCTACAGTAGCTCAGTGGTTAGCACTGCATACGGTGGCTCAGTGGTTAGCACAGTATATGGTGGCTCTGTGGTTAGCACTGTATACGGTGGCTCAGTGGTTAGCACTGTATGGTGGCTCAGTGGTTAGCACTGCATATGGTGGCTCAGTGGTTAGCACAGTATATGGTGGCTCTGTGGTTAGCACTGTATACGGTGGATCAGTGGTTAGCACTGTATGGTGGCTCAGTCGTTAGCACTGTATATGGTGGCTTAGTGGTTAGCACTGTATGGTGGCTCAGTGGTTAGCACTGCATATGGTGGCTCAGTGGTTAGCACTGTATATGGTGGCTCAGTGGTTAGCACTGTATATGGTGGCTCAGTGGTCTGCACTCTACAGTAGCTCAGTGGTTAGCACTGCATATGGTGGCTCAGTGGTTAGCACTGTATATGGTGGCTCAGTGGTTAGCACTGTATATGGTGGCTCAGTGGTTAGCACTATATATGGTGGCTCAGTGGTTAGCAATGTACGGTGTCTCCGTGGTTAGCACTGTGCGGTGGCTCAGTGGTTAACACTGTGCAGTGGCTCAGTGGTTAGCACTGTATAGGGTAGCTGAGTGGTTAGCACTGCATATGGTGACTCAGTGTTAGGCACTGTACAGTGGTTCAGTAGTCAGCACTGTATGGTGGCTCAATGGTCTGCACTCTACAGTAGCTCAGTGGTTAGCATTGTATGGTGGTTCAGTGGTTAGCACTGTATATGGTGGCTTAATTGTTAGCAATGTATGGTTGCTCAATGGTTAGCACTGTACGGTGGTTCAGTGGTTAGAATTGTGTGGGTGGCTCAGTGGTTAGCACTGTGTGGTGGTTCAGTGGTTAGCACTGTGTGGTGGCTCAGTGGTTAGCACTGTGTGGGTGGCTCAGTGGTTAGCACTGTGTGGTGGTTCAGTGGTTAGAACTGTGTGGGTGGCTCAGTGGTTAGCACTGTGTGGGTGGCTCAGTGGTTAGCACTGTGTGGTGGTTCAGTGGTTAGAATTGTGTGAAGGCTCAGTGGTTAACATTGTGCGGTGGCTCAGTGGCCTGCACTGTATTGTAGCTCAGTGGTTAGCACTGTATGGTGGCTTAGTGGTTAGCACTGTATATGATGGCTCAGTGGTTAGCAATGTACAGCGGCTCTGTGGTTAGCACTGTACAGTGGTTTAGTGGTTAGAACTGTGCAGTGGTTCATTGGTTAGAACTGTGTGGTGGCTCAGTGGTTAGCATTGTGCAGTGGCTCAGTGGTTAGTACTGTGCGGTGGCTCAGTGGTGAGCACTGTATGGTGGCTCAGTGGTGAGCATTGTATGGTGGCTCAGTGATGGGAGGCAGAAGGCACAGAGGAGGCAGGGGCACAAGGGAGGGAGAAGGCACAGGGGACGCAGAAGACACAAGGGAGGCATAATGCACAGGGGAGGCAGGGACACAGGGGAGGCAAAGGCACAGGGGGAGGCAGAGTCATAGGGAGAGACAGTGCACACAGGGAGAGACAGCGCACACGGGCTGACAGCACATAGAGCGGAGAGAAAGGCACAAGTAAGACAGAGCGCACAGGGGAGGAGACAGCACAGACAGGAGAGAGTGCACAAGGGGACACAGGCACAGAGACTGCCCTCCCAATGCAATAGCATCAGGCCTATTTCTAGTATATATATATATATATACCGTATGTACTCGTGTATAAGCCGAGTTTTTCAGCACAAACAATGTGCTGAAAAGTCCCCCCTCGGCTTATACACGAGTATATACGGTAGCCCCAGCTGTATACAGCAGCCCCAGCTGTATACAGCCCCCCCGTGGTATCCAGGGCCCCCCTTGCTGCACACCTGTAAAGTAAGATGTCAGTATACTTATCGCTGCCGCCACCGCTCTGCTACTCGGTCACCGCGCTGCTCCGGATCTTCATGCTTCCTTCTCCGACGCTCGAACAATGACGTAATTTCCTGTGTGCCGGAGAAGGAAGCATGAAGACCCGGAGCAGCGCGGTGACCGAACAGCGGAGCGGCGGCGGCGGCAGCGATAAGTATACTGACATCTTACTTTACAGGTGTGCAGCAAGGGGGGCCCTGGATACCACGGGGGGGCTGTATACAGCTGGGGCTGCTGTATACAGCTGGGGCCCCTGTATACTACTGATGGGGGGAGGTCTGTATACCTCTGGGGCTGCTGCTGTATATACCCCCTGTGGCTGCTGCTGTATATACCCCCTGGGGCTGCTGCTGTATATACCCCTGGGGCTGCTGCTGTATATACCCCTGGGGCTGCTGCTGTGTATACTACTACTGGGGCTGCTGTATACTACCTCTGGGGCTTCTGTATATACCACTGGGGCTGCTGTATATACCTCTGGGGCTGCTGCTGTATATACCCCTGGGGCTGCTGCTGTGTATACTACTACTGGGGCTGCTGTATACTACCTCTGGGGCTTCTGTATACTACCACTGGGGCTGCTGTATATACCTCTGGGGCTGCTGTATATACCTCTGGGGCTGCTGTATACTACCACTGGGGCTGCTGCTGTATATACCACTGGGGAGGCTGCTGTAACACTGCTGGGGCCTGTATGTACCACTGGGGAGGCTGCTGTATACCACACTGCTGGGGGCTGTATACTACCACTGGGGAGGCCTGTATACCACTGCGGGGGCCTGTATACCACACTGCTGGGGGCTGTATACCTGTGCTGGGGTCCACCCTAGGCTTATACACGAGTCAATAGGTTTTCCCAGATTTTGGGGGCAAAAGTAGGGGGGTCAGCTTATACACGGGTCGGCTTATACACGAGTATATACGGTGACCAAAATTTGCACCATAAAGAGAGGTTTAGCAGCATAAAAGAAGGGGGTTTAGCATGAGAGGTTTAGCAGCATGTAACGGGGGTTAATCATAACAAAATATTAGGCACATATTAATCCTAAAAGGAAGTAAACTACACAGATTTAAAGTAGGTAGAGAGAGGATCCCCTGGATAACCTAGTCCAGGGGTGGTTTAACTAAATCAAGCAACCAGTTTACCAATTCCAAAGCATAGGAGTGCGAGGGAGGGCGCTCCCCACGCGTATCGCTGCCTGCACCTGGCAGCTTCGTCAGGGGAAAATTTTGGTTGTTTTTTTGCATGACGTGCTATTGGGGATGTTTGATTGCACTTTTCCTTTGTGAGGTTCCATACCTTAGCCCAGTGATGGCGAACTCCAGGCCTCGAGTGCCGCACACAGTGCAGGTTTTCAGGATTTCCTTAAAGTTTGACAGTTGGTAATTTGATTGTCAACTGTCAAATGCAATGGAAATCCTGAAAACCTGGACTGTGTGTGGCACTCGAGGCCTGGAGTTCGCCATCACTGCCTTAGCCTATATGTATAGGGGGATATGTAAAACTTGAAAACAAGACCCATATCATACATAAGGTTCTTTTTTGTGCAAAACCCTTTTTGATCTTGCATATGTGCACTTGTATTGTTATATAGATATGCATGATGGATAATCTATGACTAATTATTTGCTGTACTAGGTGCAAAGGGTTTACTCCTTCTGTATTTTGTATACTTGCACATTCTATGAATTCTATGTATAACATCATTTTCAAGTTCTGGTGAACTCTATATCATTGTAACCAGTCTGGGCAATGGGTGTTGAGGCTTTATATGATATATTATTTTCATATGAATTTGTATAGCTGTATTAAGCTGTTTTAAATGGTTTTATTCTTGTGTGATTTTTTTCATGTGTTGGTTTTTGATAAATAAATAAAACTGTTTACGGTATATTGATATACTGATTTTTGAGGTAGTATCGCTTTTATAATAATAATAATAATAAAGCTTTATTTATATAGCGCCAACATATTCCGCAGTGCAATGTAGGGTTAGAGTACAGAAAATATACAGTAAGTAATTAGAGTAGAGAACAAATAAAGTACAATAATTGCATACAAAACAATAGGCATAGAATCAATGTAAAAAAAAAATACAATAAATAAAGCAAGAAATGAAGGTGACCCTGCTCAAAAGAGCTTACAGTCTACAATGATATAGGGCAGTGATGGCGAACTCCAGGCCTCGAGTGCCACCAACAGTGCAGGTTTTCAGGATTTCCTTATATTGCACAGGTGGTAATATAATCACCTGCACAGGTGATGATTCCAACCTCTGTGCAATGCTGAGGAAATCCTGAAAACCTGCACTGTTGGTGGCACTCGAGGCCTGGAGTTCGCCATCCGTGGTATAGGGGTTGCACAAGGTACAGGGGCTTATTGCACTGATGGTGCAGGCATCTTGAGGAAATGGGGCATAGAACTAAGCTTACATGGATGGTCATTATACAGTCTGTGTAGACCTTTTTGGTTTGGTGAAGTTTGTAGAAGAGTAATGTCCAGAGGGATAGCCCATTCTCTGTCTACAGTACAATGGACTTCTATTAGGGAGTATGATAGGCCGCCTTAAAAAGATGTGTTTTTAGGGATCGTCTGAAGCCATGCAAGTGTGTATAGTCCTGATTTCTTGGGGTAAAGCATTCCAGAGGTTTGGTGCAGCTCTGGAGAAGTCTTGGAGCCGGGAGTGGGAGGATTGGATAAATACGGATGTTAGTCGAAGGTCATTTGAGGAACGTAGAGAGCGGGTGGGGTGATAGACAGAGATGAGGGAGGAGAGGTAGGGGGTGCTGCACTGTGAAGAGCTTTGTGGGTGAGAACAAGCAATTTGAATTTGATCCTGTAGTATACGGGCAGCCAGTTCAATGACTGGCACAGAGCAGAGGCATCTGAGTAACGATTGGCCAGATGGGTGATCCTGGCTGTTGCATTAAGGATGGACTGGAGAAGAGAAAGTCTGGTGAGGGGGAGGCCGCTTAATAGAGAATTGCAATAGCCAAAGCGGGAATGGATTAGGGCCACGATGAGGATTTTTGTTGTTTCCAGGGTGAGAAAGGGGCGGACTCTAGAGATATTCTTCAGGTGTAAGCGACAGGAGCGGACGAGACATTGTGTGTGGGAGGAGAAGGCGAAATCAGTGTCAAACATAACACCCAGACAACGAGCCTGCTGCCTAGGCGTTATCGTGGTGCCGCACACTGAGAGAGAGATGTCCGATTTTATGGGACCTTCTGTCTGTTTACTAGTTTGCTCTGCTTTAGGGTCACTAGCCCTAGTACGATGGCTGTGTTCCTACTCTGTGGCGGTAGGTAGGTCACGGGTCATAGAGCCCCCGCACCACACCGAGTTGTCTCGTGATTAGGGTCGTGAAATCTTCCCAGTCACCTCTACAGAGCCGACTCTCTTGCTGTCCTGGCTTAGCTCTCCAGTGACCCAGGTGTGATTTGGGCTCCTTCTGTCTCACCGGTTGTCAGCTTTGGGTCCTCTGGCCAGCTATACTCATGATGGCTGCCGGACCTGTTGTTCTCCCACTATTCTGTAATGTTCAGCTGTGGGGTGTGTCTGCTTGCGGTGCTTCTTCCCTCGCCTCTGTCTCTAGAGTGAGCTTTCTCCCTTGGGTAACTGCCTCCAAGGTTCTGCGTCCTCCAGGGAACCTCTCCTCCTTGGAATCCACCCCTCCAACTTAATGTTCCAGTGTTTTTAGTACTGTTCCTCCACCCTTTTGTCCGGGTTCTACCTCCCTCTCCACCCACACTTCTCTAAACTCCAGCCAACCCTTGCCCTACATAGAGTCAGGGGTATAGGATCAGAATGTGTCAGTGTGTGGATGTTTTAACTCAATCGTCTTCCTCGTCTGGCTGCAGTTCACCCTGTGGCCGCCCTGGTCGCAAGGGCGCCACACGTCCATAAGAACCATTGCGTGGCCATGGATGTCTGCCATCTGTGCGGTTCTCCAAAATTTTGAGGAATCCACCACCATGGAGAGTAGCAATGATGTCATAATCAGCATAACCCTCCCATTCTTCTTTGTCTACTGAAACACTTGCTACTCATTACTAAAGAGGAAGCTTTGCGTGGGGACCAGGTGGAGATGGAAGAAGAAAGTACACAGGGTGATGTTATCCAGCTCAGCCTCATCTTATATTCTCAGTGTAGATTGGGTGATAATGAGGAGGAGGAAGAGGAGAAACAGGAGATGGTTGCCTACGCTACAGAGGGTACTACCAACACCAGCTTCTCATCTGTTCAGCAAGATTGAGAATTGTCCTTTTGGTGGGGACAGGAAAGTCGTCTTGCCAGTTGGAAGTCTGGCAAACAGGACTGTAATGCCGATATTCCATTCCCATGTTACAAGGTTTTTTTCAGACGAAGTACCTTTATGTCCGCGCTGCTGTCAGAAAGGTATACAACCGACACGGGATGTCTAGGTATTAGTGATATAGATTTATTTCCTTATTTCCAACGCGTTTCGGAGCCACGTGCCGAGCTCCTTCCTCAGGGAATATCAAACGCGTTGGATATCCCTGAGGAAGGAGCTCGGCACGTGGCTCCGAAACGTGATGGAAATAAGGAAATAAATCTATATCACTAATACCTAGACATCCCGTGTCGGTGGTATACCTTTCTGACAGCAGCGCAGACATAAAGGTACTTCGTCCGAAAAAAACCTTGTGATTTGAGCACCGCATCCTGTGGAAGTACGGTCCCTGCAGCAGCTGTTTTTTCTGAGCAATTACGCTGGTTGTGTGCTACACAACCACATCAGGTGAGCAATACTAATATTAGTATCATACATCTGTCTATAAAAGATAAGACCCTATTTGCGCATTCTCAACCCTCACCCCATGTTTTCTGCCTCCCTGCAGCAGAGATGCCAGCTTACTCATTGCCATGGCACATCGGCATGCCTCCTCGGCTGTTCACGTGGACCTTTGCTGTCTCACGCTCCTGCGGCCTGTGCACACCACACAGGTCTCCCGGAAGTGTGCCTAAAGGCCTTCACTGAAAGGTCCAGTGTTCCATTATTAGGAAGTGCCCCTCAGCTTATGGGTATATAAGGCATCCTCGTATTAGGGGAGGTGCTTGATCAATCCCATTAGTTTGTTTAGTGTTGTCTTGCTTGCTAGTTGTTAGGTTCTGTCCCTGTGTCTAGTTAACCGTCGCTGTGCCCTACTTTTCCATACCTGTCTGTCCTGCAGTTCCCGTCTGCTCCTGCTACCCCATGTAATGCCGATCTGTTTGTCCCTTGTTTCCCCAGCATTACTGTGCATGTTAGTGCTCTGTCCCTATGCTACACTCCTAACCAGCTAGGTTACTGTTGCTATCCATGTGTTAGGTCATCTGCTGCATGACTATTCATGTATATGGTCCACTGCGTAGCTGAACATGTGTTGTGAGGTCCTGTCCTGAGCTGCATGACCATCCACGTGTGCGGTCCCTGGCTGCTCTGCTGTGAAGCTATCCACAGGTTGTGAGGTCTTCTGTTGTGGTGCATGACTTTCCACGTGCACCAGGCTTGCCAATTACCCTAGGCCTCAGTTCCTGTGCTGGGTATGCTGGGTTCCTGCTTGTGCCTAGGGTGTGCACCACCGCACCTTCCCTGCTTTTATAAGGTGAGGTATGTGCACCTTGAATTGCTGTTCTGAGCCTATTGCTGAGAGGCAGCTCCTATTTAAAGTTCCCCTTCAGAGTTGGGCATCGCCAAAGCTTTGCATTGGGTTTGTGAATCTAATCATGTGTGTTGATCTAGCTAGATGCTCTTGATCGATCTATAATTCCAGCTCGAGTTCTGCCTGTGATCAGTCCTGTAATAGCTTATGTCTGCAAGTGTATGTCCCTGGACCCATCCTGTCTGTGTTTCCTCTGGTACCAGCCTCCTTGCCTTGTCTCTTGAATCCTTCCGTACCTTATAACTTGAACCTGAAATCCTTCTGTGCCTTGCACCTTGAGACTGTGAGTTTCCTGTATGCTGAGTCCTGTGATTAAACCTCTGTTCATTTCCTGAAGTTGGAGTTTGGTGTTTCTGCTAAGCGTGTACTACGCTGCTGTGCTTGCATCCCCCAGCTCCCATCTATTCCTGTAGTGCCTGAGTCACTTGGCTCCAGTCCATGCCTGCTGGGCTTGCACTACTCAGCTGTGCTTACACCAACCAGCTCCGGGCCGCTCCTGCCTGGTCCGTGTCGATTGCGCTCACACTACCCAGCTCTGGTCCACCTCTGTAGTGCCTATGTCATCCAGCTCCAGTCCACTCCTGCTGTGCCTGCACCATCTTGCTTGAGTCCTTTCCAGTCAGTCCGGTATCTGATGACCTTTTGCCTGGTGTCTGGAGGAGGAAGGAATGGTGCCTGGAGCCATGTCCAATGTCCAGAGTCTGATGACCGCTGCCTGGTGCCTGGAGCCCTCTATCAGGTCTAGAAATCGTCTATTACCTCTACCATAACATTTCATTTCAGCTGGCCATAACATTGCTCAACTTTGATTTCAGATAATCGAACAAGTGAAAGTCCCAAGACAAGGTAGCGACCACCTGAGCATGGTAACAAAATGAGACTCTTATAGGATTCACAAACTGAATACCTGGACCCCAAAAGGTTTAAATAGGAATACTATTTATATTCATTTTTGCATGCTCATTTTTATTTTTCTGGAATATATTTAAATAACATACTGTTAATATATATATGGTTTTCAAACAGTGTCCACCTTTGTAGTAGTGACTGTATTTATTTGTCAAAATTCGGATTGCAACATATCTCTACTTTCTTTCCCAGAATCGATCATGAGTCCTGATTATTTCTCTGAAGCCTACCCTGGTCCCAATTACTATCCCAGAGCATTCCTTTCTAATTGCACTCCATTTTCTACTTATGTACATTGCCCTTACCTTTATTCCATTTCACTTCTCCATCTGTCCATTGTTTATATCACGCCAGCCAGCTTTTTTCTGTCACACAAGACTAGTTCTTACATCCCATACATCAGCGCCACCTGTTTCACGCATACGTTGTTTGCCCCTATACTCCTGCCCTATCTCCAGTGTTATGAGTGAACTAGTAATCGTAAATGCGCAGTATAGGACCGATATATTGACATTGGTGCCTGTGCTACACTATTTTCATTACACCCATTTTCAGGCGTAAGTTATGCTAAATTTTTAAGTTGTTGTGACACATGCGCACACTGCGCTAGCGGACAGATGGAAATGTGGCGCCCCACTGGTCAGGATGCCACAGAGGGGTACTGCACCCAGGCCAGAGTGTGTAGTATCCCAGTGACCAGGGGACTGGGATGTCAATAGGGGACCCTCACCACACGCATCAACACACCTTAGGTCAGGGGACCAATAGGTTAATCTGTTGCTAGGAAACTGGTCCCAGTGGGAAGAGCTTAGGTGGTACAGTGGAATGTTAGTCAATGAGAATGTCGTTGGAGGGAACCCAGCAAGAACCGCAGTGGCCCGGGAACAGAAGTGGATCCTAGGGTGTGGAGGTGCACCCAAATCAGTGCCGGTACATCTCCCGGACGGAGGGATCCAGACCAAACCGGAGCACCAGCTCCGAGGCGGTGCGGGCGTTTATCCCCGAGCCGCAGAACTGGACTGCACGGACTTCTTTAGAGGTTGCGGCAACCCCAGCATAATTCCCCTAAGGCACCCGCATAGGGTCAAGGAGGCCCAGATGGCGAGAGACTCCAGAATGCCAGAGGCCATGGGAGAAGAGCTAGAGTCTGGGGAAGAGGAGCCGGAGGCCATGGAGGAAGACCCACAGCCAAGTGTGAGTAACCCCCAACCTAGTGCTAGTCACGCCCAACCTTGCACTAGTGCCCCCGTCTGGACCCCCGTCCCTGAAAATTTTGCTCCACGGATTCCTGATTTCATTCCCCAATCAGGAATCCAGTTCGAGACTGAAAAAGTCTATTTCCCTGAGATTTGCAAAGTCTATTTCTCTGAGTCAATTAATTATCAGTCTTATGGTGGAGCAAACTAACCTGTACACCGAGCAATTTTTGGCCCAAAATCCAAATTCCTCATTTTCTACTTGGAATCCCCTTGACTTAGTAGAAATGATGAAATACTGGGGACTGGTCCTTCACATGGGAATAGTGAAGAAACCAGAAGTTCGCCAATACTGGAGCACTGATATTTTATATCACACTTCAGTATTTAGCATGATTATGACCCACAAACGATTTGAGGTCATTCACAAGTTTCTCCATTTTAGGGACAGTACTGACAGCCTTCCCCGCGATGACCCGAATTTTGATAGAGTATTCAAAAATTCGGCCGGTCATTGAACACTTCAGCAACAAGTTTCCTGAATTGTACATTCCTCAAAGGGAATTCTGTGTGGATGAATCCCTCATCCACTTCAAAGAGAGGCTCCAATTCCGTCAGTACCTGCCCATTAAGAGGGCGAGGTACAGGATCAAACTCTATAAGCTGTGTGAGAGTACCTCAGGGTACACTCACAGCTTTAGAGTTTACCAAGGGAAGGATAGTAGGATGCAGCCCCCAGAATGCCCACCTGCTCAGGGGATGAGTGGGAAAATAGTGTGGGATTTGATCCACCCACTGCTTGATGAAGGCTATCATCTGTACATTGATAACTTTTGCAAAAGCATCCCACTCTTTCAATTCTTCTCTTTCAGAGCTACCGCAGCTTGCAGTACTGTGCGCAGAAACCAGAGGGTTTGTTGCTAATTGGGTAGCCTCTCGCTAATTGGGTAGACTCTCACAAAGAGTGAGAGCCGAGCCCAATGTAGCAGCAACATGGTTGTGGTCATGTTCAAGGACAAAAGGGACGTCTTTTTCTTGACCACAATCCATGGTCCATGGTCCTGGCACCACGGCCACCACCATTAGAGGTATCCCAGCACAGGTCCACAAACCGGACTGTGCCCTGGGGTACAAGAAACACATGGGCGGAGTTGATCTTTCTGATCAAGTCCTCCAGCCCAATAGTGCCATGACAAAGGCAAAGGTGTGGTACAAAAAACTGGCTGTGCACATCGTACAAATTGCACTGTATAACACATAAGTGCTGTCACGATGTGCAGGCCAGACCACCTAACGCCTTCCTTCAGTTCCAGGAGGCGGTGATATAGGCCCTGATGTTTGGAGGTGAGGAAGAAGCATGCCCAGCACCCCTTGAACTCAAGTTTCCTGTGTGTTACCAGTGCAACATTTTCCCGTCTGCTATAAAAGGGGGATAAGAAAGGACACCCGTTTCCGATGTGAAACCTGTCCTGACAAACCTGGACTGTGCATGAAAGACTGCTTCAAAGTCTATCACATGTCCATCGACTGAACACATCCTGACATTCCCTACAGAACCCACACACTCTAGCCTGATATACACTACACCACACACACCAACCTGACACACACACTCACTGACCTGATGTTCACTTCACCACACCATGCACACGAACCTGACGTACACTATGCCACACACACCAACCTGACGTACACTACACACCAACCTGACAACACCATGTCAGGTTGGTGTGTGTGGTGTAGTTTACGTCAGGTTGGGGTGTGGTGTAGTGTACGTGTGGTGTAGTATTCATCAGGTTGATATGTGTTGTGTATACTAAACCACACATACTCTACACCACACACACTAACCTGATGTACACTATACAACACACCAACCTGACATACACTACGTCAAGTTGGTGTGTGGTGTGGTGTACAGTCATGGCCAAAAGTTTTGAGAATAACACCAAAATTATATTTTCACATGATCTGCTGCCCTCTGGTTTTTATTTGTGTTTGTCTGATGTTTATATCACATACAGAATTATAATTGCAATCATATTATGAGTACCAAAAGGTTATATTGACAGTTAGAATGAGTTAATGCAGCAAGTCAATATTTGCAGTGTTGACCCTTCTTCTTCAGGACCTCTGCAATTCTCCCTGGCATGCTCTCAATCAACTTCTGGACCAAATCCTGACTGATAGCAGTCCATTCTTGCATAATCAATGCTTGCATTTTGCCAGAATTTGGTGGTTTTTGTTTGTCCACCCGTCTCTTGATGATGTACCACAAGTTCTCAATGGGATTAAGATCTGGGGAGTTTCCAGGCCATTGGACCCAAAATCTCTATGTTTTGTTCCTTGAGCCATTTAGTTATTAGTCATTCCATGTCAAGTGATCCAAAAATGAATATTTTTTTCCCTGACGTCTTCAGATTTTTTAATTTTTTCTCATATGAAATACAACTTTAGTTAATTACAAAAAAAAAGTTTTGAATTTTTTTCTTCATCAGTTAATTTTTTACAGATTTTAAAGTTTTAAAAAAGTGCGAATTTTGGCCTGGTATGACTTTACATTTTCTATCATATCTCGGGCTAGAAATAAGATAGAGAGACAAAATAAACACCGTTGTACTCAGAATTGTACAGGCGTTTCACTAGATATGTCACAAGAGTATCTTTGTTAATATTTTACCCATGCGATCGCAAACGCAAAATTGTAAAACGCATTTACGAAAAATCGGATCATTTAAATATTTCAAAAACTGCCCATATGTCTGCTGTGCTCTTAGCCATATGTGTATCAAATTTCAAGTTGGGATCACGATGGGATCATATTTTTAAATATTTTACTATTAATAGCGTCAATGGGTCATTCCATATCAAGTGATCTAAATATGAATATTTTTTTTTACCTGACATCTTTAGATTTTTTTAATTTTTTTTCTATTTGAAGTACTACTTTAGTTAATTACAAATTAAAAGCTTTGAATTTTTTTATTAATCAGTTAATTTTTTACAGATATTTAAAGTTTTAAAAAAGTGCGAATTTTGGCCTGGTATGGCTTTACATTTTTTTATCTCGAGCTAGAAATAAGATAATGAAGCGGGAGAGGCATCATTTTACTCAGAATGGTAACAGCTTTCATTTGATATGTCACAACACTATATTTTTTTATATTTTGTTTGGGAAAAATCAAATTCAAAATTTTGATGCGCAATTGTGAAATAAATGTTAGTTTGAAAATTGTGAAAAAATGCCTGGTCTTATAAAAGACGATTATTAGCTGTAATTGCAAACAAGGGTTATTCCACAAAATATTAAACATAGGGGTTGAATAATAATTGACCCACACTTTTATGTTTAAAATTTATAAAAATTCAACTGAGCAACATAACTTTTTGGTTGTAAGATTTATGCTTCTGTTAATAAATCCTACTCTCGTTTGCTGTTTGAAGCTCTAACGTATTGGCATCTTATCAAACCAGCTAAATCTGCAGGGGTTGAATACTACTTGTAGCACTGTACATGTAAATTTGTTTTCTATTATATCACAAAACATGTCATTTATGAAGTGTTCTATATGAAGTACAACTTTAGTTAACTACTAATAAAAAGTGTGGAATTTTTTTCTTTATTAGTTAATTTTTTACAGATTTTAAAGGTTTAAAAAAGCGTGAATTTTGGCCTGTTATGGCTTTACATTTTCTATCATATCTCGGGCTAGAAATAAGATAAACAAAATAAACACCATTCTACTCAGAACTGTCAAGGCTTTCACCAGATATGAAACAAGAGTATCTTTGTTTATTTTTTACCCATGCGATCGTAAACTCAAAATTTTAAAACACATTTCCAAAAAATCGGCATAATTTAAAATTTTCCAAAACTGCCCATGTGTCTGCTGTGCTCTTAGCCTCATCTGTACCAAATTTCAAGTTGGGATCGCGATGGGATCATATTTTAAAACATTTAACTATAATAGTGTAAATTCAAAAATCTTGAATTCAGATCTGTTCAGCCTGTGGTCTAAAAGTGTGGGGTCTATATTCACCAAATAATCCATGATTTTTAGACATTACTGTATTATTTTGATATGTTACAGCTTAGAAGCAGGAGAGGACATATAGGAGAAAGCTTTGTTAGGGCTCAACCTGAGAATGAACAATATTGTATTGAATATTGTACAAACCAGGACTACGAAGAGAGGAGAGTTTGTTAAAACATCGGTTACAGCAAGCAGAACCCATCAAAGGGACTCAGCAATACCACACTTTCATTCCATGTAGTGAAACAGAAATAAAAACAAGCATTTTTCATTCAGTAAAGACAGTGAAGTCCATGAAGTGGTAGAAGGCGGCACAAGATTGGCAATGGATGACATAACTGGCTATGTGACCTGTGAATATGGTTGGCGCTGGTGGCGGCTACTGTACTCTCCTAAGATTGTGAAAATGAAGAAGTAGAATTGACTTTATTGCATCCTTCTGGTCCAGCGCCATCATTTGTGTATCTAAGAAAGCCAGACATTTTAAAAGTGCACAAAAGTCAGATAATAACTCAGGTGGAGCCGAACACAGTGACAGGCCATACATACTGTAACACAAAAGGAAGTGGCGATTGCTAGTAAGCGCTTATGGACAAGATTACATTTCACCCACTAGAAGGGACAAATTGATGATAAAAGGCCACTTTAAAAACGTACTATTAATTGTTTGATTAGTTCATGTTTTATAGAATGATGATTTAACTACTGTACTATTCTTATTAAACACTTAATAAATGACATGTTTAGTGATATCATAGAAAACAAAGTTACATGTATAAATAGGGGTTAACATTTTTGTTTTTTTTATCTTGTTTAATCAAACTTGAGGATATGATCACCTTTTTTCTTTTGGTTTGTTCAATGCATTCAGGTTGAAAATGCTGAGCGTTGTGTTCTGATGATTAAGATGGATTTATCCTGGCACTTACAGGATTTGTTTTTTGTGTTTCTTTTTTGTTGCATGTAAATGTATATTTGTGCAGAGATTCAACTTGGGACCTGTCAAATTTATATATTTTTTATTTTATGGTTGTATGAGTTATTACAACTTATTGAATAAAAATTCAATAAGTTGTAATAACTCATACAACCATAAAATAAAAAATACATAAATTTGACAGGTCCCAAGTTGAATCTCTGCACAAATATAACTAAGAACAAAAGTAATACACAGGCATTTTTTCACAATTTTCAAACTAACATTTATTTCACAATTGCGCATCAAAATTTTTAATTTGATTTTTCCCAAACAAAATATAAAAAAATATAGTCTTTTGACATATCAAATGAAAGCTGTTACCGTTCTGAGTAAAATGATGCCTCTCCCGCTTCATTATTTTATTTATAGCCTGAGATAAAAAAAATGTAAATCCATACCAGGCCAAAATTCGCACTTTTTTAAAACTTTAAATATCTGTAAAAAATTAACTGATTAAGAAAAAAATTCAAAACTTTTAATTTGTAATTAACTAAAGTAGTACTTCAAAATAGAAAAAAAATGTAAAAAATCTAAAGACGTCAGGTAAAAAAAAATATTCATATTTAGATCACTTGATATGGAATGACCCATTGATGCTATTAATAGTAAAATATTTTAAAATATGATCCCTAGGCGATCCCAACTTGAAATTTGGTACAGATGTGGCTAAGAGCACAGCAGACATATGGGCAGTTTTTGAAGTATTTAAATGATGCCGATTTTTTGTAAATTCATTTTAAAATTTTGCGTTTGCGATCGCATGGGTAAAATATTAACAAAGATCATGGCCAAAAGTTTTGAGAATGACACCAAAATTATATTTTCACATGATCTGCTGCCCTCTGGTTTTTATTTGTGTTTGTCTGATGTTTATATCACATGCAGAAATATAATTGCAATCATATTATGAGTACCAAAAGGTTATATTGACAGTTAGAATGAGTTAATGCAGCAAGTCAATATTTGCAGTGTTGACCCTTCTTCTTCAGGACCTCTGCAATTCTCCCTGGCATGCTCTCAATCAACTTCTGGACCAAATCCTGACTGATAGCAGTCCATTCTTGCATAATCAATGCTTGCATTTTGCCAGAATTTCTAGCCCGAGATAAAAAAAAATGTAAAGCCATACCAGGCCAAAATTCGCACTTTTTTAAAACTTTAAATATCTGTAAAAAATTAACTGATTAAGAAAAAAATTCAAAACTTTTAATTTGTAATTAACTAAAGTAGTACTTCAAAATAGAAAAAAAAATGTAAAAAATCTAAAGACGTCAGGTAAAAAAAATATTCATATTTAGATCACTTGATATGGAATGACCCATTGATGCTATTAATAGTAAAATATTTTAAAATATGATCCCTAGGCGATCCCAACTTGAAATTTGGTACAGATGTGGCTAAGAGCACAGCAGACATATGGGCAGTTTTTGAAATATTTAAATGATGCCGATTTTTTGTAAACTCATTTTAAAATTTTGCGTTTGCGATCGCATGGGTAAAATATTAACAAAGATCCTCTTGTAACATATCTGGTGAAAGCCTGTACAATTCTGAGTAGAACGGTGTTTATTTTGTCTCTCTATCTTATTTCTAGCCTGAGTTATGAGGAGAAATGTAAAGGCAGGCAAAACCGAAATTCGCACTTTTTTCGAACTTTGAAAATCATTTAAAAAAAAATATACATTTTTTAAAAAAAATTTCTCTTCACATTTTGCATTGTCTGACATGCTATTATCAAATAACAAAGTCTCAAAAGAATTAAAAATATAGAGGTAATAATCATTGGTTCACTTGACATGGAATGGCCCTTATCACCTTTGCTTTATGGCAAGGTGCTCCATTATGCTGGAAAAGGCATTGTTGGGCGCCAAACTGCTCTTGGACGGTTGGGAGAAGTTGCTCTTGGAGGACATTCTGGTACAATTCTTTATTCATGGCTGTGTTTTTAGGCAAGACTGTGAGTGAGCCGATTCCCTTGGCTGAGAAGCAACCTCACACATGAATGGTTTCAGGATGCTTTACAGTTGGCATGAGACCTCTTCTTCTCCGAATAAGCTGTTTTCCAGATGTCCCAAACAATTGAAAAGGGGATTCATCAGAGAAAATGACTTTACCCCAGTCCTCAGCAGTCCACTCCCTGTACCTTTTGCAGAATATCAGTCGGTCCCTGATGTTTTTTCTGGAGAGAAATGGCTTCTTTGCTGCCCTCCTTGAAACCAGACCTTGCTCAAAGAGTCTCCGCCTCACAGTGCGTGGAGAAGCACTCACACCAGCCTGCTGCCATTCCTGAGCAAGCTCGGCACTGCTGGTAGTCCGATCCCGCAGCTGAAACAGTTTTAAGATACGGTCCTGGCGCTTGCTGGTCTTTCTTGGGCCCCTGGAGCCTTTTTGACAACAATGGAAGCTCTCTCCTTGAAGTTCTTGATGATACGATAGATTGTTGACTGAGGTGCAATCTTCTAGCTGCGATACTCTTCCCTGTTAGGCCATTTTTGTGCAGTGCAATGATAGCTGCACGTGTTTCTTCAGAGATAACCATGGTTAACTGAAGAGAAACAATGATACCAAGCACCAGCCTCTTTTAAAGTAGTATATGGTATACACCACACACACCAACCTGACGTGTACTACATGGTGCATACTAAATCACATGTACACTACACCACACACCAACCTAACATACAGTACATCAGGTGGATGTGTGGTGAAGTGTAGTGTACGTCAGGTTTCTGTGTGTGTGCGGTGTATACTTCACCACACATATGAACCTGACATACACTACACTATACCACACCGCACACCAACCTCACGTACACTACACCACACACCAACCTGACGTAGTTTATGTCAGGTTGGTGTTGGTGTATGTCAGGATGGTGTATGTGTGGTTTATACTGCACCAAACATACTACATTACACACACCAACCTGACATACACTACATATTCTCTACACACGACATGGTGTATGCTAACGATTGAAGCTAATTTATCATTCAAAAAGTCAAATAGCGCTCCTTCCCTTCCAAGCCCTGCCGTGCACTCAATCGGTGGTTTATGACCACATATGAGGTATCGGTGTACTCAAGAGAAGTTGGCCAACAAATATTAGGTTCCATTTTATCCTGCTGCCCATGTGAAATGAAAAAATTGAGGCTAAGAGAACATTTTTGTGGAAAAAAAAAGAAGTACTTTTTTATTTTTACAGATCAATTTGTGAAGCATCTGGGGGTTCAAACTGCTCACCATGCATCTAGATAAGTTTCTTGCGGGTCTAGTTTACAAAATGGGTCACTTGTGGTGCAGCTCCAATGTTTAGGCACACAGGGGCTCTTCATACTCAACATGGTGTCCACTAACAATTGGACCTAATTTTCCATTCAAAAAGTCAAACGGTGCTCCATCCCTTCTGAGCCTTGCCGTGCGCCAAAAACAGTGGTTTATGACTACATATGAGGTATCGTGTACTCAGGAGAAATTCCCCAACACATTTTAGGATGCATTTTTATCCTGTTGCCCATGTGAAAATGAAAAAATTGAGGCTAAAAGAACATTTTTGTTGGAAAAATGAATATGTCCATTTTTTCCTTCCACTTGCTTTAGTTCCTGTGAAGCACCTGAAGAGTTAATAATCTTTTTGAATGTAGTTTTGAGTAGCTTGAGGGGTGCAGTTTTTGGAATGGTGTCACTTTTGGTGTTTTCTGTCATGTACACCCTCAAAGGGACTTCAAATGTGATGTGGTCACTAAAGAAAATAGTTTTCAAAATTTTGCTGGAAAAATGAGAAATTGCTGATGAACTTTGAACCCTTATAACTTCCTAACAAAAAAGTGTTTTTTTTTCCAAAATGATGCTGATGTAAAGTAGACATGTGGAAAATGTTATTTATTAACTATTTTTTTGTCACATGACTCTCTGGTTTAACAGAATAAAAATTCTAAGATTGAAAGTTGCAAAATTTCAAATTTTTGCCAAATTTCTGATTTTTTCACAAATAAATGCAAAAATTATCCACCTAAATTTAATACTAACATGAAGTCCAATATGTCACAAAAAAACTATCTCAGAATCACTAGGATCCATTGAAGCGTTCCAGAGTTATTACCTCATAAAGGGACACTGGTCAGAATTGCAAAAAATGCCAAGGTCAGTAAGGTCAAAATAGGCTGGTGGTGACGGGTTAATTTGGCTTACACACATGTCATTATACAGGAAAGGATGTTTTAAAAAAAAAATTTTGTAAAATCAATTTTATCTTCAGTTTTGGATGTTTTATTGTTAGTCCATAAAAGTGGCATATACTCTGAAAACATTGTTCACACCAGCGACCTTGTAGTCAGAGATGTGTCCACCCATGCTGATCCAATTCCATTTGAATTCTGTTTCCATCCATTTCAGCAATCCTGGGAGGTTCTTCTAGAAATATGCTCGACTTTCCATTGACTTCTTTTATACCAACTGCTCGAGTTTAGCACGTGAGTTGTTTGACTTGCTCAATTCAAGTAACGAGCACCCAAATATTAAAGTACTAGCTCATCACTAGTTACAACCTATCCAGAGGATAGATGTTAACTTGCAAAGTGATATGGGTCCGGCTGCTAAGATCACTAGAACAGGGCAGTTTTGTCCCCCATGAATAGAGCTGCAGTCCACATGTTTGACCTTCCATTCATTCTCTGTGGGACCGCCAAGGAATGATAAATTCAGAGCTCACCTCTTTACTCAGTCCCTTAGAGAATGAGTGTAGTATTGGTTGAACATGCAAAATGATGCTCCATTCACAAAGCAAAGATCTAGAAGTTATCACATCCTGTAGATAGGTGATATCTTGTCATAACAGCAACATTCCTCTGACTATACTTTAATTAAATCGCATTGGCTTAAAGAGGACCTGTCACCACCCTCCCGGAATTCAATCAAACAGCAGCACTGAATGCAGCAAGTATGCTGCATTCAGGCAAGGGTCCCCATGTGTCTGTGAGGATGAACCCCTAAATATAGCCTTTTGAAAACTCACAGTAAAAAGTCAAGAGGGCATTACCAGTGGCAGCAGTCAGCTCACCTCCGGGGCCATTCCGCCCCTTGCATCTCCGTTCCACCATCCTCCCATTCTCGCCACCTCCTGATGGTTTGTCATTCATCCCCGCTGGCGCCTGTGCCTCCTTGTGCTACTTCACGCAGGCGCAATGCGAGGTCTTGTTAGTGCGGTCCCACTCCTGTCCTGCCTCCCGCCCTGTGCCTGTTATAACACGGAGCAGGGTGGGCACAAGCGCTGACATCAGGGTGGGAGGCGGGACCGACCCTAAAGCCTATATTTATGGGTACATACCACACAGACACATGGGGGACCCTTGCCTGAATGCAGCAGACATGCTGCATTCAGTGCTGCTATTAGATTGAATTCCAGGAGGGGGGTGACAGGTCCTCGTTAAGGATGCATATGTGAGTTTTCTTCTTTATTCATTTCTAAAGTCAAAGTGTAAATTCTGTTAGTAGCTTCTTTGACAACCTTCTGGATTTGCCAGTCATGTGACCTAACACTTTAGCTTTAATTGTGTAAGGCTGTTGCAGATTCTGCCATATTATATGCATCCAAACCCTCAGATAACACTATAAGTCATTAAAGAGGACCTGTCACCCCTCTGGTGCTTGGCAAACTGAATGCAGCACTGAATGCATCATGTCTGCTGCATTCAGGGAAGGGATCCCCCATGTCTCTAGCTTCCCTGTAACCTTTAAAAAAGACATTAGAAACCTTACAATTAAGACGTCCCCCCTAGGTTGGATCTTATTAAGAGGTCCTCGCCGCTGGCACAGTCCTCCCTGCCTTCTCCTTGTGTATTCCGCCCCTTCTGCTGGGTCTGCCTTCCTCTTCTCCTGCTCTCTGTCAATCACGCTAAGCAGAGCAGGAGAAGTGGAGGGCAGACCCAGCAGAAGAGGAGGCAGCAGCAGACACATAGAAGGGGCGGAATACACAAGGAGGAGGCAGGGAGGATTGTGCAAGCAGCCAGGACCTCTTAAGGTACCTTTACACGCGGCAACTTTTCTAGGAATTTCACTGGCAACTTACTGGTTGCAGTGAAATCATGGAGACATTGTTCTATCTTGTTGCTGTGCACAAATGGAATAATGTTTCCATGATTTCACTGCAACCAGTAAGTTGCCAGTGAAATTCCTAGAAAAGTTGCCGAGTGTAAAGGTACCCTTAATAAGATCCCACCCAGGGGACCTCTTAACTGTAAGGTTTCTAAAGTCTTTTTTAAAGCTTAGAGTGGGGCTAGGGACATGGGGGACACCTTCCCTGAATGCAGCAGACATGCTGCATTCAGCTTGCCAAGCACCAGGGGGTGACCGGTCCTCTTTAAGGTCAGCCTGGTTCAGATCTAGTAGAGCATTGTGGCTTCTATTAACTCCATTATAACCAATGACAGTTTAGCCGTCATGAAAAGATGTCAGTTCCCGCATCATGACGGTTAAACTCGTCATGGCTTTGAACTGTCACTGCTTGTAAACAAACAGTGACAGTTCAAATCTAACAGCTGTCAGTGACAGCTTAGGGTCAGGTGTGGGGACCCTTTTTAGTGGTCCGCACACTCAGAGCGATGTGATCGGTCAGTTAATCTGACTGACCGATCACCTAATGATCGCGCAGAGAAATGCTGAATGTCAGCACTTCCCTGAGTGATCGCTGCAGGAGCCGGGCTATCAACTGTGCCCGGCTCCTGCATGCATCCCCTGCCTGTGCCCACTGCTCCTGTGCCTGCTCTCGTGCTTCCGCTTCTTCCTCTGCTTCCTAGTCTCCTCCGTCCTCTCCCCGCTTCTTCCTCTGCTTCCCGGTCTCCTCCGTCCTCTCCCCGCTTTTTTCCTCTGCTCCCCCGTCCCTTCTCCGTCCTCTCCCCGCTTCTTCCTCTGCTCCCCATTCTCCTCCGTCCTCTCCCCACTTTCTCCCCCCTCTCTCCTGTCTCTGCTCCCCTCCCTCCTCTCCTCGCTTCCTCCTCCCCAACCTGTCTACGCTCCCCAGTCTCCTCGCTCACCTCCTCCTCCGGTGCCCGCTCCTTCCTCTGGCTGCTCCCGCTCTCCTCTTCCTCTGGTGCCCGCGGTTCTACCCCACTCCTTCAGCCTCATCCCCTTCATGAGGCTGAGAGGAGCGATTTGACAGCCAGGGACAGGGATCACTATGTGGTCGCTGGTCTCTGTGTCGCCCCCTTAGGGTCTGGTGATCAGCCCATCATAATGTAATTGGAATGGGCTGATCACCATGGTAACCTGAGGTTGCCATGGCGACTTCTGGTAACCTGAGGTTGCCATAGTAACTTCAGGTTACCAGATGTCACCATGACAACCTCAGGTTACCAGATGTTGCTATGGGCACCTAAGGTTGCCATGGCAACCTTAGGTTACCAGAAGTCACCATGGCAACCTTAGGTGGCTATGGCGACATCTGGTAACCCGAGGTTTCCATGGCGACATCTGCTAACCTGAGGTTGCCATGGCGACATCTGGAAACCTGACCTAAGCCTCAGAGATCATGTGATCTCTGGGACTTGGGTTTGCAGCACTGACGGCTACACTGTGTGGCAGATCATTGCCATACAGTGCAGCAAAAGGACCCTTGATCCCTCGCTGCAGTCTCTAGAGGCGACTGACCGTTGTGGGACCATCATTGTGGACTACGTCGGAGGGCATGTGGGGGTTAATAAAGATGGAGTTCAAATATGTATTTTTGGTTTTTTTTTCTAATAAAATGATTTTTTCACAGTGTGGTGTCTTATTTACTATTGACTTAGAGGTTCCTAATGGTCGGGCCTAACATTGGCCCGACATTATGAACCTTGGGCTTAGTGCCAGCTGCCAAAGCAAAGCTGGTATTAACCCCTTTATTACCCAGTTTGCCACCGACACCAGGGCAACTGGAAGAGTCTGGGTACAGCGCCAGGAAATGGCGTTTCTAATGAATTCGCCATGGCTGCGGGCTGCAATTTGCAGCGTGGGGGGCCCAGAACGCTTGGGCCTCTCCATGCTGTGGATTCCAGCTCCCAGCTACTTAGTTGTTCCTGGCTGGAAACTAAAAATGAGTCGAAGCCCACATCGTTTTTTTTTTTTAAATTATGTAAAGAATTTAAAAAAAAAAAAGAGCTCCGCTGTATTTTGATTACCAGCCAGGTAAAACTAGGCAACTGGGGGTGGGTGGCAGCCTGTACCTGCCTGTTGTATCTGTGCTGGTGACCAAAAATACAGTGGAGCCCCATATCATCTGTGCAAAATCTCACATGTGGGGGAGCTCCATTGTTTAGGCACATTAGGGAATCTCCAAATGCGATATGGTGTTCACTAACGATTTCAGCTAACTTTCGGCTTGGAGCGTCAAATGGCGCTCCTTCCCTTCCGAGGCCTGCCGTGTGCCCAAACAGTGTTTTTCCACAACATATGAGGTATTTGTTTACTTAGGAGAAATTGCCCAATAAATTTTAGGATCCATTTTATCCTGTTGCCCATGTGAAAATGAAAAAATTGAGGCTAAAAGAACATTTTTGTGAAGAAAAGTACTTTTTCATTTTTACGGATCAATTTGTGAAGCTCCTGGGGTTCAAAGTGCTCACTATGCATTTAGATAAGTTCCTTGGGGGGTCTAGTTTCCAAAATGGGGTCACTTGTGGGGGAGCTCCCATGTTTAGGCTCACAGGGGTTCTCCATACCCGACATGGTGTCCGCTAACTATTGGAGCTAATTTTCCATTCAAATTGTTAGCGGACACCATGTCGTGTATGGAGAGCCCCTGTGTGCCTAAACATTGGAGCTCCCCCACAAGTGACCCCATTTTGATAACTAGACCCCCAAAGGAACTTATCTAGATGTATAGTGAGCACTTTGAACACCCAGGTGCTTCACAAATTGATCCGCAAAAATGAAAAAGTACTTTTTTTTCACACAAATTTTCTTTTAGTCTCAATTTTTTCATTTTCACATGGGCAACAGGATAAAATGGATTCTAAAATGTGTTGGACAATTTCTCCTGAGTACACCGATACCTCATATGTGGGCATAAACCACTGTTTGGGCGCACGGCAGGGCCTGGGAGGGAAGGAGCGCCATTTGACTTTTTGAATGTAAAATTAGCTCCAAAAGTCAAATTGCGCTCCTTCCCTTCTGAGCCCTGCCGTGCGCCCAACAGTGGTTTATGACCACATATAAGGTATCGGTGTACTCAGGAGAAATTGCCCAACAAATTTTAGGATGCATTTTATCCTGTTGCCCATGTGAAAATGAAAAAATTGAGGCTAAAACAATATTTTTGTTTGAAAAATTAAAATGTCAATTTTTTCCTTCCACATTGCTTTAATTCCTGTGAAGCACCTGAAGGGTTAATAATCTTCTTGAATGTAGTTTTGAGTAGCTTGAGGGGTGCAGTTTTTTGGAATGGTGTCACTTTTGGGTGTTTTCTGTCATGTACACCCCTCAAAGGGACTTCAAATGTGATGTGGTCACTAAAAAAATTATTTTTTTAAATTTTGCTGGAAAAATGAGAAATTGCTGATGAACTTTGAACCCTTATAACTTATAACCCCTATACCAAAGAAAAATGTTTTTTCAACAATTGTGCTAATGTGAAGTAGACATCTGGGAAATGTGATTTATTAACTGTTTTTTTGTCACATAACACTCTGGTTTAACAGAATAAAAATTAAAAATGTGAAAATTGCAAAATGTTAAACATTTTCGGCAAATTTTTGATTTTTTTTCCGAATATATGCAAAAATTATCAAGCTAAGTTTACTACCAACATGAAGCCCAATATGTCACGAAAAAACAATCTCAGAATCGCTAGGATCCGTTGAAGCGTTCCAGAGATATAACCTCATAAAGGGACACTGGTCAGAATTACAAAAAACTGTCTGGTCATTAAGCTGCAAAGTGACTCTGTCCTTAAGGGGTTAATAATGTGAGTATATCCAAAATGTATAAGGCCACTTACGATTCATATTCTTTTAACAGCAAAAACTATGATTGCCTCACTTTGGAGAGAGTCTACAGTCCCATCTATACAGGATGTCATAGACAGAATTGCATCTCATAATTCTTTTGAATATTCATTCGCTATTAGAAATGGCCTACAAACAAAATATCAGAAGAAATGGGCATTGTGGAATATAAAATCTCCATCTCCGTTCTTAAAGTCAGCCAAAGTCCCCCCAGATAACTTTCTCTAGGCTTCACCACTGGACTGTATGATGGACTCATTGTCTATAGCTTGTACTATAGTAAGTGTCTATAGCTACCTTTCCCCCCCTTCATTTCCTTTCCTTTCTCCCTTATGTTTATCTGCTGAAGAGCAGTTCTTCATAACTTGACTTAGCTTGAGATTCTTGGTCCTTAGTATTGATTGCCTTTAGTTATACTATTAGTTATACTATTTCGTAATCAATTCCCAAGTATTATTTGGAGATGTGTAATTCTTTGTTTCCCTGTTTACTTTCATTGTTCTCTTTTGGTGTTCTGTATTTGATGAAACTGATTGTAATAAGGTAATCTCTTCATATTATACCTTTGACTTCTCTACTTCTTATCAGTTTGCTGTACGACTGTATTTGATTATTATACTTTGTACTTGATTTATTGAAACTCGAATGAAAATTATTTGAACACATTAAAAAAAAAAAATAATAATAATGTTAGTATAAACATATCCATTATTTCATATGAGCTCTCAAAATGCACTGCCGATATTGAAAGGTCCTGAAACGATATTAGTCTTACTGTCCGAACCAAGCTGTAAATGATTTTAACTGCTATGTCAGAATAGCCTTCATAAAAGTATATACATTGGGAAGAAGATATTGGTGATACATGGTTATAAATAGTGATGGATGTTAAAAATAAGAAAATATGAGATTTACAGGAAATATAATATACCAATCTCTGCATTCACTTTCCTCCAATAGGTATGACTGCAAGGCAAAATGAGCTGGCACAGCACAAAAATGTGAACAAGAAGTATAAGGAAGACAGGTGACTACTATTACTGGCATTGGAACAGTATGAACTGTGAGTTAGCGCTGACCTGAGGGACTCGCTTGGCAACGGAATGGACACCAACAACCATGTTTTTCTTCAAAGTAACACAATACAGCAGTTTATTAAGCTGTCATAAACTGCTGATAACATATAATACACATTAAATTTCACATATGATACTCTTTACTCACATAATCACATTATAAGACAGTCACATAACATATATTATATACAACTAGATGGCGGCCCGATTCTAAAGAATCGGGTAGTCTAGAATCCATATATAGTTTATTTACTAATAGTTAGGGGAGTGCGGTGAAATTAATTGTGTATACGGTGGCTCAGTGGTTAGCACTGTATGGTGGCTCAGTGGTTAGCACTGAATGGTGGCTCAGTGGTTAGCACTGTATGGTGGCTCAGTGGTTAGCACTGTATGGTGGCTTAGTGGTTAGCACTGTATGGTGGCTCAGTGGTTAGCACTGTATGGTGGCTCAGTGGTTAGCATAGTATGGTGGCTCAGTGGTTAGCACTGTATATGGTGGCTCAGTGGTTAGCACTGTATGGTGGCTCAGTGGTTAGCACTGTATATGGTGGCTCAGTGGTTAGCACTGTATGGTGGGTCAGTGGTTAGCACTGTATGGTGGCTCAGTGGTTAGCACTGTATATGGTGGCTCAGTGGTTAGCACAGTATATGGTGGCTCAGTAGTTAGCACTGTATATGGTAGCTCAGTGGTTAGCACTGTATATGGTGGGT